>VXBR01007314.1:465911-485305 GCA_013400215.1 Cisticola juncidis
TACTTCCAGCAAGGGAAAAAGCAGTTTAGCCCATCTCGAGCAGACAAGAAAGGGAGGACGAGGAGAAAAAATCCTCTTTTGCCAGCGCCCGGCTGGGTGTGTCTGGCCCCCCCGCCGCGGGGCTGTGTTCCTGGCAGGCAGGCTTGCCTGGGAGGGATCTGCCGTCAAAGCCACCCAGGAAAGGAGGCCTGATACGCTCATTAATATTCTGAACTAGTGACCCTTCTTTTTCTTTCCACCCCTCGCCTTTCTCTGGGCGCTCCAGCCTCTCCCCGCCGCGGATGGCTGCAGCCCCCTCCAGCTGAGTCAGTCCTCCCTCCCCGCAGCATTGCAGCACCTCCGCAGCTCCTGCGCTCCCTCCTGCTCCTGCAGCACCGCTCCGCTCCCGCCGCAGCATGGCCAGCACCGTCTCAGGTAGGACAGGCGGCTTCTCGGGGGCTTGGCATCAATGCACTTCTACAACCATCAAGTTTTATACTTTTTTTTAAAATCATTATTCTGAAGATTTGGGTTGGGTTGGGTTTTGCTTTTTTTTTCCCCCCGTGGGTTTCGGGGGAGTTCTGTGCTGAGGAGGCAGCTGGTATGGCAGCATTGTTCCCCTTCCTCCCCCATACACACATACCCCTCTGATGCAAGATAGCAGGTGGGCTTTTTATTTTAATATGAATACACGTGTGATAAACTTGACAATTTAAAGTATTGCTGCCATTTCATTGTGCCATTAGAAGATGCTGCTACGTGCCAATTAAATATTATTTTTGTAACGTCGTAGAGCTTTTTTTTCCCCCTAAGAAAAAATTGCACGCGGTGCAGCTGGATATAAGGAAATCACAAATTACATTTTGTTTTGTGACGATCATGTGTTGCCTAAATGGGTAATGGAGAGGAAGACATAGGCAAGAGTCAGTAATGCCCTAAAAAATCCCCCAAAGCCAACCAGAAGGACCTGGCTGTGGTTTTGTGTATTATCTCGGCTTCCCAGCCCCAGATTACTTGCACAGCTCACATTTCTTGGTTTGAGGATGCTACAGGGGAGCGGTCCTCTGATGGCGTTGGGTGAAATGAGATGCTGCAAGGGGAGCCCTTCCTCCCTCCTGCAGCAGTGCCGGGAATCACAGCGCGGCTGCCCGGGAGCCTGCTCGGGTTTGGCTTCAGGATGGCAGCCCGAGGATGCTGTGCTGCTTCGGTCCAGCTCCCTAAAGACCCGTCTTGCCCCCTTTGACTGGGAAGGAGGGAGTCAAGTGGCTGAAACTGGGAGTGTGGGTGAAGGAGAAGAAAAGCTTAAAATGGTACAGTGAACAGTGGGTGGGTTAGAGGGTCTTTCTTATAGAAAACCGAATTTTTTCGTGGAATGACTCTGAATTCTGCAGCCCACAAAGAGGCACTTGGAGGGGGAAGCGAGATCCTGGAGGGCTGAGCAGGAGCGACAGACAAAAAGGAAGAGCCAGCAGTGCTTTATGCCCCCCCGGCAGGGAACCAGCCCGCAGGAGACCAGGCAACACTTGCTTCTTTCACTGCCCTTTGCCGTGCTTTCCTGCCGTGCATTTTCTATTCCTTGCTCCTTTTAAACCATCAGTAGATGCAGGGGGAAGAAGGACAGAGGGATGGAGGGGTGTGTATGTGGGGGGAGTATAAGGGCGCAGCTGATCCTGAGAGGGCTTTGCATGCAATTAAAGACATAAAGCAGCAGTGTAAAAATGTGTTTATGATAGAAAACCTCCAGCTATTGTATATATTCCTGCGAGTATCCCTGTCTCAATGAACGTCTGCAGTAGTGCACTCTTGGGAGGTGCCACCCATCTCCTGCCTTCCCTACTGAGCAGGATTGGACCTCGTTTGCAGAGTGGGGGTGGGAGGAAGGCTCAGACTTACCAGTCCTCTAAACCAAGGTTGCATCAAACTTGAGATGGATGAGGTGGAGGATGAAACACACGTAGGCAGAACATGCGATTTCCAGTTGGTGCATTCTCACCCTTCCAGCCCACTGCATGCCCATAGCACATTTTGTCCTCCCAAAGATGCAGTTTTACTGTCAAAGAGACTTAAGATCATGAAGAAGCATGAAATGGGGCTTCCTGGTGACTCAGATCAAGCAGAGAAGCAATTTCAAGGAGTAGGAAGTCATGGGAAGCAGTACTGTGGCAGGAGGGAAGAGAATAAGGCGCTGTGTGCCAAGGGAGGGTCGGGGCTGAGCCTCGCCCAGCTGCCTTTGCAGGAGCAGCTCCCCATCTCCCCATCGCCTCCAGCTCGTACAGCAGCAATGAGCAGTACCCTGGAAAGGCAGGAGAAAAAGAATTAGGAATCCTTCAACTAAGGAATGAGACTTGTTCGGTTTTTTCATTATTTCCTTCTTTATTCTCAGTAAAAGCCGATCCGTGCTGAGGGGAGGGCAGCTGCAGTCGTCTGCGGCTGACGCCCGGGGGCTTATCCCCCTCGGGAGGATTTGCTCGGTTTGTTTAAACAAACAACCAAATCCTCGGGATGAAAAGAAACAGGGCTTGCTCCCCCGAGCCCGGCTGCCCTCTCTCTTCCCTCCCTATCCCCTCAGGCGTTTTCTGCGGGCCCCAGGGGTTGTTTTCTGTGCCGGAGACGGGCGGCACATGCCCAGTGCCGGCTCAGCTGCGGAGCCGGCCCCGCCACCGGGCAGCCCTGGCGGGGCACAGCCCTCGCACCTCCTCCCGCAGCATCTGCACAAGGCTTTGTGTCTTTGTGCACCGCCGGCCGGGGGCCCGGCTGGGCTCTGCAGGGCTACGGAACTCCCCCCACAGCTTTGGAGCGTCTGGGGTGAATAAAGAGAGCCGAGATTATGAAATGATGCAGAAGGTGACATCCCCACCGGCTCTCTCCGACGCTGGCGTGTCTGGGAAGGTGGAGCCAAGAGGGAACACCGGGCTGTCATTCCTGGCCTCATGACTGAGCATGGTAAACGGGCCTTGGCAGATCCCAAGGTTTCCCCGCCCTGCACGGAAATATGAGAGCTGAGGGACTTCATGTAGCTCTGGGTTATCCCCTGATCCCTTTTCTGGGTGGCATTGAAGGACACCATATGGTGTTGCCCTGTCCTGACATTTCTACTGCCCACGCTGGAGAGTCAGTCCTTTCTGTCTCCATCTCTCTGTGTTCTCAAGAAATGACTATTGTCTTTTTCTTTGGCTGTTGAAGAAGTCTATGTGGCCTATGATGGTTCTCTTACTGAGAATTCAGTTTTACCTGCCAAAAGAGCCTATTATTGTAGACTCTTTGTAATTTTTTTTCCACCAGTGTTTTCAAACAAGGGAACTAAATAATTAGCAAATACTTCTTTTTTCTAAAATATAAATAATATCTGGTTTAATGGCACCATATAGACTTCAGGAAGATGCTTCAGATATCTCAAATGAGCCCTTTCTTGGAATCTGTCATTGTTGGTTCTGATCTGGTGAAGGCACTATTTTATCAGATGAACACATTTTCCTTCTTTTGAGTAAAAGCTGAGATTTAGTGGTCTGATGTGGCAACCAGAAGGCTGCAGATAAGCCCATTGTGACAGCAGTGTGGGCAGCAGAGGGGTGAACGGGGCTGATGATCCTTCATGACAATCCTTGCAGGGACCTGAAACTCCCTCAAACTTCTATACCCCTAAATTAACTGGAAACAACATGCCTGGCTAATCCCTCCTAGTTGTCCTACTGATATGGGCTGTACTCCTCCAGATGTGAGTTGTTTTAAAAATTAAAGTCTCCCCTCCAGAGGAGAGTTAAACCAATGTGCTATGATTTAGAAAATAGAAAAGAGCCAGAGAACAACCAAAGACCATGTGCATGTACTGTGGCACTTGGGTACCTCCCAAATGGTAAAGAGCTGCTCAGCATATTTCCAAATAATCCTTTTATTCTTTCAAGGTACCTCTACATGATTATTGCCCTACTAGAGAATCTTATCCCCTCTGAATTTGTTTATACAAATAGTACCACTATATAATGGGGAAATAAAATAATACTCAGTTAACAGATAGGAAACCCAGATCCAAATAGACCAAATGCGCGTCTGTATCTGACACATCATGGCACTGGGCTCTGCTTTTGACTGTCTCATGAACTGCTGCCTCATCAGCTCCACAGCTCTTTCATAGCTCTTTGTCTCACCCAAACATGATTGTGAAACCTGAGTTTGCCCCAAATCCACAAACATTTTGGGTCAGCTGCTTCCATTTGGTTCCTGCCTCTGCTTTATCAAGCAACACAGGCCACGCTTCTCTCCTTCCAACAATAACCCCCCAGCCAGGTCTCTGCTGCACAGTTTGGGCCCTTCTCTCTTGCCAAGCCCATACAAGTGGAGATTTTCCTGGTCATTTTCCTGGGAGCAACTCACATATTCCAGCTCAAGTGATTTGCTGAGGCATTGGCTGTGCACAGCACAGGTTGTTGTGACATTCATGAGCTGCCAATAAAACCTGGGGGAAGGAGGTGGGTGATTGGAAACCACTCCTGGGCAATAGTTCAGCAGATGTGTGACAGAAGGCAGAGCAAACCTCACATCTGCCTGTTCTCATGGATGATTCCACATGAGCCCATGGTAACTTCTGCACCTGGATCTCGTGGTGTGCCTATGCCACCAGTGTAGGCTACAACTGCTGAGCTAGCAAAAAAAACCCAAATCAACCAAACAAACAATAAACCAAACAAAAAACCCACTAGTGTTTTCTGATTCTGTAAGATCTGCTGCTGACTTGCTTGTGGAAGCTGGGCAGCGAGAAGGTGGAAATGCATTAGACTGAAGGTCTGGCCAGTATTTTTTATAATGGGATTCATAGCAGGGGAGAATATCTAGAACCTGCTGTGCTCTCAAGGCTTGTTGAGGACTCTGGTTGCTTTTACTGAGAGTGTGGCTTTGCAGTCTGTGATGGAGGTTTCAGTTCTCTGTCTCTCTGTCTTCTGTACCTTCTGTTTAAGCTTTGACTGCATTTATAATTGCCCTGTTCTTATTTTTTAACAAGATAATATTCATTATGGAAGCATTCTTACTTCTCCAAAGTTATCTTCACAAACCAAATTATTTTCTTGTAATAACCTTCCTCTGACCTTGCTATCAGACAGAGCATATCCAGTCTCATTCATTTAAATTTCACATGAATTAGTCTTGCTCTGCCTCTGGTTCACTGTGACTGATGCCATGTCTGTGTTGTGCTGAGATGGCCTCGCCCTGTTTTGCTGGATGTCATTAAACACCACCCCAAAACCTGGCTGCAGTTTAGCTTCATCTGTTTAGGAAACAGAGAACAAAACTTTTTAATGAATAATAGGTTTCAAGCCCTACCACCCAGGCACATCATGAGCAGGAAAATGAATCCCATTGCTCCTGCACCACACCATTCCCAGCTGTTCCTCCATCTCTGGCACCACCAGCACTGGGGGAGCAGCTGGATAATGTCTCTGGGGGTTGACTTGGAGATAAACCCTTTACATGGATCGATGGTGTGCACAGCACTCGTGCAAAGCAGCAGGGATATGGAAATGCAGGATATTCCCTACAGCACAAGAAGGAGCACAGGAAAGGAGGCACTAGAGAGAGCTGGGAGCACCCTGAGCCTCCTGGTGCCTTGATGAAGGCTCAGGACATCTCCCTTCTTCTCTTTCCAACAAGGAGAAAGTGATTTTTCCCAGGCAATATATTCTATTTCAATATAATAGTAATAGGCAGGGAAAAGTAAGATGAAAAATTCTAATAAAGATTGATTGGCTCATGGGGTGGGGGGTGGAATACAACAAAACTAGAATCAGCCTGTGCTGATTGCAGGGCATAAATGTCCAGAAAGGTTGAGGAACTGACTGCACTTTATAGATTGTAGCTTAATCACTGCTCAAATTCCTCTAAAGCCAACAGAATGTGAGTTCACTCCACTTTACCGGATGGGAGACTGATACATTTTCTCTAATTTCTACAGTTTATTTACTTCTTGGTTTACACAACTCAGTTATTTGCAATGTTTTACCCCCGTTCTGATATGACAGCAGTGAAATGTTATGACACAGAGATGAAGACCATACCAGAGTGAATGAATTTGCTGCTGATTCTTCTATTGCAGTGTTTGCATTAAAAGAGAAGTAAAATGTCAGTAATTCATACCTGAGTGAGCAGCCTGTCCTAATCCTCTGCCCACCAGCTAGGCAGAGTTCTTGCTGCACCTCTGAGACTGAAGCAATGCTTTGGTATCAAGTCCCTGAGGACCCGAGTCAGATTAATTTATACAGAAATGAAATATTTGCTCAGTGCAAGCTGAATTTATTTTTACTAAGTTATTAGAATTAAAAATGCTAATAGATGCTCAAGTAAAAAGCTCAGCATTCCCTGTCTAACTGTTCTTAAAATATGTGCATTTGTGCACCAGATCCATCCTTTCTGGGCAGGAACTCCTTGGCCATGTCATATTCTGACCAGACACATATCTTTCCCTAGTTCAAGGGTTTGTCCACTGGCAAAAGTATGTCCTCAAAACCTTAAATCTACTGCAAATGCGAATGCAGATACTTCTGGGGGAAAAAAATAGTAGTGCCTAGGTTGGCAGTCTTTCATCCCTGAGTTTTAAGCAGCTGTGATTGAGCCAAAGTCTTGCTTCAGGAGATCTGAGGTTTGATCTTCACTGACACAGGTTCCCAAATAATGACCCAGATGTTATGGCTCTTCTAGTTACTGAATCAGAGGATGCACCTCTCCTCACAGGATGCCTTTTCTTGTCTTAGCCTGATAAAACAAGTATTTGTCACAGAATGTGTCACGGGTGCAAGGCCTTCACTGTGATGCTTCTGTGCCCCACAGATGTAACTGCTGGCCCTGGGGTGAAGGTGTGGGGATTTCAGGGATTTCAGGGGTCCATGTAGTTCTCAGGGCATGGATCAGGGGCTCCTCAGGACATGAATGACACTGAGGGGTTGGACTGTGTTCAGAGAAGGGAACAGAGCTGGGGAAGGGTCTGGAGCACCAGGAGTATCTGAGGGAGCTGGGTGGGCTCAGCCTGGAGGAAAGAAGGCTCAGGAGGAACCTTCTCACTCACAGCTCCCTGACAGGAGGGTGCAGCCAGGTGGGGCTCAGCCTCCTCTCCCGATTAACAAGTGACAGGACAAGAGGACATGGCTCAAGCTGTGCCAGGGGAGGTTTAGACTGGACATTAGGGAAATGTTCTCACCGAAGTGGCTGTCAAATCCTGGCACAGGCTGCCCANTCCCGCTGCAGAGGGCAGTGCCCGGGACCACCCCCCGCCGGTCCCCGGCCCCGCTGCCCGGCCCCGGTGCCGCTAATTGCGTCTGCCGGCTGGCACCGGGTGCAGCTGCAGGCTCCGGGGCGGGGGAGGACACAGAGCCCAGCGCTCACCACAGCCCAGGGCCTTTTGTCCTCTTGCTGCTCTTCATTTTAATTGACGGAGACGGACGGTCAGTTTGCTCTGCAGCAGGGACAGCAGGACAGGGGAGATCCCGATGGAATGGAGGCAGCTGTGGAATCACCACGGCAAACCTCCTGAAAGGCAGAATCATCTACACACAGTGCCAGTACTGAAACCCAAGCCATGAAATACAAAGCACTGTGCTCTGTCACAAGTACTGTCAGACAATTAAATCGAATTAAATGAGAGGGGTCAGGGGTGTGGCACATCTGCCTCATGCCTTGGTTTCACCCAGGACCAGACATAATGGTGGAGCAACGACTTTCTTGACTGGTTTGTTTGTATTAAATGATAATGTCTAAATAATAATAAATGATAATGTCTCTCATCTATTCCCAGGGATCCTCCTCAGGGCTCTTGGCAGCACATTAGGAGATGCATTAGCTTCCTGCTCCATGCCATGGCTTTGGGCCTCTCAGAGGCTCTCCAGAGGTTTTGTTCATTAGGAACAAAATCAGAGATGTCTGGCTGCCACTGCTGGTGTAAACTATTCCTATCTGGTTTACATTTAACAGCAGGGCTGGGTAGGAGATTCATATCAGAATGGGGAGGAAGCTAAAAAAGTGTTCAGTCAAGATCTGAGCTTCAGGGATGGTGGTTTAGCAAAAGAAGGGTGTTAATTAGGGTGAAGTTCTGTATCTAGGAGGAAAAATAAGGGCAAGAATGAAGCAGGCATAGGTTTTCCCACTCAAAACTGTGGGAAGACAGAGGAGAATACCTGAAAGATGTTCCTAAGGGCACATGACACATACAGTGCTGCTTTTTTCAGAATTGTTCTGCATCTAATGCCTCTTCAGATCACAAAGTTCTGGGGATTTCCCTGTCCTGGCTCAGGGGAGGGTCTTGCTCTGAAGGTGGCATTGGAAGCTGAGTTGCAGGGTTGCCTCTGGCTGGAGCATGAAATGAGCTCAGTCCAGAGGGGACAAACCAAGGCCAGAAGCCCCAGGATATGTGGGAAATCCAGAGGCAGAGCCAAGGCAGGACAGCAGAATGCCTGTGCCTGTGGCAGAGGCAGGAGGAAGGGCAGCACTCAGGGCAGGTTTGTCAGGCCATGCAGCCATGAAGACACTGTCCCCACGTGCCTGGGTGTCACCCAAGGGGCCAGCCCAGGACAGAGCCTCACAGCACCCATGAGGCAGCAGCACCCACGGCTGAGCCCCAGCTGCTGCCCTGCCACATAGGAGTGATGCTGTGAGGGTTTCACTGATGTGACAAAGAACGTGACAGCCTGAGTTCAACTCCTTCTTTTTTGAGGTTCTTTGTCAGGAGGGTGCAAGCAGTTCACTGTCTTAAATGTGCTGAACTCCAAAAATACAGGTGAAGATTGCTCCAGAAGCAGACTGCTGCCATCTGTGTGGGGGCAGCACTTGTGGTCACCGAGGATGCTGTGGTGCATCCTCCAGTCACAGGAAAAATGAGCAAACTGGGGGGTCACAGCAGCAGAGCTCGAAAGGATTGTGTATTTCCTGACATTTACAGAAGAGCAGTTACTGTGATCACAGACTGTGCCAACCTCTGCCTGTGTGGGCCAAGGTGGTGGCAGAATCCACTCACATCCTCCCTGATCTGCTGCTGCAGGGCAGGAGGTGCCTTGTGAAATTGGGCTCCAGCTCTTCTCCTGGTAGCAGAGCCCCTGAACAGTTTCATCACTCAAATGCCCCTTTGTTCTCCACATTGTTGACCTCCTCTCGCCTCTTACCCCTCACCTCAGAAATTCTGAATTGTGAAATATTCCCAGCTCGCCAGGGCTTGAGCAATGTTTCCAGGTGTCAGTGGGCATCATTTATCTCAGAGACTGGAAATTCCACTTGCAATGCAGACAGGGTGGGGCAACTGTCCCAACATGTTTAACCAAACAGGCTGCAGCGTCCCAGCTCCTCTGGAGGGAAAATCCTGCATGGAAATTTATACCCCTAGATGTTTTAAATCCCTAATCTGTGTGTTCCCATAACATTTGCCACACTGGCAGCTAATTTAGGCTGCTCTAGATCAGACACTCCTTGGGGACCTTTTGGCAAGCTGTGGCAGCGTGGAAATGTCTCCACAGAGTCTGATAGCTGCAAGTGGGATACTTGCTTAATTTCTTCATGAAAAAGAGATGCTATTGCAAATAGAACCTCTCACATTGCTATCTCATATTTTTCAGCCTACAAGGAGAAAATGAAGGAGCTGTCTCTGCTCTCCCTCATCTGCTCCTGTTTCCACACCCAGCCCCATCCCAACACCATCTACCAGTATGGAGGTAGGTAATCGCCACAGGAGCTCCAGCAGTGTTTGGATTATTCTCCCACAGGCAGTGTGGGAGCTTGGCAGAGTCAGAGTCTCTCTGCTTCATGCTAGAGTGACATACAAGGTATTAACAGCAATGTGACCTTTCTGTAATTATGCCATGACTTTAAATTAATTGCATTTGCATGGAGGGGATGAAGGTGATCTCTAATCAAGAAACACTGGAGATAAAACAAAATCACCCAGATCAGGACATGGGAAAATCCTAATTCCTTTGTGAGGAACTTGATGACCTCAGGTCACTTTCCTGAGTGGTGCAGGTTCACAGAGTCACTGTTTTTTTCCCCACAAAGATATGGAGGTGAAGCAGCTGGATAAGAGGGCATCAGGCCAGAGCTTCGAAGTGATCCTGAAGTCCCCTTCAGATTTATCTCCTGAGAGCCCAATCCTTTCTTCCCCTCCCAAGAAGAAGGACCTGTCTCTGGAGGAGCTGCAGAGGAGGCTGGAGGCTGCAGAAGAGAGGAGGAAGGTAAGGAGATGTCCTATAGAAGCAGTGACTTTTCTGGTACTAATTGCACCAAACCCTAAAACTCAGCAGAAGTAATCTAAAGCAGCTGGGAAGTGTTCTGACACTTGTTATTTCACTGTAGATTGTCAGGTGAGACATAGGAATAATGGAGTGAGGTTCTGCAGCATGATTTAGGCAGGGAATTGAATTCCATCATGGGGTAGATGTGGCACTTGGGGACATGGGTGAATGGTGGGCTGGCCAGTGCTGGGGGAACTGTTGTGCTCAATGATCTCAAAGGGCTTTTCCAACCTAGATAATTCTATGACAGCAGGAAAAAGGTGACAAAAATATCTTCCAAGCAAGAAGATTGTGTTTTGGGGTGGAGGGGGGTGGCAGAGTGGTTTGAGCAGAGGAGAGAGTCAGAAAGGCTCTCTGGGGAGATGAAGTCTGGAGCAGCCTCACCGGTGGCCTCACCCCCACCCCTGGCAGACCCAGGAGGCGCAGGTGCTGAAGCAGCTGGCGGAGAAGCGGGAACACGAGCGGGAGGTGCTGCACAAGGCCCTGGAGGAGAACAACAACTTCAGCCGCCTGGCCGAGGAGAAGCTCAACTACAAGATGGAGCTGAGCAGGGAGATCCGTGAGGCACATCTTGCTGCCTTGAGGGAGCGGCTCCGCGAGAAGGTGAGTGGGACCCCTGGGACAGGGCTGGGGGTGCTGATCCTTATGGGAAAATGGTCCCAGTGTGATGGGTGCAAGGTGTTTTCTTAGTGGTGGTTGCTGAGGAGGAGCTCTGCTCCAGAGCAGCATGAGGAGGGGGGTTATGTCCTTCAGGGTCAGTAAAGAACATAGACTGGATAATCATGATAAATGCAAGTCCAAAGCCACAGCATCAGGCCCACTGAGGGCTGCATGGCTGAAGGGTTTTGCGGGACGGAGGAGCCAGGAGTGTGTTCACTGGAGGTTCCATCATCTCCTGGCTCCCACAGATGATCCTTCACTCCTTACAGGGGTAACCCCCGCCCTAGGAGTGTTTTGAATGGGAAACTGGTCTTTTTTAATGTCTGATGCAAATCCCATGTGCATGAGGAATACACTGATCACAAGAGCAGGGCGTGTTAGCCCGGTGTCATTTCTCCCGTCTTTGCAGGAACTGCACGCAGCCGAAGTCCGCAGGAACAAGGAACAGCGGGAGGAAATCTCTGGATAAAGGGCTTTTCTACACATCTAGCACCTGATTCCTGTTAACAAACCAACCAATCGACCAACCAACACATTTTATTCTGTTTGTCTAGATGCAACGTTTGGTTCTCCATGCCCCCTCCCCGGTGTTCGTCCCCCAGCTCCACGCTTCTCTGCATCCCCAGTCGTCAGTGCTTGTGGGGATTCACAGATCATAGGGACCTCTAAGCAGAATAGCAACTAGATCACATCAAATAGAGAAACAATCAATGATCAGTCAATCAAACAGCTTCTTTGGATGGTTTTGTCCTTTTTTTAAAAGAAAATATTTCTTAAACTGATGTAAAAAAAAACAAACAAACAAACCCAAACCCAAATGAAGATATTAATAAATTCAACCAGCAGTGTCACAGAGATACAGATTTCTTATCTGGGGCTTTTCCTCCTCTTGTTGTTTGCTCTGAGCCAAATATCAGTTTCAGAAAAATGGGAAGTAAGTGACAATTTCTGTATGTGAAGTAAAATAGGGAGCAGGCCCCCGTTTGCCCATGGTAGGAGAGAGGAAGGAGAGGGATGGATGGCTCAGGAGCTGCAGTGTGCAGAACCCCCATCTTTTGGCTGCCTCCAGAGCCAGCCCAGGTAGGCAGTGACCACAATCCTCATCTTTGAGGGATTTTTGAGAACTCGTGGAAGCAGCTGAGGGGCTCCACAGTGGGCACTGCCTGATGCCCTGGTTGGCCACTGAGCCTTCTCCCTGGCTGAGTGGGGACTGAGAGGACTTGGCTGCTCTGCCCGGAGGAGCTGTGGGTGGTGATTGCATTCCCAGCTCCGTGGGAGCCCTGGGAGAGACCCTCAGTCCTCTGTGGGCTCCCCAGTGCTCCCACAATATAGGATTCACCTCTGTTAGGAAAGAAAATCCAACAGAGACAGTGCAGGGTTGTGAAATAGCCTTTTAGTGAACAGAACAATCCTTCCCTCTTCCCCGTGATGGATGTGGCTCTTTGGGGCCATCACAGGGCAGATTGCTGGAAACCAAATCCCGAGGCTCTTTTCTGATCTCCACAGAATTCCCAGCTGGATGTGGGAGCGATCCCTCCACGGCCATGGCTTGAGATGTCAGGGGACTCTGCTCCTAAAAGGAAGGGCTACCTTACTCCCAAACCCCTCCTCCTGGGCTGGGGGGAGGACAGGGCTGTTAGAAAGCTCCTGTGCTGTCAGTGACAAAACTAGATTTAGGGCAAAGAAGGAAACTGAGGGTTGAATTTCTTAACAGTAGCTAATGATCAGTTTATAGTAGCAGCTGTCTTAGATAAGCGTCTGTGTAGAGCGCGGCGTCACCGCCAGCATCACCTCATCTATATAGTGACAAGAAATTTTAAAAAGTTTAAAAAAAATTTAAGAAGTAATTTAAATGAAATGTTTGTGTGTAAGAAATGGTTGAAACTGTCAAATGTCTGTGTCCCACGTTGGTGGGATCTGAGAAGGTATCTGCGAGATATTAACCCTGTCCTACTCTCTGTGGTGCTGAGTGTTTGCTTGGTGTGTAATTCTGACCTGGAGCTTGTTGTAAATACTGTTTTTAGTACTATTATGATTATTATGATTATTATTATCAGAAATGTTGTACTCATGAGCAAGAGTTGAAAACAAAAGAAATGGCCATTTTCACTCTCTCCTGGGGGCTCAGAAGGAGTCAGAGGCTGGGCCAGGTGAAGGCAGGGTGCCAGTGGGATGCTGGACCAGAGAGCAGCTGGAAAATGATGGAATTGGGAGCTGGAGGCAGCCGAGTCCTGCGGGCAGGGCAGTGAGAGTGGGGACGGCTGCTCCTCATGCTGGGAGGAGAAGGAAGGGCTGAGAAGAAGAATAGAGGTGATGCTTCAATTCTAGTACATATAATTTAGTGTCGATCAAAACTTCCCCATGTGGAGGTTCCAGGTGGTTCTCTGCAACCCCCTGGCAGCTGGAGAATCTGTCAGGTTTAGCATGTGCTGGAAGAGGGCTGTAACAGGTTGTTCCAGTCAGCGCTGTCCTCCCAAACAGCTCCTGTGTCTCCAGGCTCAGTTCCTGCCTGGATCTTCCCTCTCAGTCCCTTGTGCTGCCCCACACCCCTCTCTTCCCCCTCTGTGAAGCCCAGATTGGTCTCAAGTGGGGGACTTATTCTTGCAATAGCTTTTCCTGGCAAAAATTCCCATGGCAAGTGCAGAATGGCCTGGCAGATGGTGCTCATGCAGGTGTGAGCACTGGGAAACTAATTTTTCTCCCGTCCATCAGGTTGGTGCAGTGAGAAAAGGTGGATATGGCTGGAAAATGTGTTACTGCAGGAGAAGCTCCTGCACCAGAGGAGCAGGGACGTGCAGGGAGAGCTGTGCATTGGTAATGTCAGGGAGCTGCTGCCGACACACGTTGTGCCAAGGAAACAGCCTCACCTGTGGGGCCAGAGGCTTTACGTGTTTGCCTGGTGCAGATGGATGGAGTAGGGACGTTCAGGAGCTTGTCCAGTGCCACTGGGCACTATCAGGGAAATGTGTGACTGCTTTGGCTGCACGGTGTTGGCTGGATGAGGGGTGTCCACCCACTGCTCCAAACCCATCGTGGCCAGGAGCTCATGCAGCACTGTGCCCAACCTGCAGCACGTGGCACAGGCCAGGATCATGGTTATTCCATGCCTTTCCATATCCTTTCATGCTATTGGCTATGTGCAGCTGCATACTTCATGCCTAATTAAGTATCCTCATTAACATCCTTACTGCCCCAGCCTATGTCATTCCTGGAGCATTCCCATGTACTGTGGATGTGGACACAGCATGCAACCCCCCCAGTTCTTGGGGTCACCTTCCTTATTGTGGGGCTTGCAGTCTCCACTGATCCCTGAAGGTGTTTATGAATCAAATTCTGAACCAACAGTTCTCAGACTCATTTTTGCAGCAGCGTATGGACATGGGAATGTGCTTTGTAGGGGGAGCATCCTCAGGGCACCCACGGCATCCCTGCCTGGACCTCAAGTGTGGCAGCAGAGTAAGGGAGGAAGGTCAGGAGGGTGACATCATTATGTGCATGCATGGGCCTTCCAGGAGCCCTCCTGGAGAAGAGCCTTTGGTTAGTGCAAGAATGAGGAGCTGAAGCTAAATGAGCTCCCAACTGGCACCAACAGCTGGGCAATGGGTAAAGCTGTAGGAAAGCTGGGACAACCAGCCAAATTACAGCTCTGTACCCTCCTTGTTCCATAGAGCAGAGCTCAGCTCTGCCTGTAAATAGACACTTCCAAGGATGCTGCCCCCTACGACTGCTTCTGGATTAAGCCTATTCTTTGTTTTATTATTTTGGAGTCACTAAAAAATCTTGCTTTAACCCAGTTTTGAGGTTCCCTTTGAGTTGACCTTCCAGGGCTGGTGGGAGTTGAGGAGTTGCATGCATCCTACCTCGGGGGTAGGTCGGTATTGCTGCTCCCTTTCAAATGTAAACTTCAGCTTGCTTGCTTTAGCTTAGCCCAGCGACTCTCTGGCCCTGGCTCTGCAATCCTGTCTCATGGGGTTCATTATATCCCTCCCAGGGCATTCCTGTCCTCCTTGCAGTGGCTGTGCACCCGGCTGTGCACACGCACACAGAAACACATTAGTGGAAACAATATATGCACATACACTCTGATACCACTTGAAATGAGTCAGGGAATGGCTGTTTACGGTGCTAGAGATTTCTTACTCTCCATGCTAGGGACGAGATGACATTGTAAGACCAATAAACTCCACCTTTGTAGTCAGTTGTCTTTAAGTAAAGCAGCAGAGGGGCACTGGCCCATGCCTATATGTGGGTGCTCTGTGGTCCCCAGGGTGCAGGGACGCAGGGGACAGCTGGGCATCCCTGCCCTGGCATTCCCCATGCCTCAGTTTCCCACACCCTTTGACAAGGGGACATAGATGCTTCCTCCCCATGGGGACCACGGGGGAGCCGATGCCTCCACATCTCTAAAGTGCTCTGAAATGGGAAGTACCAAAGTCCAGAGTCGGGATAAGCAGCTGTGCACCCCGGGAGGAGCACCCCGGCCCGCGGCTGCAGGAGAGGGTTGAGAGATGACTGTGTGGGCACAGGGCTGAGCTGTCAACCCAGGGCTCAGCACCCTGGCTGCCCTGTGGGCAGGATGTGCTCCTCCTGCCACAGCCGGGGTCAGCATCCCTTGTGCTGGGTGGGGAGCTGGCAGTGTCACAGAAAGACTTTCCATCCCTAACAGAGCCTTGTCCGGTTCCCTTGGTCTGCCACGTGCATTTCATTGTCAACTTGAGGTTGTTGTTGTGCAAAAGAAGTGATCATGAAAAAAAATAAAGGAAAAAAAAAAGAAATAAAGTTGGTATGAAACCGTATGTGTCCATCTCTCTCCAGAAATGGGTTGTTTTAGTCCCAAGGCTTCTCTTTGTATTGTGAGAATACTAATAAACAGCATTAAACAGAAAATTGACCTAAAGATTTAACAAAATAGACCCTAATCCTCTGAATCTCAGTGACTTTTTCACACAGTATAAAAGAGGCAGAAATTGACAGTTTATCACCATTCTCAGAGGGACAAAGTAATAAATGCTTGAATGAGAGTCCTGCTGCCAACCCCTGTGGCTGGGAGTGAGGGTGTGCGAAGTCTTTACACTGGAAGATGGGAAAAGATATAAAACAGTTACAAATACAACAAATGCAGTTCTAGAAACCACATGAGATTCTTTATTTAAAACTCCAACACTTCCTTCATGAGCTTTTCCTGAGAAAGGATCCAGCCTGGGATGGACAGAGAGGGAGGGAGAAGGGCTGTAGTCCTCAGGAGATGGGACCCCAGGGTTGGGACCCATGGGACCCCAGCCCATGAGACCTGGCATGGCCAGCACTCCCAACCCCACCCCTGAAGCCAGGCACACAAAAATGTCCAAAAGCTGCAGCTGAAAACAGGGAGGTTTGTAATCCACAAGGACATGTGGGGGAGGGTGCCTGGCTAAGCTGCAGGGGAAAGATTTCCCCACTTGCCTTTTGGGGAGGGCTTTTGCCACCACAAGAGATGCCCAATGTCACTGGCCACTGTCCTCCCTGTCCCTGAGGGGATACTGAAATAGCAGCATCCTCCTGGGCTGTCCCACATCTTGTGATCCCATCAAAATAATCAGTGTGGGAGACTTTCCACAGAGCTCAGCAGCACTCGGTGCAAAAGGAGACAAACAGAGCGGAAGGCAGGGGGTTAAATTTTAATTCCCAGGGCAGCGTTCTGTAAGGGCAGGGAGAACAGTGCCAGGAGGACAGTGCCAGGACAGTGCTGGGGCCATCACGGTGGTGGCAGTGGCAAGCAGCCCATGCCTGATGCTTTTCCCACATGTCCTCAGGACTCTGCTGCCCGCATAAACAGGAATTCTATTTTTGCAGCTTGACCTTCCTGATTCTGGAGATAACAACCTGACTGCAAACACAGCATTGCTCATTTTTCCTCTGAGATTTGATACAGTCCACTAACCCAGGCTCTTCTAAAACATGGATGTAGTAAAGTAAACCTCTGCATTTGTCTTAGGAAAACAGGCAGATTGGTGCCAGATAATTTGAGATATATTGATGAAACCAAGCATGGTCACCTCCTAACTAGTTAATTCAAGACACATCCTTCATCCTTTCATGATCTGAAGGAGAAAACCACAGAGGCATGGGATCTGTTGGGGCAGGATGGGGCGGGAGGAGTGGAAGGAATTGTGGAGAGGCTCCCACCACCTTCCAGCCCCGCCCAGTGTGCAGCCCTGCAGGGCTGAGTGCTGAAGACACAATATTGAAGGCTTGAACCACACTCAAGCACCCACAAAATCATAGAATCAAGGAATGGTTTGGTTCTGACCCTCTGCCATGGGCAGGGACACCTTCAACTATCCCAGGTTGCTCCAAGCCCTCTCCAGCCTGGCCTTGAACACCTCCAGGCATGAGGCAGCCACAGCTTCTCTGGGCAACCTCTGCCAGGGCCTCCCCAGCCTCACCAAGAACTTCTTCCCAATATCCAATCTAACCCTGCCCTCTGTCAGTGCCCCTTGTCCTCTCACTCCATGCCACATCGAGAGTTCCTCAGGCAAAAAATCAAAATCAAGTCAAGAATGCAGAATACCTACTTAACTTTTGAAGGGATCCCTACAAAGTGCTTGAGCTGTGCCTGAGTAAGGGAAGGGATAAGAGACTCTGCAAAAGTAAATGCAAAAGCTCTCCTGGGCAGGCAAACCACAGAAATTTTGCAGAGTGATTTCGTCTGAAAAATAACAGCTCACCCTGTTTTAGCAGCCTTGCTGGCACCATGGCTGGAGCGAGTCTGCCCACTGATAAAGGGGCAGAGCAGGAGCAGATTAGGTGCCAGGAGGTGAAATCATCCCACTCTCTGTACTAGGAGAAGCCCAGGGACCATCCTGCATCCTGGGATCTGATAGCACAAGCCAGGTTTTGCTTTCCAAGAGGCCACTGACTGCTGGGAAAACTGGAGTAAAGGCAGCATTACTGAGGATTTGCTGCCTTCTTACCACCTTGATAAGGCTGCTGTTTTGGGGTACTGTAGGGAGATGGTTTAGTGGAAAAAGGGACCTTTTATCTGTCCTGTCCAACCCCACTGGGATCCTGAGGAAGCAGCTGCCAGGGAAGACAACAGCAGTGGAGAGATAGACATGCTTCCATGGAAAAGGGAGTCACCAATTCCAGTGGGTGATTTAACCATGCTGGTCACCACTGGTTATCTTGCAGAAGGAAAAGAAATACAATTCCTTGTGGAAGAAATACAATTCCTTGTGGAATATCACTTTAATGGTATTAGCTTGGGTAGACTGAGGGTGAGGGGGAACATGAGGGAAATAAGAGGTGGCAGCTGGTTATCAGGCAGGGTTGGTTTACATGGGGATAAAAAATTAAAAAAGGAAGAGCCTTGTGAGAAAAGCATGAAATAAAATACCACAAATGTATCAGACAGGATCATTAGAAATTTGTGTAAAAAATACTAAAGACACCAAACGCCACCTGAACACCTGTCAGGAAAAGCCACCCACCCAGTAGCTGTGACAAGCTGACAGAATGGAAACAAAGCGAGTGTTTCCAAAAGGGATTCACGACTTTAGGGGCCTCTGGCCTCACTCATCCCTTCCCAGAACGTGTTACCCACCTACTCACAGAAGTGCAATGTGGTAAAATCATGCAAAAAGCCCTCCCTGAGAAATTCTTGAGTGCCTCCCAAATTTGGCCTCACAGGCACAGAAACGGCAGAAATTAACCAAATCCTGTGACAGCTTGTCATGCTGGGGAAACACGGAGAGCAGAGTCACAGCTCAAGGCTTAGTGCTGAAAAGGACCAGCAGCACCTCGGGGATGACTCAAATAGGAAAACAGACCCTGCATCAAACTGGCCAAGGGAATTTTTTTAAACACTGGAAATGGCCCTGGGGAGATCTTAGAGGCCCTTCTAGTGCCTAAAGGGGCTCCAAGAGAGATGGAGAGAGATTTTGGGCAATGGTATGGAATGACAAGGGAATGGCTTCACACTGACAGAGGGCAGATTTAGATGGGATATTGAAAACCAGCTCTTCCCTGTGAGGGTGGTGAGGCCCTGGCACAGGGTGCCCAGAGAAGCTGTGGCTGCCCCATCCCTGGAAGTGTTCAAGGAGGAGTTCAGCCATGGACAGCTGAGGGCTTTCACAAAACCCTGGAGAGCCAGAGAGGGACACAGGGCTTGGGGGACACACAGAGGGACACACAGCCTAAGAGGAACATGCAGGGAACATAGGGATGCATAAAGGAGGCACGGGGGGATGCAGAACCTGGGAAAAGGATACAGGGGACATGGGGGGCACACAGGACTGAGGAGAGAGAACAGGGGACATACAGAGGACAGACAGAGAGGACACAGAAGGCATGCAGGACCTGGAAAAAGGACATGCAGGAGAAAAGTTGTCATGTACGACCCCAAATGGGGACATGAAGGGGACATGGGGGACACACAGGAGGCGCGGTCGGGAGACACGCATGGTGCACACAGCCCGGGGGGGAACATACAGAGGACACGGGGGAGCATGCAGGATGCCA
>VXBR01007314.1:486112-505608 GCA_013400215.1 Cisticola juncidis
CCTCTCTCCAGGTAGCCCTGCATGCCCTCTTGCACCCCCATGACCCCCCCCAGCCCATCCTCTGCACCTCTGTTTAAGCCACCTCCCCGTCCATCCCCTCTCTGCATCCCTCTCTCTGTGCTCAGCCTTGCTGGCTGCCCACAGTCTCTCTTCCTGGTCTCTGCCCTCCTGATGCTGCACCCCAAAAATCCCTATCCTCTCCCAGTTGTGCTATGTTTTTTTTCCCTTTTTTGTTTTTTTTTTCCTCACTTCACCCCAGATCTTTCCCACAACCCTTGGCACAGTCTCAGCACCCTGCAAGGTGCAGCAGGAGGGACATGCATGGACACCCTGAGTGCCCCTCCTCCTCTTCCACAGCCCCACTGCTGGTGTGTTTTTAGCCACTTTTTAGATTACTTGTGTTTTTAGCCCACTTTTTGTCCATTCAGTGCTGGCTCCTGCCCAGAGGCATCTGAGCAACACACGTGGAGTTCAATCCCGTGATGCTGGGCAGGATGTCTGGAGCATCCTGAAATCTGTTTCCAGCTCAGGCATGTTGAGTGATGCTAATATTGTGGGAGGGGTTCTACCCCAAAATGAAGGACAAGAGTAGGGATAGAGTGACAACAAAAATTGGAGTGGTTGAGCTGGAGGAAGCTGAGCATCTGTGCCACTGTGAAAACTGAAGTGCTTCTGCTGGTGCTTTGTGCTGGGCTGGTACAGAGGGGCCATTCCACCTTGGACAAACCCCGTGGGCTCTGTGGAGGTAAAGAGCACCTTGTGGTGTCCCTGTGGGTCAGGCAGATGTTTTCTGTAAGGCATGAACTTGGTTGTGAAGTCACACTGGACATGTTGGGTCAGTGCTCTGCTCCAGCCGTGGCTTGGGGAAGGGGTGGGAGCCAGGTGGCTCTGCTGTGCTCTGTGCCACTGCTTGGAGTACTCCGTGGTCTGAGCCTGGAACAGCCAGACCTGCACGAGGTGTTCCCTTACCTGTCTCTGTGTAGACTGCACCAGTGCTATAGGTGCTGTAGAAGATGCTTTGTGGGCATCGATTTCTCCATGCCTGAGCTGATCCCCAGCATTGTGGGCGGCAGGGCAAGGGAGGGGATTCTCCCCCTCTGCTCTCCTCAGGGGAGACCTCACCTGCAGTGCTGCATCCAGCTCTGGAGCCCCCAGCATCAGAAGGATGTGGAGCTGCTGGAGTGAGTCCAGAGGAGGTCATGGAAGTGCTCTGGAGTGCTTCTACTCTGGAGAACGGCTGAGAGAGCTGGAGCAGAGAAAAGAAGGCTCTGAGAAGATCTGAGAGTCCCTTTCAGTTCCTAAAGGGGCTCCAAGAGAGCTGGAGAGGGAGTGCTGTCTTACATCTATTGCTGATATATTAGAAATGCACACTTTGAAATAGTTTCCAGATGTCACTGTTTCTGCAGGCTTGATGTGCTTTTTTAATTTGATTTTTTTTGTGTGTGACTTTGGAGGAGGGAACAATCCCCGTTCTGCTGTGGAGGAGACAGTGACAAGCTCCTCCAACAGTGTGAAATCGTGAGATAGTTTGAAATACATTTGGAAAAGCACCTTCAAACTGAGTATCTTCGTAGAGCTGATGGTGGATGCCAGGAACATTTTTTTTTGGACCTCTTTCACACTCTGCCCTTCACCTCCTGCACCCCGGTCCCACCCATGCCCATCATTCTCACCCAGCCTGCAGAGGATGTGTTGGTTTGAGCTTCCCCTCATCCTTCCTCCTGGCATGGAGCACTTTGAGGTTTGCTCATCCCCTTCTCCTTAGGAGCATGGGATCCCTGCAGTCCCTTCTCTCCTTGCTCCCAGCACACCCAGGATCCTTCCATGACCGAGTTCAGCAGGGAGACCTTTTGATCTGGGCTTCTCCTGTTTCTCCACAAGCAGCTGGTGACTGTTGGCGCTCCCGCTGCTGCCGCGATGGCCACGCCGGACGTCAGCGTCCACATGGAGGAGGTGGTGGTGGTGACCACGCCGGACGGCGCGGTGGACAGCAGTGGCATGGAGGAGGTGAAGACAGTGCTGGTCACCACCAACCTGTCCCAGCACGGGTAAGAGATGGAGAGGGTGCATGCTGCGGGGATGTGCTGGAAACCCTCCCATGCATGGTTGTGGGTTGGGATTTGATCCCCCACTGCTTCCTCCTGGATCCCTGCTCGCTGCAGGGACCTCAGTGGTGGCCATGGAGTTTCCAGTTCCTTGCTAGGGCTTCCTATACCCAGCACTCTGCAGTTCTGTGCAGAACAGGCTCCGCTCTTTTCCTCTTTTGAGAGGGGAAAAAAAGACCAACCCCAAATACCTTTTTCTGAGTGGATTTGGATGTTGGAGTGGACTCAAATCCAGTTGAAACAGGACACCAGTAGCTAAATCAGTGTTTTTCTGCTATTCGTTTCATGAGGTCTGTGCTGTACTCTGAACTCCAAGAGACAAGTCTGTCCTCACCACATTGAGGGTGGTGCAGCTGGGCTCCCCTTCCTGAAGGTTTGGGGTTGGCTGGGTTTTGGCTGAGCTTTGCAGGAACGTCCTGCCTGCAATAGGAGAGGGAGGTGTCCTTGAAACAATGTCCTGAATGGGGAGGCACTGCTCCAAAGAACAGAGTGAAGGTCTGATTGTTGAAGTGCTGCTGTTTTGCCCAATTTCTGCCTTTTCTGTTGGCATTTCAGATTCAGGGCTGCTGTTTGTTCAGGTGTGGTCTGTTCAGTGGCAGGTTGGCCATGGCCAAAGAGCCTGGCTGGTGCCTTGAAGACCCGCATATCAACGGACTCTTTGATTTATTTCTCTATGTTTTTTTGGGTAGGACAGAGCCCAGAGCCCTTTGTGTGTTTTGTTCTTTCAGTAGCCAGAAAATCCAAGTTCACACCTGCAGCTGCATCCAGGCAGGTTTGTCTGAAATAAGTAGGTGTTGAGTGGCTGTTTATTGCTCTCCACAAGAAATTTGTCTCCTTTTCTCAAACGTGTCTTTGTGTCGGTGCCCTGGGGCTTTGGGCAGGGCAGAAGGTGACAGCTCAGTCCAGGTGCCTCCCTTTGTGCTGCTGGAAGTGAGATAAAGCCCATTAATAGATTAGGTTTTGGTAAAGAATGGGCAGGGTGAGGCAGAGGCAAGAGCTGTTGGTGCTGGAATGGGCAAGATCTCTGCCCTGTTCTTCCTCCACACCCTGAGTCAGTGTTTCCAAGAACCTTTTCAATTTCTGGAAGAGTTGTGGTGGTGGGGAAGAAGGGCTCTACTTCTCTTGTTTTCTGTCCTGTGGAGACTCCCATGTCTGCCTCAGTGGAGAAGGGAGTGGCTGCTCTTGGGATGTGGCTACTCTTGGATGCAGAATGCATCTTGGGGATGGTAGTGGGTTAATGGAAAGGATGTGAATTTTGGGGTCACAGAGTAAAACCTGCCTGACCCCCCTCACTGAGCAGGGCAGTGGGGCTGGTGGCAGCACGAGCCACACACAGTCTCTCTGTGGCCTTGCACAGTTGCCTCCACCAGGCTCTGCTCCTTCTGGGGCAGTGCCACAGTGGCACTGGCTCCTCCCTTTCCCACTGTTTTCCCTCTGCAGCTCCAGCTGGTATCAGGAGAGCAGCTGCAGGCACGGGCTGGGATCCCTTGGTGTTGACTCAGTCACCACTCTCATGGGGAGCTTTCAACTTGCCTCTTGTGATGGTTAAACCAAACTCAGCTTGAGGGTTGGTGCCTTCTTCTTGTGCTCATCTGGGTATGGTTTTGCTATTAAAATAACCCTTTATACAACCAGTTGTTAAGAGCTTAATTAGTTCATGTATTCTTAAGGAAAAGGCTGAGGGAAATTGGAAAATAATAATGAGCAAGAAGCTTTTCTCTTTGGTCTGCGAGAGGAGGGGTTCTGCTGAGTGCTCTGATGAGGTTCTTGTATTTCTGATCAGCACAGGATTCTGGGGGAGACTTTTCTCTTTCAAGTTTCCAGGCAAGGCAGGAACAGAAAAGAAAGGAGACATCAGCCCACTGGGTTATCTGCACGTGCTTTCTTCTCTTCCTCCCATCTGGTTTATGGATCCTCCTGGGGAGGAAGATGAGAACCATCCTCCCCTGCCTTCGTCATGGCAACTGGCAAACGCAGGGCCAGCTGGGGGGCTGCACTGCTGGGCCTTGGAAGGTGTTTGTGTTTTCCCTTGCATCTGCCTCAGTCAGTTGCCCTGGAATGGGATGGAAGAAACAGCATGGAGACACTTGCTTTTTTTGTGGTTTTCTCTCCCCCACATGTCCATGGCAGACACAGACTTCAGTTGCCTGAATTTTTCTTACAAGCTGGGAGTTGGTTTGTTTGTTTTCCTCTGGAGGTTTAAGGCATGGGCTGGGTTATTCCTCCCCATCCAGTTGTGTCTCTCGATCATTTTTTGGAGCAGTGCAAATGCAGTGGAGCCCTGGAGGAAGCTCTGAAAGGTGCTGAATTTTCTTCTGGGGGGTTTCTTCTGGGTAAGTTGGTGGAGGTTCTTGATCTGGAGGCTGGTCAGGGCTGTGGGGTGCTGAGATGCTAGAGGGGGCTGCTTCCTGTGGCACCCTGCTGAAGTGCCACTGCTGGCCTTCCACCTGAAGAAATGCAAGATCCCAGCAGCAAACTGATGGGAAACCCCAGGTTAGAATCCTTCAGTTCTTCTCTCAGACTGCCACTCATGTAATGATCACTTGTGTGCAAATCCTTAGCTCAGAGTTTACCTTTTTGAGTCCTTTCACATTACCCTCCCCATGCTCTATAGGGCTCTGGGCTGGTGGTGGCTGTGAGCTGCAGAGGCAGAGTTGTGTCCATCTTTCTGTCACAGCAGGAGTTGTCCCCCTGTCTCTGGAGCAGCATCTCCGAGCCACTCACCTGGTGAGGCTGAGCTGCCGCCCACACCATTCCTTATCTCTTATGCTCCCCACAGGAACCTGCCCTGCAGCTGCTGAGGGGAGGGATGCTTTGAAGCTGCAGTTCCACCCTGGAGCTGTGTGTTAGGAGCCCAGAATGGAAAAACAAGTTGCTCTTGAATTTCCTTGTCCCCGTGGCATCGCGGGTGAGAAATGTGGTTGCCAGTGAGTCACGAGGACTGCCTTTAAATTCATCTGTGGTACCAAAGTGAGGGAGGTCTCAGGTTTATTTTCTCTGTGGAGTTTTCCTAGGGAGTTTATATGCCAAAGTATGTAAAAAGCTAATTGTATTTCTCCCACTGCCTCTGCAGGTCAAGCTTTCTGCAGCAATTAGTCAGCTTCAGTAACACCACCAAATATACATCTGAAAAATCTATCTTAGATTAGATATTAGGAAGAAATTGTTCTCTGTGAGGGTGGTGAGGCCCTGGCACTGGCTGTCCAGAGAAGCTGTGGCTGCCCCATCCCTGGAATCGTTTGAGGCCAGGTTGGACAGGACTCGGAGCAAACTGGGATAGTAGAAAATGTCCCTGCCCATGGGAGGGGCTTGGAACAAGATGAGTTGTAAGGGCCCTTTCAGCCCAAACCATTGTGTGTTTCTATGAAAACCCATTAGGAGTGGTTCCTGCTGAGTGCTGGCTGTGATGTGCAGGTGGGATCCATAAGGGCACCAATCAGGGTTCCCTCTGTTTGGGACCTCCCCTCCAAGGCCAAGGGGGTGAGGAGCATGTCCCACATCCCAGCCAGAAGTGCCTGTTCCCCCTGAGTGTGGGAAGCTCCTTGGAGGGGCTTGGGTCTCCATATTGCCATAACAAAGGAGGGAGGATGGGAGAACACCAAAGGAGTGGGTGTTGTGCAGGACCCTGTGTGACTCCATGGGCAAAGCACCCAGAGAAGATGGAGATCTCAGTGTGGGGACAATGGAAACAGTTGGTTAGCCAGCTATTAATGAATATCGTGGATATATCAAGTTTTAAGAACCTCAGAGGTTGTATTGCAAATGTCTGTAGCTCATGTTATCTCTGCTCACAGATCTGCTCTTGGCGTTTGTCCAACTCCTTTATAGAGTCTCTGTGGCTCCTTGAGGTCCTGCTCCCTGAAGCATCCTGCATACCAGGAGTTTCAGCCAGTTCATTGCCCAGACAGCAGCAGCATGTTTCACACATGTTTTTCCTGGGGAAATCTGAAGCAAAGCTTCCAAAGGCTGGCAGTGACTTCTGAGCAAGGGGCTGTACTGACAGCATCTCTCTGTGCCAGCTCTCCAGCATGGGCTGGGCTGGAGGCAGATCTACAGGGCTGGGATTAAAGGGGAGGCAAGAGAGAGCTGGCCAGGCTGCTGACAGGGACTTGCCTGCTGTGGGCTTCTTCATCTCCACATGAAAAAATGGAGCTGAGCCTCCCAAACCCAGAGCTGACTCTTAGCTCTTGTGGGAAAATGTGATCCGAGGGACTTCTGAGGCAATTGTCTCCACAGGGCATCGGGTGTGGGGGTGGCACAGCCACATGGCTTAAGAATGCCTCTGTCTCTCTTCCCAGTGGTGACATCAATGAAGACACTCTGGAGACTGAAAATGCAGCTGCTGCAGCTGCTGCTGCCTTCACAGCCTCCACAGACCTGAAGGAAGCAGTTCTAGGTAGGTCAGCTCTTTCCACAGCCCCTGGTGCCAGCTCCAGCACCCCGGTGTGCACAGCCCTGCGCTGGTGTCAGATGGGACAGTCCAAGCTCCGCTGTGCAGAGCTGCTGGGGCTCTGGGGGTGTTCTCCTGTGGGCCTTGGGGATGCTGTCCCAGCATCCAGGGGGGTGTGGTGACAGCAGGGAGCTGGCATTGGCTGGCTGGGCTGCTGCTGCCCTCTCCTGGTCCGGAATGAGTCCCTGTGTCCGGCCTGGCTCCTGCCATTCCAGCTTGCCACAGGGATCTCAGTTTTGCAGCAACTTGCTGGCTTTGGGTGCAAGAAATAGTAAGTTGAGGGAACAAAGACTGATCTGCTGGGCTGAGGTTGACTTAAAACCAAGGGTGACCCCACCCAGATAACATCATTCTTTTTTATCAAGAATGGATGAGTTCCCTGTGCTCAGCTGCAGCTGGATTGGCACAAATCTGCCTGGGCTGTTTTTCCTGAGAAATTTGGGTGTTTGGATGCTTTCATAGCAAAGTGCAAGTGAGTAGTGGCCACAAACCCCAGGACAACCCCCCCCATCATCTACTTTTTTTTTTATTATTTCTGAGTTTCAAAACTATCATTGCATGTGTGGCTCAGGCACATGAATCAGGAGCTGTGGCTCATGTTTCTCTTTGATCTGTCCCTTCCTCTGATCCCTGTGAGAAGTGAAGATGGCTGAAGATGAGGACAGTTTGGAGGCAGAGATTGTCTACCCCATCACCTGCGGGGACAGCAAAGCCAACCTCATCTGGAGGAAGTTTGTGTGCCCCGGGATCAATGTGAAATGCGTGCAGGTGAGAACAGAGAGCCCAGCACTGGCCTTGTGCTTTCCTCTTGCCCACATTGTGAGGTCACCTGGTTTGTCCTGGTTGTGATGAGCTTTGATCAGCTGCTTTGCATCAGAACCATGTCATGGTAGGAAAGGATGGCATTTTCCTGGTGCTGGGTACCTGATATTTGTCCTGATTAAATTGCGTAGTTCTGGCTGGAAAGATGGTGCCTCCATTTAATGTGTTACTGAAAATTTGAGAAATTTGGACACTTGCAGTGTCTGCTCAGTTGGAAAGTTGATAGTTTGAAAAATGTATTGATTGAGGATCTCCTGAAGAGTTCCCTGCTGTGTCCTGGTTAACTTGTGATTAAAATTTGCATGAATTCAGGAACATGCCACGAGTGAGTCATTACTGGCATTTGTACACAGCCTAAACAATATCCTGCTGAGGGAGAGTCTCCTTAGGCTCCCAAAGGATAGTCCTTGCCCTTCCCAGCAGAGATGGTCTTCTCTATCCATGAGGCAGAGGATAGATGCTGCTGCCTACTAAAATCTGTCCTCTCTGCACTGAAGCCTTTGTCCTTGTTCAGAGATGCAGTTTCTCATGCAGTAAGAGTGAGTTGGTCAACATGGCCATGAGAAAGAGGAGGCCTGGATTTGGGAAATCCTTTGAGGTGGGCTGTAAGGCGCCTCTTAAGAGGACTGCCTGGGTCATGGTTGGACTCGAGGATCTTGGAGGTCTTCTCCACCCTTAGTGATTCTATAATGCTATGATCCTGCAGGTTGCTGTTAGGTCAGCATGCGGGTTCAGGCACAGGTTTTATTGCCCTACACAGCTGAGTGTGTAGGGCAATAAAAGAAGGGGAAGAGTTGGCATGGTGTGTGCCAACTCCCTGAAGCTGATTTGCTGTGGGTGTGTGCTGCCACAGAGGCCAGAGGTTCATCATACCAGTTTGAGAGCATGAGGTCGAAGACCAAATGGACTTCTTCCCTCTCTCCTTTGGGGCATAATGTGCCTCTGGATCCAAATATTAGCAGTGCAGCCCAGCTTTCACTGAGTCCATTGTTAGTGGGAGCGTGAGCAGCTCCCTGCTGTTAATGATACTTTGCACAAGCTATGGGTGTTTTCCCAGCTGTCCTGCCTGAGCTGGGCACTCCCTGAACCCTTAGGTTGGAGCAGGTGTTAACTAAGCATCTGTGACAGCAACGTTTGGCTTAATCTTTCCACCTTGGGCACTGTTCTCTGGGGTGGGGAGTGCCTGGCAGCCATCTGTTTTGGTGGTGTGCAGTGGCACGTGGAGGCTGCAGCCGCTGCCAGGCACAGGGAAACGCTGCCAGGCTCCAGCTGAACCCTGCTCACAGGGCACCCTTGGCTTGTTTATGGCTTGTGGCACTGATGTTGCACCCCTGCCTTTTGCAGTTTCATGATCACCTAATCAGCCCCAAGGAGTTTGTCCACCTGGCAGGCAAGTCGACCTTGAAGGATTGGAAGCGAGCGATCCGGATGAACGGGATCATGCTCCGGTTAGTCCCTCCCTTTGTGTCTCTGGACATTTCTTTCTGGGGGATTCTGGGGATTTCTGGGGTGGAACAGAACCTTTGGAATGGCAGTTTTGTTGCTGAGGGAGCAAATGAACAAAACTAAATGTTTGTCTTAATGACAGCCTGGTCCCAAATGTGGTCGGCCCAATGGCTTTGTTCTGTCCTTGTGCCTAGGGAATAATTTGGGGCAAGAAATATTTCTGTAGTCTTTTCAGGGCTTGAACCACTCTGAGTTTCCAGCTGCTGTAGGGACATTGGAAATTTTAATGGCTGTTGGTGATTGGGCCATGCTGTCTGTGGATTCTCAGCATGACCCACCAAATGAAATCAGTCTGGTCATCACCAGTGCTCTGGTTGCAGCACTCCTGCTTGACATCACTTCTAAATAAATCCTTGGCAAAAAAAAAAAATCTTCTTTATTGCAAGCATTTCTCTTCTCTAGTATTAACTACAGTAATTCAATTCCTCTATGGTCCTCCTGAACACCAGCTTCAGACTGTGATTTAATTAAAGTCTTTCTCTGCCTTTGGGCAGGATGAAAAAGAATCACCTCTTTCTCCAGGAATTGTCAGTGGTTTTGTGCTCTTTTCACAGGGTGACATTGCCTTTCCCTGTATTCTTCTGCTTCAATGCAGGCATCTCCGATATTCCTTTTAAGCAGCTTTTGCTCCACATAAATTTTGCATAATAGGTTTAGACTTTGTCAAGGCAGGGCTTTGAGAGAGAAAAAAAAATAGAGGGGAATGTCAGAAGGCAAACGCAGCAGCCCATGGGAGCAAATCTTGGGAAGCTGAGGTGGTTGTTGGCCAGCAAGGCCTGGGAGTGTTTTGGAGATAAGGTTCTTGGATTGGAATATCCCATGTTCCAGTGTTGCCACGCCCTTTGAGATGAGAGACCTGATTTTACTTTCTAAATAGGGTTATGTCCTTTCTCCTTTTCAGCTGTAGAGTCAAAGAGACAAGAAAGAAGCTCCCTGTGGTCTCACTGTGAGCTGAGACTCCAGCTGACCCTTTGGCTGGAAGCTGCAGCTTCAGAGGGGATGTGCTGATGGGACCAGATAGGGGCTCTTTTTTCCCCTTCCTTCCTTAAGAAATGAGTTAATCAGTCCCAGTAAGGGCTCCTGTTGGCTCTGCCCACTCTCCTGGCATTTTGGGACTCAGAAATTTGGGGTGAAGGCCGCCAGGAGCTGCATCTCAGACCTCTCAGCTGTCGCTGATGTGCCTGTCCTTGTGCTTGCTCCCTGTCTTTCAGGAAGATTATGGACTCAGGAGAGCTGGATTTCTACCAGCACACAAAGGTCTGCTCCAACACCTGCCGGAGCACCAAAATCGACCTGACTGGAGCCAGGGTGTCCCTGACCAGCCAGACATCGACAGAGTACATCCCTCTGACTCCCGCCTCTGCCGATGGTACGTGCAGCCATTCCTCACCCTCACTGGGGCTCTGACTCATCCAAGCACACAAATGACACAGAACCAAGGTCCCTGGGGCTGCCCCATCTCTGGAAGTGTCCAAGGACAGGTTGGACAGCGCTTGGAGCAGTCTGGTCTAGTGGAAGGTGTCCTGTGGCAGGGGATTGGAATGAGATGAGCTTTGAGGTCCCTTCCAACCCAAACCGTTCTCTGATTTTATGAATTTGACCTATAATTACAGGCAACTGTTTCATTAGAAAGGATTCTAATTTTGAAATACTTTCATATTTAGCTCCTTTTGCCCCTGAGCATTAAGAACAGCCCCAAAAGTGCCCCCCACCCCAAGCTCCTGGTGGTGCTTCTGAGACAGGATAAGCCCCTTGGCTGGCTCTGTGAGCACCCATCCACCACATCCTGGTATTGTGGTGGGGAAGCTGATGCTGATGCACAGCACAGCCCAAGCCCCCCTGTTCAACGTGAGCTCATTACCAGGAGATGTTTGCCAGCTGCTGGGCTGTGCTGAAATAACCAGAGCCCTGAAAGCTGCAGAGTAAAGGAGCAGAGGGGCTGGGTTTAATGGCTGCAACTGAGCATTCCAAAGGCTCTGCACAGCTCTGTGGGGCTCTGGCCAGATTCCCATCTATCCCGCTCCCTGCGCACAGGATGAGTGACGCCTGTTCCCTGCCTCTATGGTAACAAAACTGCTGAGATTTGGCAGAGCTGGAGGGAAGGAGGGATCCCCCCTGCATCCCTGTGCAGGGGGGAGGGGGGCTGCTCTTCCCTTGGAGGCTTTAGAAACCCTCCAGGCAAACAGTGGCTGGGTAAAAAGGCCAAAAAAATCAGACTCTAAATCTGTTTGACTTTTATCCTGAGCAGTGCTGCTGTGTTTGCAGGGGGGAACAGGAGGGAATGCTGCTCTCAAGCATGTATTCCTGTGCTGCAAAGGTTGAAGGAGCAATCCCTGGGGATTGCACTCCAGTGTAGGAAAATAAGTACAGCTGGCACCACAACCACTTGGGCATTTCTATTCAGCATTAAGATCTGCATTCAAACAGATGTGATCCTGTGCAATATGAAGGAGAAGTCACAGAAATGCAGCAAGGGAGTGCTTCCCTTGGAAACAGCCTGTGAAAATACAGGGAAGAATCAGGACCTGGGAATTTTTTTTCTCTTCTTTTTTGCTATTGGTTGCAGTGAACGGATCCCCGGCTACAATAACCATAGAAACATGCGAGGATGCCAGTGATTGGAGCACCAGCATTGGAGGTATGGCTTGGGCTCCCGCAGGGCTCGCTGGGTGGAGGAGATGTGGGGAGAGAGGGAAGCAGCAGGGTAAGGAGCAGGAAGGACCCTCCTACCAGAGCAGCCTTGCATGAACCTCCACTGGGATTGTTCCTTCACTCTTATGGAATAGCCCTGTGTTCTTAGCCCTGTGTTCTGTCCCACTGGGGTGCAGGCTGGCTGTGCTACCTTAGGATGAAGTTGTTTCCAAGCACCAACATACTAAAGCCAGGGCCAAATGTGGCTCAGGGGGAAAAATTCTTATCAGAGGGGTCATGAAATCCTTCTCCTTGGTGCTACTGGCTGTAGCAAAGTGTCCTGTTGGTGTGGGACAGGGTGGGGAGAGCATATTCCCCCTTTGGGTCCGTGCTCTGGCTGAGCTTTGCCCCAGCCCCGTGACCTCAGGGGTCTCTCCCAGCATGGCAGGACTGAGCCCTGCAGGGGTGTCCACAGGGAACCCATAGCAGATCACCATTAAACCCTGCCGAGGATTTTGAGGCTCTCCCTTCCTTCCTCTTTCTCCAGATGACACCTTTGCTTTTTGGCAAGGTCTGAAGGACAGTGGTCTCCTGGAAGAAGTGATCCAGGAGTTTCACCAGGAGCTGGTGGAGACCATGAAGGGCTTGCAGCAGCGAGCACAGGATCCCCCGCTGCAGCTCGGGGGTAAGGATCTGGACATGGGTGGTCAGTCATCTTGGGAGAGGGGCTTGTGGTTTTTTTTTGTCCTTAGGGATATCTGAATGACACAATAGGGACATAGATCATCATAAAAAAAATCTAATTTCTGGCTAATCGGTGAGGCTGCACTTGGGGATAATTCAGGTGACCTCAGTCCTCCAATTCCCTGTGCCTGGGACTTCCTCTCTGCTGGCTCTGGGTCTGGACAAATGCTTGGCTGGGGAGCTGAGGTGGAATTTAGGCCATTGGAATAATGATGCAGCAAGCAGCTACTGTGCCAGCAGATTTCTTATCACCCCTGCTAGGCAGGAGAGGACTGTTTACATGCCGGTGACCTCTTGCCCTTTCTCATGGCTTCTGCCTTCTCCTCTTCTCCAGCCTCTTGCATTACCCTGCTGCAGATTTTGGCTGTCTCAGCTGGACGTGTTTGTTATCATGTGGCTTTTGCCAAGCCACAAATAGTTTGCGCAGGGAATTTTGCTTTCTCAAAGATTCTGTGTCTTGTTTTTAAGATGCTGTTTTACTAAACAACGTAGTCCAGAACTTTGGGATGCTGGATCTGGTCAAGAAGGTCTTGGCCAGCCACAAGTGCCAGATGGATCGCTCGAGGGAGCAGTACACACGGGATTTGGCAGGTATGCCCTGGACACACCGCTATGGCACTGGGCATTGCTGCCAGCGCCTTTTCTTTTGGGCTGAGAAAGTGAGGGTTGTGTTAAAGCTGGTGGTTGTTAAACCAGCCACTCCAGGCATTGCCACAGCCCTCTAGGAAGCTTGCCCAGGGTCCAGGCTGAGCCAAATCTCTTCTCTCTCCAGCTCTGGAGCAGCAGTGTGATGAGCACCGCAAGCGAGCGAAGGAGCTGAAGCACAAGTCACAGCATCTCAACAATGTCCTGATGACCCTCACACCCGTCTCCGTTCCCACACCTCTGAAGCGCCCTAGGCTGACCAGGGCCACCTCCGGACCAGCTGCCATCACCTCCCAAGTCCTGTCCCAGCCAGCACAGCTCGCTGTCACCCCCGGTGTGCCGGTGTCCCAGGTTGCCAACCTCCCTCTTGGCAAAGTGGTCTCGGCCCTCCCTCCGTCGGTGCTGGGGAAGAGCCCAGCCCAGCCCCCCGCCGCCAGCTCCCCGGCCTCCCCTCTGCTGGGGGGGTACACGGTGCTGGCCTCTGCCGGCTCCACCTTCCCCGGAGCGGTGGAGATCCACCCGGACGCTTCCAACCTGACGGTGCTGAGCACGGCTGCGGTCCAGGACGGCAGCACAGTGGTGAAGGTGGTGAGCCCCTTCCAGCTCCTGACGCTCCCAGGACTTGGCACGACCATCCAGAATGTGACACAAATAGCTCCCGGTGGGAGCACGGTGGTGACTGTCCCGTCCGGTGCCACCGAGGCTGCCGGGGATGAGCACGCCGCCGCCGCCATCGAGGTGACCGCAGTGGCTGACGAGGCAGAGCAGAAGTGAGGGGGGGGACTTGCCTGGAGGGACGCTGGCCGTGCCACTCTGGGGGGAACTGCCTCTTCTCTGGCTGTGCTGTGGGATGAGGAGCAGTGGCATGAGGGGCACGGGCTAACAAGACTCAGAGCAGCTCGTGTTGGGAGCAAGGAGGTTCAGGTCAGAGGGAAGGAGGGGGGAGGAAGGATGCCCAGAAAAGGGAAAGGCAGAAATGCTCTGCCTTGTCTGGAGGAGGGAAGAAAAAAAGAGCTTATTTTTTTATTAAGCTTTCCTCCCCTGTTCTCTTGGAATAGTTTTCCTGCTCTGGGTCATCAGCCCAGCCTCTTTGGCAGGCACAGCTGGAGCAGTGTCCATCAGAGGTGTGGGTAGGAGCAGGGAGAAGGTGGTAGCAAAAAGGAGCTGCTGAGGGGTCTGGTGTGCAGGGAGCTGGCTGCTCCCCTTCCCTATGGGCTGCAGGAGTGGAGAGGGATGCCAAGAGCAGGAATTCCATGGATGTGTACAATCATTGACACCAGGAAGGGCTCTGGCAGCATGGGTGCAGGCCCTGGGACGCTGAGTTTTGTGTGTGACACTGACTTTGGGTGGCAGAAACAGGCGGGAACTGCTGCAACAGTGGGCATGGGGTTTGCCCAGGTGTGCTGGGGAGGGAGCAGGGAGAGAGGAACCCAGAGGGCTGAGAAGAGCTATGACTTCTGAGGATTTAGGGTCTTTTTCTAGTTTTCTCAAAAAAAGAAAATCCATTCTTGGGATTTTTTTAAAGCCAACAGCGATTTTTAAGCAAAGCCCTGATTGGGAAGCTCATTGTGCACGGCAGAGCCGTGCTGCAGAGCGTGCAGAGCTGAGCCCCAGGCCGTGCTCCAAGGAGCTCACACTTCTCACAAGGGGTGCCCTGGTGTCCCCAGCATCCCGTGGGAGCCGGACGCTGCCATTCCCTCCCTGCTGGGAGCAAGCAGCTGTTCTGTACTGGGTTCCAGTTCTCCTTCAGCCACCCCACTTGCTGTGACTCTCACCAGGTCCCACCCCAGGGCCTGTGTGTCTCACACTGTCTCCGGCTGGAAGGAGCCGGTGCTTGGAGTGTTGGGGTTTCTCCAAACTTGATCTGGCAACAGCAGCAACGACAGGTCACTTTATTGAGTAATAAATATTTTTTTGAAAGAACGTTGCTGGTTTATTGTGTTTTCTGTGTCCAGGTATGACAGCTGGGATTGTGAAATGGGGCTAAGACAGGACAGGAACAAACTTTATTAAATACAAATGTATGTATCTTCTATGTTCCCTCTGGCCCTGGGTGTGCAAGGAGCCTGAAATGTGGCTCCTAAGTCTGTCCATGGCACAGCTGGGGTGGCCTGGCTGCACCCAGTGCTGATAACTACTGGTCCCCAACCTATGTTTAGAGGAGTTGACACGTAATCAGGAAGAAAAGTGATCTATTTCCTCTGAACCATTAGATTTTGTTTCGTTTTGGCTCGGATTCAGCTGGGGCCACAATTGAGGAGGAGTCCTGCCTTATCAGAGGTTTTTCCCTCCCAGCTGGCTGCTGCTGAGATATCGCTGTCATATCTCTGTACTTGGGACAGCAGTAGCGTGTCAGACCGAGGACATATAAAGGGTTGTGATCAGCCTGAGCTGCCTTTTGCCTTGCCAGCGTGAGCAGCAGTGCGGAGCCACACCTGAGGTGTGTTTCCAGCCTGAATTCCCCCTTTCTGTGCTGCAATGGTGAGTGAATGTCCCTCTGCAACACAGGGACCCCTTTCCCCAGCAGTGCCTGGGTGGTGCCTTGGCCCAGCCCTGGAGAGCTGTGGGCTGCTTTGGCCAAACTCTTCCAGGTTATCCGGGGCTGTGGGAGAGGGAATGTTCAGGTGGAGAGGGGGCAGCTGGAGGGACCTCCTGCCTCCTCTTTAAAGGTATCTGAGAGGGCACCAGGTGGAGTGTAGGGTGGGACAGGATTTGTGTCAGGTCTCTGTTGGTGTGGTGCAGAAGTGGGCAGCAAGGGCCAGGGCAGAGCAAGCTGGAGGCAGCAGCCCTTCTCTGGCTCCGTGCACCTTTACCTGCCCTGGAGACTATAGATCACCTCACCAGCAAAGCATTCCCAGCGTGGGTGTACTTTGCTCTGCAAAGCAGCTCTTCCTTGGGATGTAAACAGCTCCCAAAGCAATAAAAGCTCAGCAGGCAGATTTGGGCTGGTGCAATTCTTCACTCCCTTTGCAGCAACTCTGGGGGCAGCCTGTCAGGGAGGTGCCGATGGGGCGGCCCTGGCTCCCTCGAGAGAGCGCCTGGACGTTCAGGGATGCCCCGGTGATGTGCTGCATCCCTGGGGTGGCAGCTGCGGGCGTGCAGAGTCAGCAGCTCGCGGAAGGATGAGGGCTCAGAAGGAAAAGCAAAGAAGGGAAGTTGTCTGCAGAGAGCTGTATGCTGAGATTATCAGTGTCTGGATGAGTCGCCTCGGGCTGGATGCCGCCGTGGGTGATTGGGCAACATTCCCTGGCCGGGGGGGAAGTCCCATGATGTGAGTGTGGCTGTAGATCCTGGCCTTGCAGCCCTGGTTTCTGCAGGGGTGGTAAAGCCTTGCTCGTGGAGAGCACGTCCCACCTGTGAATCAGCTCTCCCTCCACATGGCACTGAGACCTGGGGTTCTGCAGTGGGGAGTCCCCAAGCTCTCCCCAGGGACTGCACCCCACAACTGGGACATTGCTGTGGATACCAGTGTGTCAACCTGCTCTGTGAGCCTGGGGCCCCTGGGTAGGGCTGGGGCTCTCAGCACCCAATCTACCAGCCTGGAGCTGCCGGCACTGCCTTCCTGGGGTCCCCTTGGGTGCTCAGGCTGAGATCTGCTCCCCTTTCCTCCCGTGGGGAGCTCAGGGCTGCTCCGCTCACAGCCGGGCGTAGAAGACTCAGACCAAGAGACAAAATTATGTAAGGGCTGTGGATGATTCATGCCAAGTCCCTGTTTTCCCCTGGATTGTGTGGTGATGGAGACTCAGCCACTTGCATTTTCTCCCCCAGGTATCCACAGGAGCAGACTGCAGAATTTGGGAAAGAGCAGAGGCTCCCACTTCCCGGCAGCACCGCGAGCAAAGCCTTGCCACGGTCCTGCCTGGCAGGGGTGCCAAGGGGTGGGGGCTGTGGGAAGTCACCAATTCCTCACTCCCTGCGTCTTTCTGGGCAGGTTAGGGCTGTTACCGGGACAGGAGATGCTCCAGCATCCTCGGGGGAAGTCTCTCCCCACTTCCCCGGACAAGCGGGGGGTGTGCAGTGCACAAAGGGCAGCGTGTCTGGCGCTGGGGCGGGGAACAGCACCGATGGTTTCCTGGGGAAATCGCTCCGTGCCTGTCGGCGGTGTGGCTGCAGGAATGGAAACCGAAACTCAGCGCTTTCGGCTCGGTGTTTGTTTGTCTAAAATCGGCAGGTCCTGGGTTTCGGCTCTCCCCCGCCCTAATGCTGGGGATGCGCTGACGCAGCTTTGCCTCCTCCCTGCTCCAACCAACAGCGGCTTCCTGAGCTGAGCCGCCCGCGATGGAGGGACGGCAGAGCCGGCTGCTCCCCGGGCTGCTCTCGGGCTGCTCCCCGGGCTGCTCCCCGGCTGCTCCCCGGGTTGCTCCCCGGGCTGCTCCCCGGGCTGCTGAGCAGAGCCGGAAGCTTTATATAATTCGGTGAAAGCCGTTTGCCTCTAGAGCTGGAGGGGAAAATCTCCCACGTGTAAAATCAGTGAAACCTCCAGATATCCCACCTGTAAAACCAGAGTGAAGCCCCAGAGCCAAGGCTGCTCCCCTGGGTGAGCTGGGCACTGTCCACCCTGGCTCCTTAGGGGAGCAGTGCCAGGTATTTTGTTTGTTTGCCACTGCTGTCTGATGCTGTCACAGATCTTTGCTGTGGTTTAGAGTCAAGGCTGCAGAGAGGATGATTCCTGCCCCAGGCAGTAGCAAATGGGGATGGACTCCATCACTACAGAGCACTCTCATACCAGGACTGGGCCTCACTCGTTCACTCCTTCCCAGGCAGGGATGGGGCCCTGGTGTTGCACAAAGAGTAACAGTTCCCATGGCAGCTGCAAGGACAAAGCTGGGAAGCCCTTTCCTGGACGGGAACACTGAGCACGGGGGCTCCATGGGGTCAGATCCTGCTGTAAGGCTGAGCCACCCACTGCTCCTCCTGACAGAGCAGCAGAGCCTGGCAGCCGTGGCCCTGTGCAGGTGGCCATCCTGCCACGGGTCCAGCAGTGACCAGGGTGTTATTGCACAGCTCTGGTGGCTTTGCTGCCCAGGAATGCCTGATTTCCACAGCCATCCAGTGCCCTCTGCTCTGGTGGGATCCATCCAGCACCCGGAGGCCTGGGCTGCCCCACTCCTCTCTGTGGTGGGAAAAACCTTTCCTTGCCTCCCCAGGCTGCTGGATGGGAGCAAGGTGAGAACTCCCTCTGAGGCACCCAATGGCTGCGACCGCACAAAGCAGGAAGGTCAAAAATATCATTTCTCTTCCTCCTTCCACTGGTGTTGACAAACGTGCCAGAAACTGGTCTCTGCCCCTCCTTCCTCCTTGCTCCAGTGCCCATGTGCCCCACAGGCTGGCTCTGTGTTTCCTCCTCCCATTTGCTTTGAGGAAAAACTTTTCTTTTGTTGCTAAGGCTGGCTTTGTGTTGGGGTGGCACCACCAAGCACGACGTTCCTATCAATCGATGGAAGGATTGAACAGCACCCCTGTCAGCAGGAACACTTTGCCTCTGGTGCCTGTGATGTTTTACAGCCACTTGTAGCTGGAGGTGTGTTTCCCTGGGTTGTTTCCAGGGCTTGCACCTGGCTTCTGGCATGAAGATAATTCCATTAAGTGGGAATGCTGGGGCTTGACTTCAGTGTTGTGCACAGCATCGGCTTTACAGGTCGGGACTTCCTGAAGCCTTGTGTCCAGGCTGGTGAGATGTGGCTGCTATTGTGGGTTCCTGGGGTTGGGGCTGTTAGAGGAGCTTCCTGGGTTGCTTGGGTTCGTGTGTGTCGTGGGGTCACAGCAGGTGTCAGGGTTTGTTGATTCTGTGGGTATTATTCGCAATTTGGCACACCACCAAACCACACGGGGCAGGGCACTGCCTCTGCGGGGATGAGGTGCTGAGCTGCAGTGGGATGGGTTTGGTGAGGTGCGAAGGGCTGAGAAAGGGCTCCAGAGCCCGGTGGGTGAGGAACCCCCTCTCCTCGAGTGCTGAGGTACTTGTGTGGTAACACGTGCCCACAAATTGGGGTGCGGGTCGCGCCCCCCGGCTGTCGGTGCTACCCCACGAAACACAATGCAAATGAAATCGGCTGCTGCCGGGGGTGGATTTCGGGTTTGAGTTTGTTTTTGGCTCGAGGCTGAGCTCTGCAGCGGGTGTATCGCGCCAGGGGAACTGAACGGAAAACGAAAGTGACGAAGAGAAAGGAGGGCATCGTTCTGCCCCCTACCTCCGCCTCCCCGAGCCCCTTAAAAAGGACGCTGCCAGGGGGGCGGGCTGAGGATTGGGGCTGCCGTTCAATATTCACTTAAAACTCCGGTGCCGCCGCTCCCGACTCTGGACCGAATCTGAGCGTGGGGAATCCGGACTTGCTGCGGGTGAGCAGCGCCGCCGGGAGCGGCCCCTCTGCACTTGGGGAAGACAGCACCGGGGGGACACTCCGGATGCACGGGGATGCGGAGGTGGGACAGGAGCGGGGTGTGAGGCTGGTACCCCCAGGAGCGCCCGCCCTGCTCGTTGCGCGATGCGCGATGCGAGTGGTGCTGTCCCGCTCCCGGTACCGGCTCCTGCTGCCCTGGATGCTGGTGCCCGCTCCCCTTGGTGCTCCTTCCCCCTACTGCCGGTCCCCCCA
>VXBR01007314.1:505740-558629 GCA_013400215.1 Cisticola juncidis
GAGGGGGAGCTCCGGGGATGTGCGGCCAGCGGAGCGCCCTGGGGGGCTGCAGGACCGAGGGTGCCCCCAGTAGCCCCGCAGCGAGCCGTGGGGTGCTGCAGGGCGTGCGGGATGCTGCAGGGCGTGCGGGGTGCGCATCCCGCCCAGCTCCCGCCCCGGCTCGCAGCGTCCCTACCTGGGCTGGGATGCGTTCGGGAGAGGAGGGTCATAGCCAGAGTGCAGGGTTTGAGGTACAAAGCCCTGTCTGGAGGGTGGGCAGAACCCCGGGGGTGCACAACGCTGCCCCTCGGTGAGCGATCCCTGACAGCGATATTCTAACCCTGCTGCTGCCTCTGAACTCGGGGGATGGCATCTGGGAGCTCCCGCTGAACTTCTTACAGTTGGATAAAAACAAATGCAGCATCTTGGGGTCCACGTGTCTCGGGGCGCTGCACAAATCGGAGGGTCTGTGCCTGCACACACACTCGGGCAGTGGTGTCGCGGCTGTCACGCAGCAGCCAGGCTGGTAGTGCCAGCTCTTGAGTGGGATGTGGAGTGAGCTGTCTGGTTGAAAAAGGCTGGGAAAAGGCGGCGCCAAGAACTTTGGAGGCTGTTTTTGCACTGGAGGGAGATTCCAGAGGAATGCGGTTTCGGTACAGCCAGGGAGGCTGCGGGTAGGGGGGCGCACCGGCCGGCATCGGCCAGGCAGCCCCTCTTCCACTGTTTCCAAACCCTCCCGTATGCACTGATCGCTGGTGGGGTGCTGGAGATGCTGGGAAGGTCTTGCACTGTTGCTCTGAGTGCTGCTTGTACTTTCCACTTCCAAGGGCCAATGTTTGGCTCGGTCTGGTAACCGGGGTGTGGGGCTGCAGCCACCCGAGGCACCTGGTCCCCTGTCCCCATCCCTCTCCCAACCCTCTGATCCACGTCACTTGCTCTGATCGAGGGGCACTTGGCTTACTCCAGCGTAGTTGCCTAATGTTCTGTCAATAATTAAGCCAAGAGCTCAGAGAAGGGCCGCCTTCCTCCAGGTGGGACAGGATGGATGCGAAGCATCGGGATGCAGGGGCACCATGAGCATTTCTCTGCCACAGCCGTGCTTCCCCTCGGCATTTCCAGGGAAATGTGATTATCTCTGGCTGCAGCACTGCCCTGCAAGGCGCCTGCCAGGGACGATGCTTGGATACAGCGTGGCCCGGCCCTGACCCAAAGCATCTTCTGGAGCGTGGAGGAAATGGCATCAGCGAGGCCATGGTGTGCTCTGTTTGGGTTTGGTTTGTGGCAAGGCTGGACCAGAGCCAGGCAGAGGTTGTGTGGGGCTGTGTTGGTGCCTGAGAGAGAGGCAGAACTTGCCCAGGTGGGGCTGGGGGTACAACAAACCAGCCTGTGTCTGTTACGGTGATTTGTCACCCATCAGCAGGATGTGAGTGGCTTTAAATGCCAGGCACAGCTTTTCAGAATCTGTGTAAAAAAGGTTGTTTTTCTTCAAATATACAAAATTCAGCTTGTAAATCATGGTCTGTGGCTTGTGGTAAATACTGCTCCCCATCCGCTCTTACCTTCCCTGAAGTATTTGGATTTTGCCCTGTTGACATCATTTTTATTCCCAGTGGGACAGCTGTCTTGGGGCACACCTCCCCAAGCTTCCTCGTGTATTGTGTGTCTTCCTCCACCCAAACTTGGATTGCAAAAGTTCCCTATTTTTTTGTTTGTTTTTTTCCTAGTATAAGAGTGCTGTAGAGAGAAAAAAACTTTAATTTGGCGTCAGCACTAGTACTGTGCAGAGACTGAGAGGGGTTTGCACTTCCCCTTCCTCTTCCCTCCCACCTCCAGACCCAGAGCATGTTCTGGCAGTTTGCTCAAAATCAAACGCCTTCTTAAAAAAATAAACAGCAGAGGAATTGACCCCTTTAAAGGTGGAATATTCCCTCTTAGGCTTTTCCAGCTGGGATGCCCTGCCTAGGCATGAGTTCCAGTGCCACCCTGGCTGTCCTGCACGGTCTTTCTGGGCAGTTCTTTAGCGTTTTACCCGGCTGGGTCGGTGCCGGCGGTGCTGCAGGACCGCCCATGAGCTCTGCGGCTGTGGACGTGCCGGGACCGGCAAGTTCGGCTCCCTCTGCCCGGAGCCGAGTGCCAGCGCCCAGATTTCTTTCTCTCCCGTGTGTGTACCTGAGGTGCACTGGAGTTTTCCCCAGTTACAGTGTTGTACAGATGTCGCACAAACCCCGAGCTCGAGTGCCTTTCCCAGGAGGGCTCGGCCGTAGGCGGGGACTTGCAGAGGAAGGAAGGTGGAACTGCTATCGGAGGGATACCAAAGTGTTCCCGAAACTGCAGATGTCAATTCCGCTGGGAACGTGCTGACCTCGCCAGCTTCAAAGGAGCTGAAAGGCTCTTGGCGGCTGAGCGTGACCTGTGTCCCGCTCCGGGCGTTCCCGCTGTGGAGATTCGGGAACAGCCCGGCCCCGCCGGCCCCGCGCTGCCACCGCCGTCCTCCGTGTCCCCCTGCCCTGTGCCAAGGTCCCCGACACTCCCTCTGCCCTGGGGTCCCGCTTAGCTCCAGCCCACCCCTGATCTCCCGGGGAAAGCCAAGTGGGAATGCTCTCCCCAGGCCTTTTGACGCCCAAAAGGTGCAGGGTTTTCCCCTCCTGCAGTCCAGTCCTTGGAGCAGGCTTTGTCTCCCCAGACTTCTGCCTAGTTCCCGGTGTCCGGGGTTTTTTTCTGGTACTCACAGCCTGGAGCAGTTTGACAGGAGCAGCTCCAAGGGGTCTGCAGCTCCCACCAGCACCCTGCTGCTTTTGCTGTCTTGCTGGGAATCAGAGGAGCATCCCTTGATGTCCTTGGGCAGGAGACAGATTAGTCCACTCCCCCTCCTCTCTTTACAGATGCTTATTTTCAAATTTTCCCAAATTATTTGATTCCAGTGCAAAGTATTTTATCTGCATCAGGCAGCACCAGAACCTCAGCTGTGGCTCCAATTTTTCTTTTTTGGGGTAGAACCAGAACACACAAAGAGCTCCTGACCCCTGGACTGCAGAAAGTTTTATTCCAATGACCATGACCTGGTTACAGCCAGAGGAGAGGAATACCCTGGCTCTCTGCTGGCCGCAGCCAGCTCGGGGTCACTGCTCTTCTTTCACTGCCAGCCTGCACTGAGTGCTCCAAGTAAAGGTTTGGGAGTGAAGTCACAGAGCTAAGTCTGGGTGATTTAGCCCTGGATGCAGAGCTCGTGGCATGGCACAGTGGCGTGGCACAGTGACCCAAATCAAACCAGGGCTGGCGTGGGAGTGTGCCATGGAATCCCACAGCTTCCCGAAACGGAAACCTGCAGCTCTGCCCAGGCTTGCTGCCAGGCCTTGAGAGATAAACCGAGCGGGTGTTTATCCACTGGGCACGTGTCTGACCTGATGCACACAGAGAAGTAGGATTAGATGAGTCCTTCATGGCTCAGCAGCAGGTGGATGCTGTGACACTGGGATGGGAGGTGAGGAGGTCTCTAAGGGTATGCTGGGAATGTGGGTGATGCTCCAGCCACTTCCAGCTTGGTGTTTGGAGCTCCAGCTGGAGCAGCAGCCTTAGCACTCCCTGGCTATTTTGCACAGCACTCTGTTCATCCCAGAAGAGAGGAAAGGATTCTTAATTAAAAGTGCAGAAGCAATGCAAGGTTTGCTTTCCTACTCCGTTGTCCATTGGACCTCAGCTGCAAATCCTACTCTTCACTGGTATTGCCAGAGACCAGTCTGTGGTGGCAGCTGGCCAGGAGCCCGAGTTGGGTGCTTGACATGAGGCCGGTGGCTTTTCTTGGCAGCACACCCTGCCCACAGATGTGCCCGGGCATGTTCCCTTCACCCTGACTACGTGACCCAACCACCAAACCTTGCAGCATCATTCCCAGGAGTGCTCCTGGCCTCTGGTTACCCAGGAAACTGATGGCAAATGCCAGAGCTGGTGGCTGGAGAGGGCAGTGAGCTGTGAGTTGTCTCCCTTGCCGCCAGGGCTGAGCTCTCCCGGCCGGATGTTTACAGAGCTGTCAGCTGGAGAGGTGCCGGCAGGCCCCTGTTCCAGCATGCTCATCTCCTGGCCTTGGTTTGCTGCGTCCCAGGAGCAAAGAGAGTTGCTTCATAAATTAATTCCAATTAATCTTCTGTGCTACAGGGCAGATGGGCTGAGGGGCTGGAGCTGGGTTCCTCCCGCTCAGTGTGGGGCTGCCTGGCCAACTCAGGGAAGAAAACAGGGTAAATAAAGAGAAAGCTGGCAGGAAGGACCCAAGGCGGGGCAGGTACTAGCAGCAGGAAGAGGAAGTCGGATCATGTGGTGTGGTCCAGGGGAGATCAGCGGCTGCTGTGGGGACTGTGCTGGGCCCTCTGGATCAGTCACTGCTTTGCCACTTTGGATGGTAAGTGCTGATGGTCTATAGGGACACTGGGGACCAGGCTGAGCCCTGCTGGGAACCAGCACTACTTGGCAGTCGGATTCCTGCGCAAAACACTCCCCTGGTACCTGGGCTGGTGGGGGAACAGAGCTGGGGGAGAGGGTGCCGAGGCCGAGGTTGCCTGGGTGAGGTTCCTGGCTGTACTAGTGCCTCTGTGTGTGCCCAGCCAGGGATTGTGTGGTATTTCCTGCTAAGTGACTTGTTCCTTGTTCCTCTGTCAGGATTCATGATCTTGCACCGATGACCGGCAGGTATGCAGTGAGCTAGGACAAGGCCACCGCTCCATGGCACCTCCTCCCTACAGAATCACCTTCTGAGATCTTCCCGCCATTAATTTAGCCCTGCTCAAGCTGCTGCCAAAGATGCCAACGATCAACGGCCCAAAGGTGCCACTGGGCAGCCTCCAGCAGCAGCTGGACCTGCTCCTGGTCTGCTCCAAGTGCAGCGTGAAGGAGAACGAGATCACCTATCACCCTCGGGAGGTGGAGCACAAGTGCATGTACGAGATCCTGCTGGCGCGCTGCCGCGGCCGCAGGAGCACAGCGTGGAGGAAGGTGTCCCGGCGGCCCGGCTTCCCCAACCTGGCGCGCTACGTTGTCTGCAGATACTACGTGATGGGGCTGGGCTGCAACAGGCACAAGAACCAGTGCACCTTCGCCTGGAGCCCGGAGGAGGCCATGGTCTGGAACTTTGAGAAGGAACACCAGCTGGAGCGGCGCTGGCTGAAGGCGGCGGTGCTGCGGGCGCAGCTGGGGGACCACTCTGATGCCACCACCCCTCATCTCACTGCCAGTGCTGCCAGCGAGATCACCAGCGAGTTTGGGGGGCACTTCCAGGAGATCTGCAAGCGTTGCTTTTTCGGCTGCCCCCAGCGCATCACAGTGGGTGGCTGCGGGCGGCTCTGCGAGTCCCACCGCCCCTGGGACCCGCTGCTGGTGCACGCAGTGCTGGACAGCCAGAAGAAGCAGCAGTACACGGCCATCCGGCCCTGCCCCGAGTTCATCGAGACCCTCGCCTATTGCCGCTTCGTGTCCCGGGGCCGGCCCTGCAGGCACGGCCCGCAGCGCTGCCAGTACGCCCACAGTGACGTGGAGATGGCGGTCTGGGAGGCCGAGAGGGAGCGCGGGTTGCTGCGCTCTGATCTGCTGCCGTCCGTGGGCACCGGCAGCACCAACGGCAAGCCAGCGGCACCCGCGCCCGTGCACTTCTACTGCTGCATCTGCCTGGTGACCTGCAGCTCGCAGGAGAGCTTTGAGAACCACTGCTCCTCCATCGAGCACGTGCAGATGCTCTCGGCTGACAGCTCCATGCAGTGGGCGCACCGTGCGCCGCCGCTCGGGCCGACCAAGTTCTCGCTGTGTAGCAGGTAAGGCATCCAGCGGGGAAGAGGGCAGGGGCAGCAGGGAGCTGCCGGCTCCCTGAGGATCCCCCTGTCACCAGGCACAGGTGGCAGCTGGAACGCCTCTCTCCCGACAGAGCGGAGGTGTGTGAAATGGGGGACAGCTGCACCAAGGCTCATTCCAAAGAGGAGCTGCAGGAGTGGATCCAGAGGGTGAAGGTTTCCATGAAGAAAAAGAAGCAAGCCCTGAAGGACGGGCTCTTGTCCTACCGGGACCGTCTCCTTGCTGAGTATCGGATGTGCTCCAACGAGGTGTTAATTGTGAGTTAATTGTGAGTGGTAGGCACAGGGTGGGAGTGCTTTGGTCCAGGGCATCACAGGAATCCTCTGGTGTAACAGCTTGGGAATGGAGTCCACTCTCCTTCCTAATGGAGATGCAAAAAGGGATGTTGCCTTCCTTCAGCTCGTTGGAGACAGCAACCTGAGGATGAATATGAATGAGGATGGAATATGAGGATATACTCTTGATCCCTCTTGGGGGATGTAGTGTAAAGACAAGGATGAAGATGGCACTGTGGAGGGCTGTGAGGTGTGTCCCTGGGATGCTGCCTTCAGTTCCTCTCCTCTCATGACTCCCCACAGATGGCTGAGCACCTTGAGGGTGTCCAAGTTGTGTGTGAGCAGCCTCTGCATGTGCAGCTGGAAGACAAGAAGACGAAATACCTATGGCGGTTCAAGGTTCATTCTCAGGTAAGCTCAGTCCTCTGGAGGGTTTTGTTTGTTTGTTTGTTTGTTTTAGTTATTATTTCTGCAAGAGGCGGAAGGATGGGGATTTGGGCATGTTTAAATGAGGACATGTTGGGTATTCAGGATCTGCTCAGGTGGTGCCTGCACTGGGGCTGTGTGCAGGGGGTGCAGCCACTGTGTCTCCTGTTGTGTGCAGTGGTGCTGGGGCAGACCTCCTCTGTACCATCACAGATTCAGCTGCTTTCCCACTCAGGATTTTGTGGATGTTGGGGGCAAAAGCCTGTCTTCTCCAAAGTAGATTTCCCATTTACTGCACACTGGTTGATACTAAACTGAAACCTGAGGTTCTCTGAGACCTTGAAGTAATTGCTGTGGGATTTCCTGAGGAATAAGCTGTGGTGAGACTGACATAGTGTTTGGTTCCTCTAGCAGCTTTTTCTAGGAAATGCTGCTGGAGCACCTCACCAGCTGCTGGGCTCTCCCCGTGGGCTGCCCTCACTGTGTCCCTGTCTTCTCCTCAATAGCAGATGCGTCTGCAGCACGTGGCCCTGCTGAAGCGGGAGCCCGGAGCCAGCTTCTACTTCTCTGGGAACGGGCTTTCCCGGGGCCTGCAGTACCTCTGTGGGGAGCACATGGCCACCGTGTCCTCCTCGCCCCACACTGCGCTGGTGGAGGTCAGCATGGAGTGCTGCACCCTGGGCATCTTCGAGCAGTGGGTGGTCTTTGACTTTGGCCAGCGCCCCGTGCTCATGCAGAGGATCAAGGTGAAGGTGGGCCGGAGGGAGGCCCCCCAGCACGTCCCCAGCTCCAGGGAGAGCAGCCGCCCCGTCAACTTTGTGCGGTGGGATCGCGGTAACCGGATCATCATTCCCAGCGTGCCAAAGACGGATGAAGATGTGGTTCTGCTGGCAAAGTACAAACCTCCTGCTCTGGCACTGGATTACCAAAGTGAGAGCGTTGTAAAATCTAAATTACAACATGAGAGTAGTGCGGACCTTCCCATTACCAGGGTCAACTATCGGGAGAGGATGCACAGCTTCCTCTTCCGTGAGGAAGAAGCTGAGCAGGCTCTGATTGCCAAGTAAGTGCCAGGCGTGAACTCTTTTGGGGTTGCCCTTCATGGGGGACCACAAACCTGTTGCCAACTCTTGGGGCCATGATGTTTCTGGGATCTTCTGTCCATTCTGGGTTGAGTCTTGTGGTGCCTTCCCAGAAAACTGGAAGCCTGGAAAGCAGGATGGCTTGCTGGGTCTCATAATGTGGCTGTGGATTAGCTAGAGCATAGTTTCTGTCTGTATGTGCCTGGGGGGCTGGCAGACCCTGTCTGGGTGTAGGTGACAATCCCCTTTCCATGGGGGAGGGCTCAGGAACTGACAGATCCTTTCTCTGCCCTTCATCTGGGTGTTTTCTCCTTTCAGACTCAACCTGCGTGTGCTCATCTCGCTGACCCCCATGCTGCAGAGCCTCTCCATGGGGGCGAAGTTTGCTCAGTCTGGGGAGCTGTTTGCTGAAGTGCCTACCCCTTACAACCTCTCACCGGACACGGACGAGGGGTACCTGCTGAGCAGGTCTGTGCCCACTGCCTTCCTGGCCCTTGACCCACCCAGGGACAATCGGGTTTATGAAGTTTTTGTGGAGCATAAAGCCACCACAGAGAAGACCATCTGGTTAAAGATACCAAGCAGATGCTGCTCAGAGCTGAACTTCGAGGCAAACACCTCCCACAAGGTGGAGATCCAGTTCCAAATAGACCAGCTGCTGTTCCGGCAGTGGCACCAGGCTGTGGACCGCCTGTTGGACGAGAAGCTGGTCGTGCCAGATGTTGCCAGCTGCTCCATCCCCTACTCTCTTGGGTCCCCACAGAAAGGCAATAGCAAGCAGAAACAAGCCATCTCCTACATCACGGGCCAGCCGACCACCAGGCGGCAGGTCCCGCCTCTGCTCATCTACGGGCCTTTCGGCACAGGGAAGACTTTCACCTTGGCCATGGCCACCCTGGAGATCCTCAGGCAGCCCAATGCACGCGTGCTGATCTGCACTCACACAAACAGGTTAGCAGGGAAGAGGCAACGAGAACTGTGGGCAACTGTGTGCTCACTGGAGGGGTGAAGGGGAGCCAGGGTGTAAGAGCCAGAGCCAAGCTGCCCTTTTCTCAGTGTGCACTTAAATTGCTTGTTTAAATAAATCAGTTTTTATTCAATTTGTCTTAAACTGCTCTAGTTCCTCCTAGGAGGAAGCCTGGCATGGGTAGGTGTCTTTGTGGAAAAGGCAATGCAGACTCACAGAATCCCTGAGTGGTTTGGGTTGGAAAGGACATTACAGCTTGTCTTGTTCCAAACCCTTCCCCTAGACCAAGTTGCTCCAAGCCCTGTCTGTCCTGGCCTTGAACACTTAACATATTCCTGCCCCATCATAAAATGGGAATGTGGCTGGACAGTTTTACTGTACTGAAAGAAATAGAAAGCTGCTGCCTGACCATGCTGGGATAATATTGTGCTCTAGTTGTCCTTGAAGACTGTTTGGCTTTGTGTAAATGCCAATCTATTGACTTCTCCAGGGAGAGTTTTGGGAAGAGGTAATGCAGATCTGGTCTGAATGCCTTTGGATCTGCCTTCAGAGAAACCAGGCCAAGACTGTTAAAATTAGAGCAGTTACACTGAAAGAGTGTCCACATCTGATCCTGCAGGCTTTTACTGCCTCAGTTTTTAATGCATAATAGATGGTGACTGCTAATCTTAGCCTGTTCCAGGCTGTTTGCTTGCATGGAAGCTTCTCCTATAGGTCTTGTCTCACCTGGGGATGGGGATGCTTTGTTGTCAGAGGACAGCTCCTTGTCACTTGGCCCTGGACAGCATCAGGGCCACAAGTTTTCTTGGGCACATCACATTTTTCCATAAGAGTGTCAAGAGATGTCATAGTCTAAAAATTCCAATTCCTATTTTAAATCATACTATTGAAAGAGGCTGGGAATTGGTGGCTGCGTAGGCACTGGTTCCTTTGTGCACTTGTGAATGTCTGCTGTGACAAGTGTGGTGTCACCAGAGCCAGGAGAGAAACTGGATGTGTGTTGCAGAACGATGAGAGAGAACTTGGTCTCACAAAATTTAGGAACAGCACCAACAATTTCTTGATGCTTTTCCCTTTTGTTCCCCTCCAGTGCTGCTGACATTTACATCCGGGAGTATTTCCACAACTATGTGACCATGGGGCACCCGTGGGCTGTTCCCCTGCGGATCATGTACACCGACCGGCCCGTCGCCATGACGGACCCCATCACCCAGATGTACTGCTGCCTCTCGCCAGACCAGCGCTCCTTCCGCCGCCCCACGCGGGCTGAGATCGACAAGCACCGCATCATCATCACCACATCCATGATGTCCAAGGACCTGGAGGTCCACCCAGGCTACTTCACCCACATCATGATCGACGAGGCTGCGCAGATGCTGGAGTGCGAAGCATTGGTTCCGCTCTCCTACGCCACTTTTGAGACCCGCATTGTCCTGGCTGGGGACCACATGCAGATAACCCCAAAGCTGTTCAGTGTTGAGGGTGGGAAATCTGCTGATCACACCCTCTTGAACCGGCTCTTTCAGTTCTACCAGAAGGAGAGGCATGAGGTGGCCATGAAGAGCAGGATCATCTTCAATGAGAATTATCGTTCCACTGCCGGCATTATTGAGTTCATCTCCAAGCACTTCTACATCGGCAAAGGCAACGCTATCCACGCCAGTGGGGACATCCCACCCCATCCCGAAATTTATCCCCTTGTGTTCTGCCATGTGTCTGGTGTGGCCGAAAGGGATATCTCCATGATTTCTTGGCAAAACGTCTCTGAGATAATACAAGTGATTGAGAAAGTGAAGGAGATCTACCAAAGGTGGCCAGATGAGTGGGGTGTCCGGGATATGAAGAAGGTCTGTGTGGTCTCCCATGGGACACAGGTGCGTAGAGGAATCCTGCATTCCACCTGAGGGGGCTATGCCTGCACTGCTGACTAAACACGCCTTAAGACTTTTTTAATGTATTTATTATTATTTGTGCTTGTAAAAATAGGAAATCTAGGGTCTCATGTGCCTTCAGTGGTTTTTTGAGGCACTCTGCATTTAGGTAGTGTGTCCTGGGTGGTTGGAGCAGAGAAGGTGGGATGGCTTAGTTAAGCACTTCTATCAGCATCTTCTAGGCAAGTTAATGACAGGGCAGTGGAAGCTCTGCTGAAGTCATCCCAGATGTGTGGCTGCTTTTAAGTAATTTGGGGAACCTGCAGCTGGGCAGGATGAGGGACCCTGGTGTTTAGTGGGTGGTGTTTCTGAGCTGAGTTCAGTTGTGCCTCTTTCTTACCAGGTTTCTGCAACAAGACAAGAGCTGAGAAAAAAGCAGCTACAAGATGTGGTGGTGGAAAACTATGAAAATTTGCCAGGTTTGTGTCTTGTGCAACAGTCCCTCATGCTGGGCTGCATTTTGGGGTCTTCTGTGTGAGAGTCATACACAGCTTTTGCAGTCATGCTGGTGGACAGGAGGGTCCATAGCAATTACAGCCACTGTGTAACAGGCGGGGGGAAGAGACACTGGGGCATTAGCAGAGGAGTTTTTCCAACATCTTTTCATTTTCCTCCTGTTAAAATACAAAATATTGGCTATTGTTGTGGGAAAATACTTCTCTGGGAGGTACTGCCAGGCAGAGCTCCCCTACCCTCTTGGTGTCTCTGCCACCACCCTAGTCCACATAACACTCATTAGGAGGGAGTGCCTGGAAGTCCTTTGGCTAATTTCCATCCCCTTATGGTTGGTAGATCTTTGATTTTGTCTTTTCCTGAGTGAATAAGATTTCACACTGAATTAAATCTGCACCCAACTGTCAATTCATTTCAAATATATGTTGCTTTGTAGGAGGGTAAAAATCCTGTAAGTGCCATCTCAGAGACTTGAGTATGTGTAAATCGTGTGAAGCCCTAAGTACCAGTGAGGGAGGCGAGTGACAGAAGGAAGCTGAAACCAGGATGTGTACCAATCACAGAACAGCTCACTAGAGGAGGAGTCTCCTGCTCTGGATGACAAGAGAGGGATAAGGCTGGTTTTGTCCTCAAGGACTTAATTTATGACTCATCTGTGTTTTCATTATCTTTTTTTTTTTTTATTGCGCAACTGGGACTCCTTGTGGTGAGAATAACACCCAGGGGGTGTTTGTGATCTCCACACCCTTTCTTTGCAGCCTCTTCCCAGCTCTGACATCGCTAGGATGCCTCTTGTTGGTTGTTATTTGTTGTGTGATCAGCAGAGGGGAGAGGGATCCTTGCAATTGATTACTGCTCTTATTCCTGTAAGACCCTCAGTTCCTAAGGGAATTTGAGATTCACAGCAAACTCTTCCTGTGTTTGCAAAGAGGGGCTGCTGGTGGCGTTGGGCACCTTGGGCTACTCTATGGGTGCTCATGACTGCACTGCTCCAGTGCTCTGCCTTCATCCCATCTCCAAGCTGTCCTTCCCTCCCTGGTGTGAGTGGTGGTGTTTTGTGATGTCCATCCTGGTTCATACAAAGAGGATCTCACAATCCTCAAGAGCTGCTTTGCCCACATCAGGTGACCCCTGTGTTTCAGCCAAGGGAGGTTACATCAGTCCATGGCCATGTGACCCAGTATAGACAAGTGGCAGCCAGGCAGGGTCTTCCCTGTTGGGTTCTCCTGAGTGACTTTTCCCTTGTCCCCTCTGGTGCAGGGTGTGAGTTTCGAGTCATAATCATCAGCACAGTCCACACCAGCGACAGCCTGCGTGTCTCAGCCTCCCACCACCTCGAGTTCTTCAACGAGGCCAGAGTGCTCAACACCATCATGACCCGGGCTCAGTCACTGGTGGTTGCAGTGGGGGACGCCGTGGCCTTGTGCTCCCACGGCCAGTGCAGCAAAGTGTGGAAACGGTTCATCCAGCAGTGCATCGATAAGGGGAGCATCTCCCCGGAGAACCTGACGATGGCTCAGATCAAACAGGCTGCATGTGACAAGGAGAGCTGGAGCAGGAGCCTGGAGGGGGACGAGGAGGACAGCGACACAGACTCCTTGAGCTCTGAGGACGAGAGCATAAATGCTGATGATCCCATCCTCCAGGAGCTCTTGGATGAGAGCAAGAACATGCTGGTGACAGTGTCTGATGAAGGGCTGCTGAATGTGAAATCTGAGACTTCAAACCAGAGGAAAGACAGGTGGGAGTATGTCAGCTTCTCTTCTCAGACGATGCAGCAGTATCTGCATATGCACCCCCAAATGTACAAGAGGTGTGAGCTGGTCAAAGAGGGGTTCGACAGAGCTTCTGCCTTCACCCTCAATGACTCCCCTGCTATGAACATCCAGATCAAAGGCAGAGTTAACTGTGGGACAGCCTTCACTGGGGATGAGGTGCTGGTGGAAATCCTGCAGAACAGCACAGGTGACAGCAGCAGCCACCGCCCACAGGGGAGGGTGGTGGGCATCCTGAAGCGTGCCGAGAGAGAACGGACCTTCATCTGCATGATGGATGAGTTTGATCCCCGTGTGATGATACCCATCGATCCCACTGTCACCAAAATATTTGTCCCGGGGCTGAAGGAGAAACCCAATGTCATTCCCATCCGCAAGCTTGTCAATGGGAAGTACAAAGTGGTCAGCTGTGAGAAGATCAGCCAGGAGAGAAGGAGGTGCCAGTTCTTCTGTGTCCAGGTCATCTCCTGGCGGGAAGGGTTTTACTACCCTTTGGGGATAATAACAGAGATCCTGCAGGCAGCACTGACTTTGAAAGAAGGCTTAAAGATCCTCGCCTTGGAGTATGGTTTGGAGAACAAGTACCCAGCTGCTGTCACCAAAGAGTCAGCCAAATACTCCTCCAACAGCAACATAAACCTCACCAAAGAAACTCTGAAGGACTGTCGGAATTACATGACCTTCACTATTGACCCCCAAGGTGCCAAGGATTTGGATGATGCTATCAGTGTTAGGGATCTTGGGCGTCGTTATGAGATTGGGATTCACATTGCAGATGTGGCTGGCATAATCCCCAAAGGCAGTGCCTTGGACCTGGAGGCAAAGAAGAGGGGTGTCACCTACTATGCTCCCAAGCAGGAGCCTATATGCATGTTCCCACCCAAAATCAGCCAAGATGTCTGCAGCCTCCTGCCTCAGAAAGATCGAAGGGTGATCTCCTTGTTTGTCACCGTAGAGAAAGAGACTGATCAGATGTTAAAGGGAATCTTCACCGTGTCCGTGATCCGCTCGGACAGGCAGCTGTCCTATGAAGAGGCAGAGCTCTGCATTAAGAACTGCTACAGGGGAGCAGCAAACGCCCTTCGCTTTGATACTCTGGAGGACTGCATAGCTGTGGCTTATCACTTCTCCAGGATCCATCGGAAGTTTCGGCTGCAGGAGGACTGTTTCTATGACCGGCTGGATGAGGAAAGTTCCCCAGGTAACAGGGGGTCCCATCAGATGATAGAGGAGTTAATGATCATGTTCAATAGTTTCGTGGCCGAGTTCCTCACCAACCAGGAGGTGACCAGAAATGTCACTCCTCTCCGGTGTCAGTGTGAGCCAAGTCTTGTACAGCTGTCACATATGAGAAACAAATACAGCCACATCATTCCTTTGTCCATTCATCTTTTGCATCACCTGGGAGAAATGCCTCCTGGACAAGACTCCGCTAATAATGTGGAGTTCAGTCTTCTGGACCCCATCTGGAAGCACCTGCAGTCAGCTGCTAATGCCCAGGACTTCCAGAAGATGCTTGACCTCGTTGTCACTGATGACATCCACCCAAAGCTGGCCCCAGTGACCCTGGAGTTCAGGAGACTGCTCAGCCGCTCCTACTTCTGTCGCTCCAACTCCACTGTCCAGTCGAAGGCAGGGCATTACTCCCTTCATGTTGACTCCTACACCTGGGCCTCCTCTCCCATCCGCCGGTACGTGGATGTTGTGGTCCAGAGGCACCTTCATTCTGTGCTCCGCAAGAGGGCTCTCATCTATTCTGCAGATGACATCGACTTTCTGTGTCACGACTTCAACAGGAAGAATAGCCAGGCAATGGCATATGAGAAGAGAGCCCACTCCCTGCAGATGGCCAGCCAGCTGAAGGACCAAGTCCTGCAGAAGATTGCCTTTGTGGTGGATGTTGAAGAGATGAGCAGGTTTTTTAAAGCCTTGTTTCCCCTGAACAACGAGAGTCTTCCAGATCCACAGAAAATTAACTACAGGTCCCTTCAGCTGATAGAGCAGCCTGTGTTTATTCAGCAGCGGAGCAGCATCAGGCTGACCTGGAAGAGGAGGATGTACTCCGCAGAGACACAGGAACACAGCCTATGGGAAGGACCCCTCCGTGACAAGAGCGTCACCCTCCTCCGTACCCAGACGTGGCAAGAGGTGCTCAAGGCCATCAGGAACGAGGAGTTTGACAGGGCTGCGTCCCTCCTGCTGGAGAGCAAGGAGCTGTACCACCGGCACATCGGCTGGGCGCGCAGGAGCTCCTGCTCCCACTACATGGAGATGTCCCTGGAGCTGAGCGCCGGTGACGCGCTGTGGTTCCAGTTCACCACTGACGTCAGCCGCGGCTTCCTGGTGCCCTTTGTGCAGCTGTGGTGTGTGACACCAGGGTTTGAGGTCTGCCTGCAGCACATGGAGAAGCCAATCGAGTGCTTCTCAGCCTACGCCACGCTGCCGTCCAAGGACGGGTACAAGAGCGCGACAGAGTACAACAGGGTGTGGATGCCCATGAGCGCCATGGAGTCTGCGTCATGTGCCGTGGCCGAGAACGACTCGATTGTCGTCCATAATCTTAAAATAAAGTGGGCAAAGCAAAGGACAAGCAAAGGACAGCTGCAAGGGAGTTTTGTGCTGAACAAGAAGTGGTTGGAAGCCTGCTCCATTGAAGTGGACTTCTTCCATTGTTACCTGTGCATTCGTTTAGGTGGGCTGAAGCTTCCCAAGAGACCCCAGAGTGATGAGGAACACCTCAGCCATGGCCTGCAGAACCTGTCTTTGCTTGACAACAGCAAAACAGAGAACAAACTTGTGGTTGATCCTGATACCTACACCTGGGTGGCTCACGGGGTCACGGAGGAGCTCAATGATGATGATAAGTCGGACAGGTCTGGTCAGCAGACTGTGAACTTTTACATCCACTATATGTCTATGGAGACCATCCCTGTGGAGATCTCACAGGATTCTGCCAGGTTCACAGTGGAGCTCATTCCAAAGATGCTGCCAGACATGTAAGTGGGCTCAGTAGAGTGCTCTAATTAATCTGGCTTCCCACGGGACCCCTGTGCTGCACCCCTGTGGGCTTTCCTCACTGCTGTGGCTGATCCCCTGAAAAACCTGCCCTTAGCCTTACTCTCACTGGCCATACTGTTGGGCTGTGGGTCTTTGGGGGGTGTGGCAGCACTCCTCAGGTCCGTTCTCCAGAGGGTCTCATGCTCTTCTGGTTTTTCCTGAGAATGGGGAGATAGGGGAAGGTGCTGAAATTTCCCTGAGTGCCTGCTTCTTATGTTACTGGGCTGCTGCAATATATGTTATAAGTGAAGCCCTGGAGTGGGGTTGGCTTAGTGGAAGAGCTCCCTGATTTCCAAATGATTCGCCTTTGTTGTTGCTGCAAAGCAAATTCTGCTCTTTTAAAATCAGACCTCATGTCTAGTTTGCTCTTTCTCATACAGAGCACAGACTGCTGTGCACCCCTGATGCTGTAGCATTCTCAGGGCAGAATGTCCATCCTTTTGCATTGTGAATTTTAGAAAACATTGGAAGTTAATCTAGTTAAAGGGGGTGGGGCATAACAAAACAGAGTTGACACAGGAGTTGTGTTCCTTGCTCTCAACATCTTTGCAGGCTCAGCTCTTCAGTCAGTTGAGAAATGGTTCCAGATGCAGAGAAGCAGAATAAGTTTAAGTTATTAGTGGTTTAAGTTCTTTGTGGAAGGAGTTAATGCAACAACAAAGCGTAGAGAAAGAATAAGTAAGGCAGTTGTGCAAAGCTGTATTACAACTTTTGCTATTTTATGCTACATTCCATTCATTCTTGTGCTTCCTTGTTTGTCAGACGGAAAGAAAAAGCAATTTGGAGGCTCAAGCATGCCTCTGAGCTTGCTAAAAGCATTGCCCTTGGCCATGAACCTCCTCAAAAACGTAAGTGCAAATATTAACCTTTCTTACCTTGTGGCTACTTGCTTCTAGCCAGGCAGGTGCCCTGGCAGTTTCTGTGGGCCCTTGCCGTAGGGGTGATGCTCCCACACCAGGCAGTTCCCCTGACAAGGGGATGAGAGGAGCTGCTGTGTAATTTGGGATGTCCTGCTGGTGGCTGTCACACCTGAGATTGTCATTCCCAGGACTCAGAGAGATGGGTCATGGGTAGAGTATCTTGGCATGGGACAAGGATTATTTCTACATGGTCTTGTAATGGACCACCATCACCAGCTACCTGCTGCACCCTCTTTCTGAAACACTTCTGTGCTGTCCTCAGTAAGCTTCTTTAAATTTGTTTTCTTGGCTCTTTGCTGTAACAGTGACAATATCCAGATTCCTGCAGCAAAATTCCTTTGATATCCCTGGCAACAACCGGAAACTTAACAAGAGTCAGAACAAGGCTGTTATGGATGCTCTGAGAAAATCCTTCATGCTCATCCAAGGCCCACCAGGTAAGGGGGGACAGCAGAATGCACCTGCTGTAGTGTAAATGGCAGGTGAGAGCTGATCTGCTGCTTTCCACAGGACCCTCGGTGAGCCAGGAGAAGGGAGCGTGGGTTGGCATCACCTATAGCTGTGCAAGGCAGTCCTCTCCATTCTTGGTTTTATTTCTGATTTTATGGCTGATCAGCTGGATGCTGATCCAGAGCATGAGTGTTGTGGTGAAAATGTTCTCAGCATACTCATTTTTTAATAGGCACAGGGAAGACCGTTGTTGGAACTCACATTGTCTACTGGTTCCATAAACTGAATGAGGAGAGTGTTGAGAAGGACAAAACATCATACTTGGAAGAAGAAAAGGACAAGAAGAGAAAGTGCATCTTGTACTGTGGCCCATCCAACAAGTCTGTTGATGTTGTAGCTGGTAACTATCATCTTCTAAGCCCCTGAAGTGGCTTGTACTGGTGGGAGGGAGAACACGGGGTGTGGAGGAGCAGAGAGTGGGGCTGGTGCTTACAGAAGACCCTGCACTGCGGGACCAGTGGGACCAGGACCAGGGGAGATGGGATGATGAGTGAGGGGCAGGGAGAGACAGGCCTGAGCATCACCAGTGCCTGGTGCTGTCTGAGCAGACCTGCCCTCTGTCTCCAGAGATGCTGCTGAAGATGAAGGACCTGAAACCGCTGAGGGTTTATGGGGAGGCCATTGAGGCGATGGAATTCCCATACCCGGGGAGCAACCGGAACATCTCCCGTAAATCCCTACGGGATGCAAAACCAAAACGTGAGCTCAGGTAGGACAGCATGGCCCTGCAGGCTCCTGGGATGCTGGGGAGAGGTGGCTTCTGCATCAGTAACACTGAACACTGAGCAGATAGGTTCATTCCACCACTGCAGAGCAGGATTAATAATCTGCTTTCTAATTAATTTGTAATTAATTTTTTTCAAGTGAATGTGTACACTCTAATGTAGCAACTAGTCAGGAAACCCAGCCCCTAGATGTTTTTACCTCCATTTGGAACAACCCTGAACATCTCTGACTTCATCCCTGCTTACAGCTGCTAAAGGGAAGCAGCAGTTTTTATGTCCTCAAGGTTGAATTATTTGGTCTACAAAGATGGGAAAGTTTGGCTGTGAGTTTTTTAGCTAATGGGGTTTCTCCACATAGGCAGGTGATGTGGTCTTCTTCACTGTAGAAGAAATCACTCAGGTCTCAGCATTGAGGGAAAATATTTATATATTGACTCTTTATTCAGTGATATAATCCTGCATCACCGCATCCGGCAGCCGCATAGCCCCTTCTGGCAGAACATCTGTCACTTTGACGCTCGGGTGAGGAATGGAGAGACTATCAATGAAGAAGAAATAAAGGAGTGAGTAGGAAGAGACCCTGGTGAGAGATGGCTGACTTTGGCTGTGTGCCACCTCTGAAGCACAGATTAATAAATTGTGTGTTCAGAATACTGATAAAAAGTGATGAGCTCGAAGTTACAGGTACAGCACAGAGCCTCAGAATCCCTCCTGCACTGGTGCTGTTGTCCATCTGGACCAAAATTCCAATTCTGCATGTGTGACCCTTGAATCCTTCACCCAGAATCCCTGTCCTGTTGAGTTCAGGCCAAAGCACATTTCCTAGAGTGTCCATCCAAAGCCCTTTTCTGGGAACACCAGCTCATCCTGGGGAGGGAGGTGAAGCCATAATCATTTGGGAAAGCACAAGCTCTGCCTGGTTCCTCAGTGAGGAATCTGGAGTTGTTTCCCTTATGCATAACTTGGTGTTTTCTGCATCAACACCAGGTACAAAGATTGGTTGTCCAAAGGTCGCTCGTACCAGCTGGCGCATCACGATGTCATCCTGTGCACCTGCTCTGTCTCCTCTGCCAGCGCCCTGGAGCACCTCAATGTCAAACAGATAATCATTGACGAGTGTGCCATGTCCACGGAGCCCGAGACCCTCATCCCCTTGGTCTGCCACCGCCGTGCTGAGAAGGTATGTCCCTGCCAAACACATCTCTGGGACAGCTGCTCAGGGCTCTCAAACCTTTTCCATCCTTTACCATGCTGCTCTTACGAGATCTGTTAGTATTTTAAGGTTTGTGCTTCTTTATGGGGTGGGTATTGCTGCCACCAAAAAAAATATTGTGGCCCAGGTACAAAGTATTAACGTGACAAGAGGCATAGACACAGTTGGGACTGTTCAGCCTGGAGAAGATAAGGGTCCAGGGAGATGTTAGAGCCCCTTACACTGCCTAAAGGGGCTCCAAGAGCAATGGAGAGGGACTTTGGACAAGGACATGGAGTGACAGGACAAGGAGGAATGTCTTCACACTGACAGAGGGCAGATTGGATATTAGGAAAAAAATCTATGAGGATGGTGGGATTCTGGCACAGGTTGTCCAGAGAAGTTGTGGCTGCCCCATCCTTGGAAATGTTCAAGTCCAGGTTGGACAGGACTTGGGGCAACTTGGTCTAGTGGAAGGTGTCCCTGCCCATGGCAGGGGGTTGGAACAGGATGAGTTTTAAGGTTCTGTCCAACCCAAACCATTCTGTTAGTCTAGAATTCTATGGTTCTTTGTTTTCCTCCCATCAGATGGAAATGTTATCTAGGACAGGATCTTTATGTCATGTCCAGTGTGGGCTTTGGCTGAGGTTGCTGTAAGTGTAACATAAATAAGTAACACTGAATATTTGTGTAAGAGCTGATGGCCTTTGCAGTGCCACCACCCCGCAGCTGAGGTGTCTGCTCTTCCTTCCAGGTTGTTTTGCTGGGGGATCACAAACAGCTGCGGCCAGTGGTTAACAATGATGTCTGCAAGATCCTTGGCATGGAGACGTCTCTCTTTGAGCGCTACCAGGGGCAGGCGTGGATGCTGGACACGCAGTACCGCATGGTGAGGCCCTGCAGAGGATTGTCTTCTCTCCATCACAGAAAATGGAGGCTTGCCTTAAAGTCTCCATTAGTGCTTCCCCTTCCTAGACACAGGATTATATCTAGGAATATGCCAGTGTCATCTCCAGCAGAGGGGCACTGTGGGTGAAGCCTGCCCAAAAAAGATGCTGCAGGCTGAGAAGTTCCTTGGGTTTTGTTCTCCTCATTTTCCCCCGTTTTCTCTGCCAGCACAAGAGCATCTGTGAGTTCCCATCCCAGGAGTTCTATGAAAGGCGGCTGAAAACATATTCTCTGCTTGCTCGGAAATCCAGTGTGCTCCACCACAGAGCTAACAACTGCTGCCCCATCATCTTCGGGCATGTGGAAGGGAAGGAGCACTCCCTCATGATTTCTACTGAGGAAGGAAATGAGAATTCCAAAGCTAACCTGGAGGAAGCGGCACAAGCGGTGAGCAGGGTCCTGGGGAATTGCTGAGATGCAGAAAGGGAGGGCGTTGTGCTGGAATTGTGGAGGGATGATAAAGATATAAAGATCAGCAATGTCTGCCTGGTGCCTCCCGGGTCTGGAGCACACCAGGAGGCCCCTGGGCAGAGGCAGGTGTAGGACAACGTGATCCCAAGGCAGGCAGCATCACTGGCCTGGGAAAGGGTGCTGGGGGGCTCTTCCCTCGGCTCCGCTCCCGGGTGAGCAGGACGCTGGTGTCCCCAGGTGAGGATAGCCAAGCAGCTGACACTAGATGGCACCATCCGGCCAGAGAGCATCGCCATCCTGAGCCCCTACAGCGCCCAGGTGTCCGAGATCAACAAGAGCCTACAGAGGGAGGGCATCCGAGGGGTGACGGTCTGCACCATCATGAAGAGTCAAGGTAAGGGGACAGGAGGGGAGGGTTGGATCTGTCCCCTCCTGCCTTCCTGAGGAGCTGCCCACACATACAGCCTTCGAGCAAACCCTACCCCAGGGTCATTTCAGACACGGAAGACCTGATTTCTGGGTGATTTGTGATTATAATAAATCTTTTGGAAGCCTCTGGAGTGCTTGGGTACACTGAGGCTGCTGAAGGCAGGAAGGTGGAGGATCTCTAGTGGAAGATTTCTAGTGAAAGGTTTCCTGCCCATGTCAGGGAAGCTGAAACACAGAATGTCTCTTCCAAACAAAACCATTCAGTGATTCTGTGCTTCTGTATCTGAGAAGGGTGTTGGAGAACTGCCAGAAGACATTTGTTACCTTTGGAAAGCAATGACCAGGAGTCCAAAGACCTCCAAAGCAGGACAAACCCAGAGGGTGGCAGTAGAGAAATGAGTGTCCTGTGGGGTAGGGAAATGGCCAGATGCTTCCTTCTAAGAAAGTCTGGTTTGCTTCCACTTTCTAGGAAGTGAATGGAGATATGTGATCCTATCAACTGTACGCTCCTGCTCCCGCTCTGAGATCGATACAAAGCCCACAAAGAGCTGGCAGAAGAAATACCTGGGGTTTGTTACTGACCCAAACCAGGTCAATGTTGGCATCACACGAGCTCAGGAAGGACTCTGCATCATAGGTGGGTATCCTTGGACCATGCACAAGCCTTTAGGGGAGTAGGATTCTCAGATAAAGGGGTGGTGATCCAAACTAATACAAGTGGTCTTGCTTTATTCTTCTGCCCTTTAGTGTGGGGTTTTGAAACTGGGCAATCTGGGCAAAGCAGGGCTCATTCTCAGCTTGACTACAGCAAGTATAGTTAGTTTTTCTCACCCTTTGTTTTGGACCGTGTTGTTTCAGCTGTTTTCATGCTAGAGCTCTGTCCTAACAAAAATCTGGCTGCTCATTTTGCTCCTAATCATGCAGGTGTAGGCTGTTGATGTGTAGGGAAGCTGCTCACAGATATGACAGCGTGGAAAACGGAGCTGGGATTTCACAGATATGTCCCTGCAAGTGACCCAGGCCCCTTAGCTAGAGATTACAGACAAAAATGGTATCAGCCAAGCCTCTTGTAGCCACTAACCTGCTGTCCCCACCATGGTGCTCACAGGGAACAGGTACCTCCTGGAGTGCAACCCTTTGTGGAGGAGACTGATCCAGCATTACTTCCACCACAACAGCTGCATTGCAGCCCAGGAGATTCGTGTCAGGAGGACCTCAGCCCTCAGCCGGTGAGGATGGGCCCTCTCTGCCTGAACTGAGTTATGTGTGCCTTGGGAAGGACCAAATCTTTCCATTATTCCATGGAGCCAAATGCAGCGGGGATCTGGGAGCTTCCCACACCATGACAACTCAGCTTCAGCGTCTGCTTCAGCACCTTGAGGTGTTTTTAATCAGTGCAATCTTGGGCAGGAACTTCCAGTTCTAGCAAACCAAAAAGGCATTGGAGATAGATGATGGGCATGTGACTTTACTGATGATGATACTATTTTTGTAACTGTAAGTTGCTCGGCAGAACCCTCATCCTACCTGCCACTGCAGCTGCAGTTTGGGGGACCAAATATTTACTCCAGCTGTCGGGGTTGCACTTTGGGGATCAAATGCTCAGTCCATTCATTGGGGTGGAACGACTGCATGCAGTGGAGCAGCGCAGCAAGCTGCTGTTTGCCACGGAGGACCAAAGCTGAGTACTGCCTCTCATTTTAAATCCAAGGACAGCAGATTTTTAAGACTTCTCATTTTTTACTTTTTTTTTTTAAGTGAAGGAGGAAAGCAAGGAGAGATGCATGCACCACTCTTTGTCTAGCCAAAACGTTGTTCTCTGAGTGTGTAAATATCACAGTGGCGAGGCCAAGGTAATTTTGTAAATAGATTTACAAACAGATTTACATTTAGTGTTCTTTGTATGAAGGAGGTTGTCCTCACCAGCATAAAGGCAATGAAAAGCGGGGACCTCTCCTACCAGGAAACGTTGGGATTCGTCAACGCATTTTAAACTGTTCAGAATTTTATTTGAAATCTCCTCTTGATCCCCCGTCCCTTTCCTACCCCACTTTTTTAAAAGCTGCTTTTAATTTATTAACTTTGAACTCAGTGAATTTGTTTTACAGCCTTATGGCCTGAGTTTTCAAGAGCAGTGAAGGAGTGTATGTGTATATGTTATTTCTGTATTTTCTGTAGCCAAACTTCTGTGAGGTGGAAGCTGTGGTTCACCAGAGAGGTGCTTTAATCCAGTGACATGTGGCTGGTAGAGATGATTGTGGTGAATGGTGCCCTTTGAGAATCATGGAGCTGCTTTTGGAAGCATGACAGTTTTGAGGGAGGGTGTCCTTATCTCATTTCAATTCTGAATGTATTAAGTGCCTGCCTCGGCTCTCCCCAAACCACATGCTCGGCTGTCCTTAGGTGTTCATGTGGGATGGAGCTGAGATGCAATCACAGAAGTTTTCCTTGTGGCGTGGCTCCCTGTGATGTCACAGCGCTATGGCAGGAGGAATTTTGTCTTATTTCAACTGAAACCCAGCGTGGTTCTTTCCCATGTGGAGGAATGGCAATAGGAAAGCATTGTGTCTGGAAAAGTCTCTATTTAATGCTGTGTTTCTTCTCATGACTCTGTGTTAGACCTGACTCCAGAATCTATGGAGAGGTTTTGTTCTCTTCCTAGTTTAAACTACCTTCCTGCAGCCTGCCTTTGGGGGGTTTGAGCTGTATGCCAAAGACCACATAGGCTTGCTCTCATCCTACTGACGCATAATAGTGGGCATATGGCTGGCAATTCCATGAAGGATAAAGACTCATAGGAAGTATCTCCTGCTGGTTCTAAAGATGCTTGGTAAAAGCTGGTAAGGTGTAAAATTCATTGTTCCTCTTTGAAGTCATCCTGCCTGTGATCTTAAAAGATTCTGCACCAGCCTGATTAGCAAATATTACTGCAATTCCAAAATAAGATTGTCTGGGGATCATTCTGTGGACTACTGAAATGCAATCATCTTGCTCCGAGATGCTATGGAGAATTGCAAAAAAAGATTGAATTGTTGGAATAACTACTTTAGCATGGTGCCAGCTTCATTTAACAAAGCCAACTTGGTTCCTTTAGAACCAGTGGGTCTCATTTTCATGATCTCCTGTAAATGAAGAGTTGCTCCCATGGTGTTTGTGCTGGTTATTTCATACATGTAACATAAACAAGGAGACTCGCCCCAGATGTAGTGGCTTAGTCAGTGCTCTTGGAGGGGGTTTGGCCAAGAAAGAGTCCTCATAAAGCAACTCCTTTTGTCCTTAGTGGGGAAAAAAGTGTTTTTTTCTACCCCATGGAGGTAGAATGAAATGTTTTGCTTGGTCACCTCAGTGTTGCAAGGCAATATACATGTTTTTTTTTTTTTCCTCTGAGGATGTATTTTATAACTGGTGATTAGGAATGCACCCAAGCAGCAGTTACAGCCACGCTGGCCCCTTGGGCTGCTGGTGCTGTTACCAGGTTCCTGGAAAGCTGCTCGTGCAATAGTCAGGGATAGCAGAAAGTGCAATTAAACTTTTTATAGTTCTTGTCCTTATGCTCATGGAGAGAATCATAGAAATCAATAGAGGGAAAAAGGTTCAAATTAGCCTGTTTTCATTTGCATGCAGAATTTTGAATTTACTTTTGGAAGAATTTTATGTTTGAGCAATATTCTTAAAATACCAAACTTTTGATAATCCCAGTAGGAACACCCTGGCAAGCAGGGTGCCCAGGGCATCTGTCCAGTCACAGGCTCTGTGTTCTCCACAGTCAAAGACAAAAGCACATGGCTGCAGGACACAAATGTCAGTTCATCCAACAGCATTAACTTAATTTTCTCAGCCCTAGCTAGAGCTTGAGCACAAATTGAGTATGGGGAACCTGTGCAGGCAGCCAGTAGGGAGCCCAGCATCATGCTGGCTGGAGACTGTTTTTGAGGATTTGGACAGATCTGTGTAGGACAATCAATTTACTGCAATAAATTGTTGGAGTTTTTAAAAATAGAAATGAAATGTCAAGTGTCATGAAGTCTGAATTAAGGAACTTGAAATGGGGCAGGTTTTTATCTTTTGTATATCTGTGACTTGCAGGAAGCCTCAAATGACCTTTTGGATACAAATATTTTTATCTGCTTTGACTGTTCATAAGAATTAATCTCAACATTCCTTTTTTGATATTTAAGCCATAATTGTAAAAATGATTTGAATTTATTTAAATAATAAATTTTATTACTAAAAGGTCTATTTATGTCATGGTTTGACTAGAATCTGTGTGGGGACAGCTCCATTTGGACTGAACCAAATGGTAAAAAAGAAAATTAACATTAACTGCAGGTTTTTGGCAGAAAAATATCTTTTTTACATATTGAAGTTCCTTCCCTATTTGTTGGGAGGCTTGGGCACAGGGTGTAGAGGGTGAGGAAAACCAGTGATGGACATAAGTCTGGGTGGGTGATTTGAAGAGCTTAAGAGTTCAGTTCAGGTATTTTTGAGGAAGGAGAGTAAAAACCCAAAACATCATTGGAAGAAGCTGACACTGAGTATCCTTCAGTGGATGGAAAGCAATGGATGGTAGAGATGCTTCTGTCTCCTGTGCTCTGCTTTGGAGGTGTCCTGCAAGAATTCCTGGTTTTGGCTGTTCCCACCTATAGCCTCTGGCAGTGGGACAAAAGTGTTGAGTCCCAAATGCTGCCTAAAGATATTTTTTGTGAGAAATTTCAAATGGGTTACTGCTAACCTAGAAAGATTTGCGATAGCACCTGTACAATTGCTGTTGAAAACAGAACGAGTTTGATTTTAAGCAAACTGTTTAAACAATTTATTTTTAATTACTCTTACTCATCTTTTTCATTAAACCATTAAACTGAGGGATTTGGTCTTGGGAGCCGCCTCATCAGGCTGCGGTTGGGGGCTTCCTTGATGTCTTCAGCAGGGTGAGTTTTTGTCTTCAGTATAATGCAGTCGTGCCACTGCGAGTAGACGAGCGTGTGAGTGTCGGATCTCCTCACCTTGAACTCGTACAACCTGCCGGGCAGCAGGTGGTTGATTACACACGGGTTGGAGATGACTTCCTGGGTCCGCCCGTACCCTGGTTCTGTCTGGCTGTCGTCTGTCATGAGCTTGATCTCCAGCTGCCATCGTTCCAGGTGTGACTCTTGACTTTCAGTGAACCACTTGAGCTGGGCCCAGGTCTCGCACGCAAACGACTCCATCCGATCAAAAATCGGCGGCTTCTTCGTGTAGAGAGAAAAATTAATGGGAGGGTGTAGAGCACCTCCAAGATGTATCTGTGACACCAAACTGTGCTTGACGTGGAGCTTCCTTGGCTCTTCCAAGGAAATGAGCTTATTGAAAAACATGGAAAGCTTGAGCACTCTCTTTATATTCAAGTCCCACTGGGAGAGGAAAGTTTCCACGTCACAGATCTGTACGTAACGGCTCAGCTCCTCCCGACCTCGTTCCAACTGTTCCAACAGCTCAGTCAAAAGTGCCAGCTGGATTTCGGTCTGTCTTTTTCCCAACTTCTTGATCTTCTGTAGTTGGCAGGGGTTTGCTATTTGCAAGATGTCAGCAAAAATCATCATATTGTTCTGGTCTCTCACGCACACATGTCTGGGCTCAAACTTCAAGTAAAAGTAACATTTCTTCAGAAGATGAACTTTATTCCAGTGGTACTGGAGGTGGTGGGGGTTCAGGTCTGAGCGCAGGAAATCCAGAACAAGGTTTTTGTTTCTCACGTACTGCTCCATGCTGGCATTGTCGTCCTGTTCTTCTCTGGGTATGGTACTGTCCGAAGTGGTTGCAGTCTCATGAAAAATCTCAGCCATGTTTCCAAAGCTTGGGTGCTGTTCAGGAAAGCAAAAATAATAATAACACTTAGAGCCAAAGGAAAAGCAGCTGTGAGGGAGTACAATCATGGCTGTGACTCTTCTCTCTTAATTAAAGCTTAGCTCATAAAGAACTGTCAGACTAGGTGTAGTTCCAGAGGAATTTTCCCTTATACTTGTATGGTTGCTAATGTTCTGTATCCTTTACTTATGTGTTCCAACTGGTCTCACTCTACCCGCCCTTGAGAGGTTCTACCTCTGCTTAATGGATTCACTGACAGGAACTATTCTCTAATACACTCTGCCGAAATTTCTCCCTATCTTATTATCTTGTTTCATTCTAATTAGCTGCCTTTGTACTCCTGTAAGCAATTTCTTTCCATTCTTCTGCCTCTCGGGAGATGCCTATTTTTCTCTCTTTGTAATCTGCCAGGCTGTTGAGGTTTGAGGCCCATCTTAGCCAGTTCCTACAGCTACATAATCACACTGGTGATTCAAATTAACCCTCTGCCCCCACATGAGCTGGAATGCAGCAGGCAGAACAACACAATCCACTGAGTGCCACTTTACGACAGCTTCCAAGAGGAATGACAGCGCTTTCCTTGCACTTGTACCTTCGCCAGTGGATTGACAGTCATAACCTGACAGTGTTTTCTGTGATGTGCTGCTTTCCCTATCATCGGGTTTAGTTTGCATCATCTCAGACCATGAGTCCTACTTGCTTTCCTGCAATGTACAGCAAGAGAATGACACACATGTAAAGCACCTGTGAGCAGGGAACAGCTTGCTGTGGGGGGGGTTAGGTAGTAGTTCTTGCAGCACCACTTCTGATGGCTTAATCTTAGCTGTTTATGGGGTCCTGAAGTGACAGGACAAGGGGGAATAGCCTAAAACTGACAGAAGGCAGGGTTGGATTAGGTAATAGGAAGAAATTCTTACTTGTGAGGGTGATGAAGCTCTGGCACAGATGTCTAGAGTGGCTGCCCCATCCCTGGAGGCATCCAAGGCCAGGTTGGATGGGGCTTGGAGCAACCTGGGATAATGGAAGGTGTCCCTGCCTGTGGCAGGGCATTCGAATGAAATGAGCCTCAAGGTCCTTTCCAACTCAAACTATTCTGGGATATTTTACACTTCATTTACTGGCAAAGATGTACCCTGGCTGATGGTGCCATCTGTGCCAAGGTGGAAAGTGTTTCTCTGTTGTGATTTAGCTGAAGTGCCCATGGCTGACACAGCTTATTGTACCACAAACAGCAATTAGCTAAATAAATGCCTGCATCCCTGTTGTCAGTGATACTGTACTGAGAACCCAGATGGATATTTAGGTGGCTTTCACAAGCCGAATACACTTGATTTGAAAACAATATAAATACAGTATTCTGAAACTAAGATCTAATTGCAATATCTTAATTCTTACATGCCCTGTAAAAGCTAGATGGTGAGATCTACTTAACAAAGCCATTTTTCTTGGCCTCATTTTCCCTAAATTCATAACAGAGCTAATAACACTTCCTCATAGGAATTCCAAGCGTTTGTAAACCTTTCAGCTGTCTGGCCCTGAGCTGCACCACAGTTTATAGTAAGTCACTCATTTGCAACTTTATCTTCCAAGAGAGCTGCCAACTAAAGAAAAACAAGCTGTGTTTCATTTTCTTTTTTTTTTCTTTCCACAAAAAAATCCCGACCTAAACCAAAGCAGTGCCAGCTCCCGGCATCGTGTATGAAGCAGCAGGACCAGCACATGTGCCAGGTGACATTCCCCACTCTTGGAGGGATTTGGCTCTGCCAAGCAATGTGTTTGCCCACAGACCGAGCTGTCATTGTGCTTGTTTTCCCTTGCTTTTCCCCATGTTTTTACATCCCCCCTTCCCCATTTTTTCTCCTCCTGCCAGGGAGGGCTGGCTGTATTCCCTGCACCGCTGCTCTGTTCGCAGCCGGGGGGGCCGCATCACCCAAGGAGGGGGCCCTGTGTTCACCCAGGCCGGGGTTTGGAGAGGTCGCAGGGGCACCCAGGGGCTGCCCCCTCGGGCTCGGCCCACCTCATCAGGCTCCGTGAGCCGTGCCCATGTGCCATTCAGANGGCGACCCCTGGGCCTGGGGAGCTGCGGCCGAACCAGGACAAGCCCCGGAGTGGTTCGTGTCCTCCCCTCGGTAACTCACAGAACCCTTTGAGTTGGAAAGACCTTAAAGCTCATCCCGTTCTACGCCCCAGCCGTGGGTAGCGGTGGCGGTAAATCCCAGTAATCTCCTTCCCAGGGGCTCTCCCCCCGGCCCGGTCCCTCGTACCTTCGGGGGCTCCAGGCTCGGTGACACCGCGCGTGGGGAGAGCGGCTCTGCCCTGCCCTGCAGCGAGACGTGTCTGAGGCGAATGCGGAGCGGTGACACCGCGGCGACACGGGGCAGCGCCACGGGGCTCAGGGCTGCCGCTGAGTCACAATGGGGTGGTGGAACCAGGGAAGGTGGAACGCGGCAGGATGGAACCGTGAAGTCCCAGCTTCACAGGATGGCTTGGGCTGGAAGGTCACCTTGTTCCAAATCCCCTGCCGTGGCCAGGGACACCTTCCACTAGACCAGGCTGCTCCGAGCCATGATCAACCTGACCTTGAGCACTTCCGAGGATGGGGCAGCCACAGCTTCTCTGGACAGCCCGTGCCAGGGTCTTACCACCCTCACAGGGAAGACTTCCTTCCTAATATCTGATCTAAATCTCAGATAAAGCCCTCTGGGCTTTATGGCATTGCTGCAAATGAGGGCTCATTTGCTTTTTGGGGAAGAATCTTTCAAAGTCCATCTGAGGCCAGACACCAGCACTTCACTCTCCACAGTGAGACTGAGGCTGTTTCACAGTGTCGAGAGTTTTGTTAAATGCGTAATTCTTATGAAAGAACTGTGTTGAAATAGGATATAAAATGCTCCATTAAGTGCAGCGAACTTCCTTGTGGGAAGGAAGGGATTTTCCTGCTCTGCTTTCCTATGGGACCTGCCCAGTCAGCTGTGTTGTTGTGGAGAAGAGAGTAGCTCCTCTGGATCACAGTGGCAAGCTCCATACCACAACTGGTGAACTCATCAGCAAACTGGTCAAGCCTCTGGGGCTGAAGGTGCCTTCGTACTCCCTGCTATTAAATCTTTGGGTCAGGGCTTAGCCTTAATGCTGTCTGGTGCGCTCAGCTGGAGCATCTCCACTAAGCTTTTTTAATTGAATGACAGGCAGGATCCATAACGCCAGCCCTGAGCTCCTGCTTGAACATCAAGGGAGGAGGCGATGTGTCATTTTAAGAAATCAATGCATCTCCTCAAGGCAGCCAGAGCTTACCGTTTCATTTCACAGCTGCCAAGAGATTATACAACTGTCAGGTGTGATCCTCCAGCAGACAAGGGAGATAACAAATATGAGTGAAAGCAGGTTGGTAGCCTTGTTTGGGGAGGAGGGCCAGCGGAGATTAGTATTTGATAATTACACATGGTTTCTGTGGGAAATGAATGTTCGTGCTCATGTCATGGGTCTTGATCCTGTTGTTTGGACTGTGTGTGCCAGGAAATGGAGCTGTCCTTTCCAATCAGCCCTGGTGGTCTGAGGGTATGATAAGAGTCTTGTGGAGGTCCATCTTACCTTGCCTCCTGTTCCTGCTGGGACCTGTGCCAGATGCCCAGGGAGGAATCATGGAAATGGAGAATCACAGGATGGCTTGGTCTGGAAGGCACCTTAATGCTCATCTTGTTCCACCTGAGCACTTTCTATGAGCACAGCACTGTGCATGTTTGAAATGGGGTTTACGGCTGGGGTTGTGCAGAGACTTGCACTGAGCTCGCATGTACTTCTGTTGCCATAAATACTAACCCAAGTCCCAACTTTAGCATGGAAAAATGGAATTCGTTTGGCTGCCCCTATCCTGAGCTGCTGGCCAGGCTGTTTTCTTGGTTTTAGGGATAGAAGAATAAACCTGCTTAGAGTCTGAAGGTGAAATTTTAGTATTTTCCATCACATTGCATCAGGGATCAGTTCAACTATAGGATTTTATTGCATTCTATGAATCTCTATGAAATTAATACATATACAAATGTGTTTGAAGCCTTCAACACCATGTAACCCTTCGCCCTCCTCATCAGCTGAGCTGTGTCTGTGACAGAGCTGACAGTCACTGTCACTGTTTGTCACTCTGCCTATTCTGTCCACAGCATCAAAATAAAGAACTTGTTAGTCCTGTCTGAGATCAAGATATAACCAGACAATTGATTTTCCTCCTTCTTCTCATTAGTGAGCTCTGACACTTAATAAAACATATATTTCCACACTCAGGGTAAGGAAAACATCCAGATAGTGCCTGTCAGAGAAGGCTGGAAGCAGGGATTAATCTTTATGGAAAATCAATAGCTGGAACAGAAAAATTGGCAGAACCCAAATTAAAAGTCACTGCCAATTTCTGTCTTCATATTTCACATCTTCTGCATTTCTGAAAAAGAGATTTGCTGTAAAGGCAACAACCCCAGAGGCAGGGAGGAGGGTGAACTTTGTGCCTGGTTCCTCTTCTGCTGCTTCCAGGTGGTACCTGGCAGGTCGAGGTGGGTGCCAGGTTAGGAGCAGTTCTTTGGGCAGCGCATGGTTCAAGGTGATCCCTGTCCCAGGACGGAGGGCTGTGCAACACTGACCTTTCTGCCTGAGGTTGTGTCCCAATGGCAGCACTGTCATTAGTCTCCCAACATCACCTCCTCCAGGGTGCCTGAGTTATCCCTGCAGCCCCAAATATTACCCATCCTTCATGCTATTCACCCAGCTGCGTGGAAGCAGGATTTTCAGAGCAACATAAAGGCTGCAGCCCCCATCATCACAAGGGTATGACTGATTTACTCACTGCTTGCTCCCAGTTTCACTGGTGCCTCAGATACCTGAAATAAATTATACATTCCAAATATATTCCAACTCTAAATCACAGCCACACATCAGTGAACTCGTGGCGTTCGTCAGACTCTGATTCAGAGGCTCACTTTGGGAAGGAAGAGGAATTGAAGTTTTCTAAGGAACCCGGGGGAAGGAGGGAGGGAATTGCTCTTGTGGGATGCAAAAGCCCCAGCTGGACCAGGGCAGGAAAGAGTTAATTGTGTCCCCGAGGCAGCAATTATCTGCAGCTCATTACACCCACTAATGGCACCCGAGGAGGGAGCCCCAAAGCCTGGACGTGCCAGAATTGGTAGTGGCTGTTTACAGAGAGCAGGCCAATAAATTTGGGGGTTTGGAGGCTGCTCTGGGACAAAAATCTTCCCTGGTCTGAGCCTCGCGGTCACGCAGGGCTCAGAGCCCCGTATTTCCTCAGGAGCAGTTGCCTCCGAGGCCCTCCTTTCCTCCCCTGTTGATGGATGGACAGCCCGGACAAGTCTTGGCACCAAAGGGCACCCCTGGGGTGGACACCCCCTCCTTTCTCCAGCGATGACATTAATTTAAGCACCCGACACGAGTGGATGTGAGAGTCGAGAGCCCCTGTGAGCCGCAGCTGCAGCGGCGCTGGATTATTGATGATCTTGCCCAGGGAGATGGAGCGGGATCAGGGGAGCTCCTTTATCTTGCTGGAAGCTCATCAAAAGCCCGTTCGGATGTCCTTGTGCTGTGCTGAGCTTTGCAAGACAGACGTCCTTGAGCTTAAGTTCAAGGCAGGTTGTCCTGTCCCAGATCCCACGAGACATCCCTTGCTGGCAGCCTCATCCCAGCAGCGAGCGTGCTTCCTTTTTCCAGGAAACTTCTCAGGGGGATCACATTTCCTTGGATGTGGGAGAGCAAAGATGGGAATTGGGAAGCTCGCTGAGCCTGCAGCTTTGCCCCCTGATCCCTGCTCGGGGCTGTGTCTGGCAGGGAGCACAGCCAGGGTAATGCCGGGGTGCAGCACGTCTGGGGAGCTGCATGTCTGCCCTCCGCAGGGACATGGACACAGCTCAGGGCATTGATCCCGCCGGGGAGGCGGTGACCGGCACAGCCGCGGGGCAAGGCAGGCAGAGCTGCCCTGCTGTGATTTATCGCCCGGCTGGGCTTGCGCTCCCTCCCATCTGTCCGGGCTTCCACCTCCCATGGATAAATCAGCCTGGAGCGTTTGAGCCCACAGCAGCCTACAGCAAGGGGGACTGCTAGGGCAGGAGCAAGGCAGGGGCTTTTATTACTTGAATGCTACAGTGGTTTGAGGAATATTTGTCTGTGTGTGAAGGGCCAGGACTGGGGCATGTCTGTGCCACAAGGAGGGATTGAGGCTCACAGAGAGATAATGACCTGCTTGGGTTTGTGGAGAGGGGGAGATGAACTCTGCACAGCCAGTTCAGTGCCCTCACTGATTCCCAGAAAGGTTTTCAGGGGGCACACGAGCATCTTTCACACAATCACAGACATGGCCCTTCCTGGGTTAAACAGGAGTGACTGTGGGGCTGGATATGTGTGGAGGGAGCAGAATCAAAGCTTGGAGTGATGTTGGGCTTTACTGCTGCTCACAGGGATGCCCTCCCCAGGGCATCATCCAGCCCTCCTGGGGCAGGGGCTGTGGCACCCCATGGCTGTGGTCTGGGGGTTGATCCAGGGGGGCTGGAGGGGTTGCAGCACAGGGCCAGAGCAGGGGGGGTCCTCTGGGAATCCTGACAGCCCCTGGCTCCAGCAGCAGGACAGAAGGGTGAGGTCATGCCCATGTCATCCCATCCATCTCTGCTGCTTGCATGCTGCTCCCGAGGGAAGTGCAGGCTTTGGCAGCTCTAAGTGGGGTTGGAGGCGGATGCAATTCTGGAGAATAAGATTCCCTTGCAAAACCTGTAAAATAAAAAAAAATTAAAGCTCTTGGCTGAGAAACTTGTTTAGAGATCTTATCTCTGGCAGAGGAAATAGTTTTTAATTCCCTTCCTTGCTGCCTCCCAGCAAGTTCTGGGTCTCAGGGGGGACACAGACCATCAGCTCTGTGAGGAAACAAGCTGGGGAAGCAGCTTTTGTTCACGGAACTGAGACTGACCCGAAGTGGCTCTGGGTGAAACTGCTGCTGCTGCCACGTGCAGTCCCTACTGTTGGAGAGAAGCAGGTGGAGTGTGCGTGGGGTGGGCAGACTGCACAATGCATTTGAGACAGATTGCAGGCAAAAATTACATTTTTGAAGCCTTGGGTGGAATTAGGAGGTGGTTTGGGCAATGCTGCTCCCCCTGCTCCATCCCCCAGGTCCTCTGGGCAGGGCTGCCTGGGTTCTGCAGAAGGAGGGACAGGGGCCATGGCCATTCCACACACACTGCACTGCTCCTGTCTGAGCTGGTGAGCTGCTGGGATATTGTGTGCAAGGGGATGAAAGGTATTTAAGCTTGGTGCCATCCACAGCCTTGTCTGCCATGTGGCAGAGCACTGGAGCTGGGTTGTCTGAGGACCCTCGTGACTGTCCTGCCATTGAACAGGGGGACAGAAGGTGAGGAAGGTCTGGGTTTCTGCCTCACAGTGGGTCAGTGAGGAGAGCAGAGTCCCTGCTCGCTCGGCATTTGTCCCTTGTGTTCATTGTCACCTCCACCCACATGGAGAGCATCCTCTGAGTCATCTCCCAGCTCAATGGAGTGTGTGGGCTTAGTGCAGCTTTAGCTGTTCATCCTCTGCTGTGCTGGAGCCTGACACGGGCAAGTGGAGCAATTCATCAACGTGGGGATGAGGCAAATGAATGTCCTTTGCTGATACAATGGACTTTGCTCTCCTCCCACCAGCCCAAGCAGCAGCTGGTGTCGCTCTGGCCCAGCGAGGGCTGCTGAAGTGGCTGCTGCTTGAGGAGCTCAAGAGGTCTTAAAAGAAATATGGACTTACATTTTGTGATGAATGACTTAGTGCTTCAGCTGTAAAACACAGCCTCTGTGGAGAGGAAGGTCTTGAAAATATTTCCATGTAAGCAGAGAGAGTGAGAGCAAAGCCATGGCTGCAGCACCTCACCTCTGCTCTGCGGTTCAGTCCCTCCAGGTGAGGTTGGTGCTGGCACTCAGGACTGTGACTGGCTCATGGCCATGGTGGCTGCCAGGGCTGTCCTTGCCTTTCCCACCCTGGCCCTGCTGCCTGGCCGTGGCCTTTGCCATGTGCAGTTCTGCCCCGGCACATGTCCCACTCCCAGTCTCTGAGGAGCACAGGGCTGGTGGCTCCTGGGGGATTCAGTCAGCTGTCAAATCCTTGAAGCACATTTGTGGAGTTCAGCAAACCTCTTTGCATGCAAAATAGCAGGTCTCCAGAGAGCAAATCCAGAGTGAAACATCTCTGCTGGTGACTGACATCAACTTCCTCATTAATGATGCTTTTTGGCTGTGCTGTGCGGTCACCTGCCCTTACCAGCTCCTTACCTGCAGCACACGTGAGAGATGAGCCAGGCTCCAACACCAAGCTCCTGCTGAGGTTCAGTTTCACCCATTTGCAAGGGCTGAGCTGGGAGTCAGGGGTCTTGGGCCTCATGGAGCATATTTTGTGTCTGGTCTCAAAGAAGAGTGAGATGCCATGAGCCTGGAGGCAATGTGATCCTTGTCACCGGTGTAGCTTAAACCAGGGCAAAGTCACAAGAGTAGAAGTGTCCTTGGAGGTGCCCCAGCATTTACGACAGAGATTTTGAGGGTGACTGCATTTGGTGGAGAACAGCAGTGTAGCAGAGCAGGTCTCTGCAGCTGCATTTGTTACCAAGACAGGGACAGTCTCAGGGCTTCTCCCACACTGGGGGCCAGTGTGACTGGAACCAATGCAGCCCCTTCCTTGCCTGCAGATAGGAGCTCTGGGCAGGACTAGGGGGATGTTGGAGCACCCCGGGCTGCCCCTCACAGCGGTTGCTGCAGTCAGTGCCCGAGATAACCCAGCAGGAAGCGGGAGGAAACAGCGCTTGGGGCCCCCTTGCCAGCCAGCGAGCGGGGCCGCCCTGGCCCCTCGGCATCGCTCCGGCTGCGGTCGGCCAGCCTCCCTGCGGCCCCACTGGGCTGAAAACATCCATTTCGGGTGCCTGTCGGCAGCGATTAAGGCGCACAATGCTGACGGCCGTGCCGGGACAGCCCGCGTCCCACGGCGGCTCGGGGCGGCCCCAGGCTGCTGGGCACCTGTGGACATCACCCACACGAAAACCTCGTGGCTGCGGGATGCGGCTCAGCCTCGTGATGCTTTTCGCATTGTGGATGGCAGCTGTAGCGCTGGAGGCTCCCAGTGCTGGGACCGGGGCAGAGGATCCGTGCAAAGGGAGAAACTGATTGTGGCTACTCAGGGGACAGTTCTGCTGGGCATTTTCCTTGTGCAGTTTGAGGGCACCTCCAAGGTGGGCAGCCAGCTGGGTGAGGGGCTGCTCAGCCTTTCTGGCTCCTGAACCATGGGGTTGCCAGCTTGTGGCCAGATGGGGAGGAAGGGGTAGGATGGGGAGGTGATTCTGTGTAGGCACAGCCCAATCCTAATCCAGGGCAAACAAAGGACCACAAGTGGCACGTGCCAGGGAGCCACGTTCTGGTTGGCACTGGCCGGCGTGCCTTGGTTTAGTGTCCTAAGCCTCAAGGTCAGGCCAGCTAGCCCCGTTCCAGCTTGGCCTTAGCTGGGCCTGCCCTCCAGGATGGAGGCAGAGCTGCTTTAGGGCCTTGGTCTGCCCACTGCTGCCAGCAACAGCAAAGGACAAATACACAAAACTCACATTTCAAGTTGTGTGTGGCTTTTCAACCCCATCAAATAACTTTATTCACACAACCATCCCTTAATTTACAAAGCCTTTGCCATTCATACATATCAGGGGATCCACAGTGTTCAAAGAACTTAAATAGAATGTTTCATACCAATCCAAGTAAACCAAGTACAAAAAATATTTATATAAAGTTGTTCACACATAGGTCCTAGATCACCAGCTTCTGTGCAAAAAAAAAAAAAATAAAAACAACCAACAAACAGAAAAACCCCAAACAGATTCATTTACTAATATTATCTTTAGTTTGGAGTCTGGGTTTAAGCCTTCTGCTCTTGCTAGCTCAGCATGGGAGCTGTGGGGAGTGGGGAGAGGCCTCGGCAGGGCTGGGGCGGGTGCCCATGTGCTAGGGCTCACCCACTGGTGTGGTAGTGAAGCAGCTCACCCTGCAGAGCTGCTGTTTTCTGCTGGGTGAGTGAACCGAAGGCCCATGCTAGCCTGGGCAGCTGCTGTGAAGGGAGCAGGAGCCAGGCTGGGGACACCAGGCACTCCCGTATGGCCCCTGTGAGCTCTTCCAGTGGCCCAGACACAGCCTCAGGGCTAAAAGCATTTGCACAGGCTGCAGAGAAATGATCCGGCAGATCACAGCTGGAAGAGAGCAGCTTGCTGCACTTCCCTTCCAGCTACACCCACCACCTCAGACACCCTGCCCTGCAGTGGAAAATGCTTCACACACGCTGGATGTGCCTGGAACCAGCTGAGGAGCACAGGAGCTGCTGGCACAACTCTTCCCATGCCAGTGGCACAGGCATTGTCTGCATCCCAGTGCAAAGCAAATAGGGGCTCTGCTTTCCCAATGCTGCCCTGGCTGATGGAATGGGGGCTGTGAGGAGTGGAGCATGGTGCTGAGCTCTACTCACCCATTCCTTGCCAGCATTGCTGAAAAGGGGAGCAGGAGCACCCTGGCCCCGGGCAGCTGTAGTGTGAGACTCAGGCAGCACAGGCCTGGGGTAAGGAAGGGAAGCAGCAGCGTTTCCCTGTTCTCCTGGCCTGCAGAAAGCCCAGGGAGACAAATCCCAGTTGGTGCCCTGCAGCAGCTGCCCTGTGACGCTTGGCAGGCTTAAACCCAGACTCTACTGCGTACGGAGGAGACAGACACAGCACACAACGGAGGATTTCCACAACGATGGTAATGCTTGTTTTACATCTTATTGCTCCAAAAAGGCTCTGGGAGCCTGTGATATGTAAAGGAGCTGGGTCCTGAGGAGTAAAGGAAGACCACAGGGGTAACTCTTATCTGTCACTAGCACTGCTGAACCTCAAACACAGCAGCAAGGGGATATAGGGGAGCTAATCTAACCCCTCTAGGCTAGAGCCACCTCTGCTTTCCTCCCCATGGACCAAAGCTGGCTGGGAGATCCCCGTGACACCTGCATGATGCCGGTGGTTTCGGCCTTGCTGCAGGCTGGTGCAGATAACACGTTTCCCAATCCTCCTGAGGCTTGGCTTGTTCCCCCCACCCACCCCACATCCCTCTTGTAAACAGCAAAATCAGAAGTAAACAGTTCATACAATCACACTCCCCTGGCATGGGAACTGTCTGGGGCCACACAAGCCCAGAGAGTTCTGCAAGGGGGGCTTGGCTCCCCCCACACTAAGCAGCTACCCCCAGCACCTTGATGTTCAGCTTCACTGCAGCCAGGAAGAGACAGACAGCCTGGCCCTGGGCTGGGAAATGGGCCACAGGTTCAGTGCTGCTTTCTTAAACTTAGGTTTTCCCAGCAGTGCATCCTAGTGCCAAACATCCACAGCAGAGTTTGGCCTGCAGGAGCTGGGCAGGTGAGGCCCAACAGACCCACCTGGGAAGAGAAGCCTAAACATTCTCCATCCCTCAGCATAGGCAGATTTGAGCTGTTCCCATCTTGTTCTAGAGGGAGTGTTGATCTGGGCCAAAGTAACTGAAGGAGAGATGTGGGGAGCTGTAAACACAAGGTTCCTGTATAGTCTGGGGAGCTGAGCACAAACAGCAGCAAAATCAGAGAGATGCTCTTAAAAGGACAAACTAATTAGGGAAACATCCATTTTGGCCAAAGGCTAGCAGCCCTAGGACTCCTCCTTGGAAGTGTTTGCTAAATCCTAAGTAAGGCACTACGGTCTAGCTCACTAACATCAAGCTGCTTGAAAAACACATCTGCAATGCAAAAGCTGAGGTGGAGACGTGTGGTTTGAAGATGGCCTGAAACAGCAGTGGACCAAGAGGGTTGACCCTCCCAAGGCCTGCTGGACTCACTCCTGTCCTGAGAAGAACGGGGCAATCCACTCACTGCCTTCCAGCTTCACCTCCTGCCCTTTTACTGCATCCCTTCAGGCCAGGGTTCGGTTAGAACAGCTGTAACAGTCAGGAGCAAAGGCTCTGCCAGGTGGAGGAAGGATGGTCCAGTGATCAGGGCACTAAACAACACTGCACTTATGAGCTCAACAGTTCACTCTCCCCTTCCTGTGGGATGCAGCACAGGAACATGCAGGAATCCCACCCAGCCCATAGAAGCATCCCTAGGGACAAACACAAGCACAGTGTGAGAACAAGGGCTTGGCAGTGCATTTGTGCTGTCCAAACCTTCACAAGTCACAGACAGCCAGCCTGGAGCCTTCTGGTCCTCCTAAGAAGGGCCAGGCCTTCCTGCAGCTATAGCTTTAGTTTTGTGTCCTGGAAAAGATGGAAGAGAAGAAAGAAGCCCCTCCACCCTTTCCCTGCTCTGCCTGAGCCCACCTGAATTTCCTCCATTTCTGTTCATTCCTGTGAGGTCAGCACAGGAGGAGAGAAGATACATGGAGGTGCTGCCCGTTAGGAATATTCCAGTGATGGCAGAGGAAAGCTGCAGGCAAGGAGCAGTTCCCACACCAGGGATGAGGGGGCCGGGGGACCCCTCTCCTGCCCATGGCCATGGCCAGCTCCAGACTGAGCACCCTGGCAGCTCAGGAGTGATGCTGGGTCAGACCAGCCCACTGCTGGGAGATTTCACCTGCTGAGAAATATTTTAGGTGGTTCAGAAGCTGCAGGGTGGAGAAGAGGTGGTGCTTTACATTGCATTTACAGTGAGCAAAGTCTAAAGATCATCAACACAGGGTAGCCCCAGAATAGGAGTTTTGCTTTAAATACAAGCAAGGAAATTGAGTATTAACTGCTCAGCCTGAGGTTCCAATCTCCTAACTTGAGCTGTACTGTACCACACCCTGAACAGCAGCACTGCCTTTTGCTTCCTGGAGATCATTAGCTAGCAGGGAAAAGTGTCCTGTGGGAGGCTAGAATCCAGCCCATGACCCATTAAGGCCAAACCTCCTTCTCTCCACAGCATTGTTCCTATCAACTGAAGTTTGGCATTAAATGGATCAGAGCAGTGGACTGCTTTCTGTTTCTCTTGTAATCAGATGATGTCAACCTGAAAATGTACTCAGCTGATCCCCAGTTTCCTCTGTATAGCAAGACAGTAACAAAAACGATCATGAAATCCAGCTTGGGAAGACCTGCTTTGCCAATGGCTTTCCAGCTTGTTTATCCTACTCTATCCTAATGTCAGCTGCTCATGAGCCTGGGCAGCACCACCTATTCAGGAGCTGCCTGACTATGAAGTTATTTAGCTGCTTGCAACATGTGGTCCAAGAAACTCATTTTTCCTAAAGCACTGCACTCCCAATGCAAACCTAGCCACCATTTTGCTCCCATTTTCCCTAGGCAAAATCAATAGCTTTGAACTCAAACACTGTGCACAGCTGGACTCAGAGCTGGTGCCTGGCAGCACACCTCACCATCAGGCTGCTGATTCCCACTTCCTTATGGAACCACATTCCTACAAACATCTACTGAGTCACACAGCAGCACGGGAGACACGGGGAGGGCTGGGCAAGGGCAGCTCTGCTCTCTGCATCTTGTTTCAAAGTCTCATCAATGTGACAGCTGCCAGCTTGTGTTCTTCCACAGGCCCCTGCAGCCCCTTCCCACACCCCCACAAGACCCCTTCCTAACACAAAAAAGTAACACCCAAATATTTCACATTGCCAGAGATCCTGCAGACCAGGGATCTTCTTTATCAGCATCTTCCCTTATCTTTGACATCCTTGTCGCACGTAAATAATGGAGATTATGGGTCCCTGGTAAATAAATCTGCAAGAAAAAACAAGAGAGGAGAAAGATATGTCAGGTTTGTCAGTGGTTTGTCTCAGTTGTCTCATTGTGACTCCAGGAATTGGCTGCTGGATGGAAGGGATGTAGGACACATCTGCCCACTTATCCTACTCCAAAACAGGTGCTGTCACATCTCTCCACTGCCCAGTGTTTTTGCTATCGATCCAGATAGGAACTGGGCTCAGTTTACAGTCAGTTTTTTCCCAGAGGGACTCAGACAGCAGTGTATGGAACACACTGCCAAGGACAGCACGTATCCAGCTGCCCCAGGGCAGGGGCTGAGCTGGGACTGGCTGGCTGGGGCTGAGCATCTCCCCACACCCCCACAGCTCAGCCCCATCCCACACAGCTCCCTGCAGTGACAGTCCTGCTGGAACAAGGACAAGCATTCCCACGGCAGAGCCTGGCCTTGAGAGTCCATGTGATGTGTCTGTGAGTGCTGGCTCCCTGGACTCCTCCAGGAAAGGTGGAACAAGCTGCAACCCCTGAATGCCTTGCACCACTCACCCACTTGCGTCAGCAGCACCTCAGGCACCACGAGTGGCTCTGCAAAAGGTGAGTAAAATCCAGGAAGCAGAGCAGGAGAGGTGCACAGCTCAGCCTACAAGAATGCTCAGTGCCAGGGATGTTAGAGTAGAACAGGCAGGTATTTGCTGCACCAATCCCTGCTTTGGCCAAAGCCTGAACACACAACTCCCATGATCCCTCTAGCAGCAGAGGTGCTGCACCCATTCATCCACAGTCCTGGCACTCTCCTGTCCTCTGAGCTCAGGGACATGGGAATGCTCAATTCTGCACATGAGCCACCAGTGTTTTCCATACAATTTGTTTGCAACCCAGAAAACTCCCTGTGGACAGCAGAAGAACAGCACACATACACATGATGTCATTTCTGTACTGAAAATACATCCTTTAGGATGTCCCAAACTCAAGAAGGCACCAGCAGAGCTCAGGGCAGTGGTTGTGCTGGGAAGCAGCAGGGGTGGTCCATGATCTCTAAACTCAATTACATGGGGAAAAAATGTGGGGAGTGGATTTAGCTCCCCATTCAGTAGGGGCAGGTCCCACCCCCCCAGGGATGGGCAAGGGGCTCCACAGAGACACCAAGGGAGCAGTGAGGAAGACCCACTGCAGAAAAAATGCCACTGCCCAGCAAATTACTCCAATCCCTTAGCCCTAGGAAATCTCATTAAAGAAATCTCTGCCTGAGGAACACATTTCTAAAGGACAAGGCTGCTCAGAGCAGCAGGCAGGGTCATGGGCACACCCCTTTTCAGGAGAGGTTAGCAAAGCGATGCCCCTTTTGCAGGCAGCATTGGAATAAAGCCTTTCTGTTTGAGGAGGCGAGAGGCACACAGACATCAGGTCAGGGCAAACACATAAAGATTCTTCTGGAAGGTTTCTCCTATTATGCAGCTTCATTAGCAAGTAGGGCAGGGTTTGTGTTTGTGCTTCCCTGGAGTAGGAACATTTTCAGGGAAAGCGCTTGTTTGAGCAGCCCTGAGCTCACTGCTCTGAGACAGGAGAGCTCACCCCACTGACGCACGTTTTTGCAGGGGCTTGTTCAAGAGCTTTTAATCCCTCCACTGATGCCACTTATAGTTTTAATCAGCTCGAATGTTCATTCGGCATCAGCAGGATGTGAACCAGCAGCCCATGGAGCTCTCACCCAGCATGCAAGATGTCACCAGTGTGGGTCACACAGAGGGGCAGTGGCAGTGGGGTCTGCACGGTGGAGAGGACTCAGTGCAGAGGAGGGAGAGCTAACCCATCACCTCCTCGTGTTAACCATGTCATCTGCCCCTATATGGGAACACAGAGAGCAAGGGAAAGGGGCTGAGTGCCTGATTTATCTCCTGGGCCTTCCCTCATGCTCTGTACCTATACTTGTGATGCATGTCTTGGGTGCATCCTTAAATCCAACTGCAGCGATCTCCCCCAGAAGGCAAAGCAGGGATGACAGCGAGCAAACACAAACACCAATACAACTGGCCAGAGATTACACGGTCCAGGTCACCCTCAGGGCTTCATTTCACCCCAGGTAGAATCAATACTGCCCAGAAGGGTGTCGCCACTCTATGGTGTGGCCCCTGTGATGCTGCATTCACTCTTATGGCTGAGAAGAGGAACTGACCTTACTGTCCCCTGTGGCTTTTGTCCATGCCAAGATCCACAAACCACACTGAAAACAGTATAAAGTCAAAACCAACATTGTTTTAGGAATGAAGTTGCTGTCCTATAACTGGCCAGTGAGTAAAACTTGAGCTGAGTGATACTAACAGACAAGACTGAACTTGATGCAGCAGCCCCTGTTCACTGACAGCTCTCAGAGCTGCTGCTGTGTCCCTGAAACCTGTCCATCCTCCAGCTCTGAAATTCCACAGGACAGCAGTTTATTAGCACTACTGGGAGTGGTTGGGCACAGCCCCAGAGAGCTCTGGCCAGGGTAGACACCAGCATGCAGGGTGAGCAGATGAGCTTGTTCAGCATCAGCTCCTGGTGCACGTTGAAAATGCAAAGAGCAGAACAATGCAAATACAAACAGCCACTTTCAGCTGAAACTGGAATAATCAAACCCAGTGACAGTGGAGTGCTGGAGAGAACCAGACTGGCCACAGCTATTGAACACCTTCCTGCTCATGACAGCTCCCCAGATGCTGCAGCCTGCACAGATTCTTGTATTCATATTAAGCACCCACCCAAAATCAGACCAACTGTTTTATCCACAGTGAAAATATCATGGAATACAATCTACCAGAAGAAGCTGCCTCTACACTGATCACAACCACTGTAGTTTGATGTCCTGTGTGAATCAAAACTACAAAGTTTCTTAAACATGTAACTGTCAATAGTGGGTGATGCTGTACTCACTCACCCTTTGTGCTTCTGTGGCCGAGGCCCCTGTGTCACTGCAGTGAGCAGCAAAAGGCCACACTGCCACTGCACGTTTTCCTCTGCAACCTAAGGGTTGCACAAGCCCACCAGCAGCATCTCTGGGAAGCCCCTCACCATCCCCAGGGAATCTGGAGGGCAGCTACAAAGGCTACATAGAAAGATGATGTTCACATGGCAGGAAAGGAGAGTCATTCCAGCACTGCGAAGGAGGGGTGAAATGCTCCCCAGCAGGCACTGCAGACAGTGCTGGGCATCACACTGTGGAAGAGACCCATCAGCAGATACCCAGCAAACCCCAGCTACTCCCTAATTGTACTAGAAAGGCTACATCTAAACATTTGCAGAAGGTAGGGAAGAATTGTTCAAATTAAAAAGAGAACACTTTTGTTTTTCCCACAGAAATTCTGCCCACCTCTGCTGGAACTATTGCCCCTGGGCCACCAGCAGTGGGAAGAGCAAGGAGAGTCATCTCCACCTCAGGCAGCTCAGTGTCCAGCATAAACCAAACCAAAACCACTTTCCTGACTGAGACTGACAATTCCTATCTGCATTTTGGGAGGATAACAGAGCATGAAGCTCTCACGTGCATGCAGCATGCGTGGCAGAACTAAAGGCAAAGCTGCTGAGACATGAAGCGAAATCTGAAGAGGTCAGTGGCATGGCAAAGAATAAGCAAAATCCAATTCCCTAGGTCAGGGAGGGTTACAGTTTTCCAGGCTATGACATGAACCAAGGCTGAGCAGGTCTGAACTGTCCTGGGAAAGAACCTGCTGCATAACCCAGCATAGCAAAGCTACACGCCAGTGCCACAAATAAGTTGGAAGAGGTTACGTGAGTTTCTCGGTCAACTAAAATTACCTGAGAGCAGAATTCAGGCTCTGCTCTAAATCCCATTTTAAGCTTCTCAAGCAGGTTTCCAATTTAAGATTTGCATTTAATAGCAGCCAGAAGAAGACTGATTGAATGCACAACTACACCGGGAGAACCACACAGCAACGCACACCAAATATTCCATCCGCCCCACGCGTGAGGCGGAGGAATACTCTGGGTTTGCAGGGAACATATGGCCGTGGCCGGGCTCTATCTGGGCCAAGCGACCACGCTCCATGTGCCAGGTTGGGTTATGTAAGAGCATCCCTGGCTGCTGCAGCTGTGTCACGACCATGGAGCTATCGGTGCAGATCGGTGCAGACTCAGGGATGGAGCAGGGGGGGCTGCAGAAGGCAGCTGGGTTTGAGCAAACAGCCGCGGGGTAGGACTGTCCCCTCGGTGTTTGTTATCCCTTCATGTACTATTCCGCAGATCTGCGCAGGATGAATTTTCCCCCGAGGGCAGGGGCTGGTTGCATAACGCAGCAGCATCGTGTCAGCACAGAGCAAGGCAGATGGCACAGCCCTGCCTGACCCTCCACGGGCAGCAGAGCTGCTCCCACAGCCCCACGCCTCGCCCCGGGGCACAAGGCAGGGTGGCTGCTCTCGCCCCAGGGCTGAAGCACACCCATCTTAAGGGCTCACATTTCCACAGCTTCACTCCCCCACCCTAATCCCCAGCCCACACTTGCACCGGGACCAGTATCCAGCCCCAGGCAGCAGTGCTTGAATCAGTTATTCCCACTTGAGATGGGTGTTAAATATTTTGTGTGTGGAAGAGTGCAGAGGGGATGGTCTGTGGACCAGTTCGGACAAACCAACAGAGAAGAACAAGACCCACCCAATGGGTCTTTTAATTTCCATCCTTATTTCTCTACATACAGCACTGAGTGTACTCTGGACACAGCATTTTCCATAAGCTCAGGAACCCTCAGGTGGCAGCAATGAGGGGTTTTAGAAAAACCTGCCAAAATACCTCCAGCTCCCCCACTGCCTGCAGCTGGGGGCTTGCTCTCAGAGCTGGACAAGCACAAAGCCATCAGCTGAGGGATGGTAAGTGCTGGCCAGGGACACAATTTCTTCCCTCTCTGCCATCTTGCAACCACAGTCAGCTCCAGTCCAGCTGGCTGTGTGTGGTTTTGGGGTGAGGTGAGGGCTGAGGCTCAAGCTGTGATGCCAGCACCTGATGCAGGCAGGCTGTCAAAGATCTCCTGGGACCAGTGACGGGCAGGCAGCTCTGCAGGAGCCTGACAAAGGATGTGGGCTGGAAAGACATCAGCCTCACCCCTGGTAATCTGTATTTCTTCAGTTTCATTGAAATGTTTGGCTGGGAGAATCCCTAGTAACAGCTCCTGTTTACAGACAGCTTTGCCATGTAAGCAACACCTCCCAGTGCTTTTGTGTCACTGGTGAGTGACACTGCCAGCTACACCACATCGCTGGGGGTCCTCCCAGACCATGTGTGACCACCCAGGCCTCAGGCTCAGGATCTCTGAGCTTGAGACTGTTTAGCTGGGAGAGAGAAGGGAGGGGACTCTGGACAGAGCCGAGCTCAGTCTGAGCAGTGCTGTTTTTAAGCTTCCTTCCTGAGTAGACACAGGTCTACAAATACAGATGCTGGAGACCAAAGCATCTCCTGGGTTTGAGCCACTAACGTTCACACCAAAGGGAAGTTCTGCCTTTAACAGGGAAATGAAACAGAGCCACAAGATGGACCCACGTGCCTTGTAGGTGAAAGCAAAGAGTTTTGTGCCAAGACAGATGTGCCACTTGGTGCCTACTCACTGAGCCAGCTGGGCCCCGGTGTCCCTGTCCAAGTGTCACAGGGGAGGGGGATGGTGCTAGACAGACCCTGGAAATTACATCACACAGCAGAGGAGGCAGAACTGGCAGATCCCTCCCTGATCCTGAGAGAGACAGATGTCCCCAAATGTTACACCAAGTGCTTGCAGGTGTCTCTGAAGTGCCTCAGAGCCTGTCTCTGAGGAGCAAGGCTCCTGCCCAGCCCTTTTAGCTCCACTGGGCCCTTGGGCAGCGACAGGATGTACAGCTGCTAATTCTATTTCTCACCTCTACTTTATTTTTGCAGTAGAATAGGTGAAAACAACCTCAGAAGCACTGCTCTGATGAGTCACTATAGAAATAGCTCTAGGAACATAAAAGACTCCTTTGTGTCACTACAAAGTGCACTATTGGGCCAGTAAAGCCGATAGAAATAATACAAAAAGTGCTATCACTTACCCAACTGCAAAGCACAGCGGTGCCCTGCCCTGAATTTAAGCAGCACAAGTAACCTGGTCCATTCTGGTTTCAAGCTCAAAGGCATCAGGTCGATCCTGCGGGTTAGCAGCCAACATGTCTTTCAAGAGCTGCTTAATCCCCTCAGACATGGAAGTCCTGCGTTTCTGAGGGATGTGCAGCTCCATCTTTGGGTTTTCTAGCAGCGCTTCCCCAACGGGCACAATCTCGGTCCCCTGCTTGATGTAAGTCCCCAGCAGCTCCTTCTTGGTCTCGGCGTCAATGAAAGTGATCCTCTCAATCATGGCCCAGATGATGATGCCGAGGGCAAAGATGTCAGCCTTGGCAGTGTAGTGTCCCTCCCACACCTCGGGTGCCATGTAAAAATCAGAGCCACAGGCCGAGGACAGCCAGTACTTGTTCACATTCACATTTTTGTTCTCATGCCCACCCTCCTTGCCCCGAGCAGTCAGGCCAGCACAGACCTTGCTCAGCCCAAAGTCAGCCACCTTGAGCACAGGGGTGCCAGATTTCTCAGTTATCAGGATGTTGTCTGGCTTGAGGTCCCGGTGGACAATGTGGTTCTTGTGCAGGAAGGCAATGGCGCTGGTCAGCTGCAGCATGAAGCTCTTGTTGGTGGCTGGGTCGGGCCTTCGGGACAGCACGTACTGGTTGAGGTCTCCCCCTTCGCAGAACTCCATGACGAACCACAGGTAGCAAGGCTCCTCTGCATAGCCCAGGATCCTCTCACCTGACCAAAAGGGATAGAAGAGTGGGTTTTTCAGATACATTTCAAAGTCCATACTAACCCAGGATGGCTGAGGAACAGGTCTGGTTTATGTGGAAAGCAAAAATTTTGGGAATGCGACTGGAACCTATCGTACTGCAAGGCACCAGCAGTGATGCTGGCACTGCTGTGGCTTCAAGTGCTTTGGGATCCTGTTGAGCATGACACACCAGCACCTCCTTCATCCAAACCCACTGCTGGGAACCAGCTCAGGGACCTTCTCCCAGCAAAGTACAGAGAGCACATCTTCAGTCCCACCATCAGGCCATTCTCCCCAGGCTCTGACAGCCAAAGCAGCAGAGGTTAAAAGCACAATTAGCAGTGACTCTACAGGAAAAAAAAAATCACTTCTGTGAATGCCTCCTCTCCCATCTGAGATCTGCTGCAGGAGGCAAGGTCTGGCTTGTTCCATACACTTTACTGGAACTGCACACAGGGTGTAAATCACAACCCTTAACACTGCCAGCACAGTCCTGCCAAGAGTGGTCACACCAGTGCCCAAGCCCTGTGGCCCACTGGGTCTTCCCAGACCAAATCTGTGCATTTGAGGATTGCATTTTTGCTGGGGAAACTCTGCCACTTCATCCAGCTTACATTAAGTGCCAACAAGTCTTTAATGAGAGGGAACCGGACGTCCAAGCTGCAAACAGTGTTTGCTGGGTGTAATCTCAGCCACACTTGTGACTGTAAGTACTCCTACTGCTCAGTATTACACCCCAAACAGCTTCTTCCTTCACCAGACATCAAAATGAGCTCTTCAAGCTCAGTGCATCTCGGGCTTTACTCCATAAAACTCCTGCCTAAGGAAGGACTCTCTTCCACATCAATTAGACATGTGAAGAACACAACGGCATCATATCAGCTAATGGGGTCAGGCCTGCCACTGGTGCTCCCCACGGATGCCAGGATGCCCCAGGGAGCCTGGCAGCAGATCCATCCCTGTTAGCTGATGCCAGGAATGCAAACCCCACAGTCAGACCCCAAATCTCCTCCAGAGAGCACCCAGGTGATTGGCAGAGCCTGCACACACCACCAGAGCATCATTTTGCTCTAGAAATTTATTTCTTTTTACCCTCAAGCACCATAAGAGAGAAGCTGGAGGATACCACTCACCTCTGTCACAGTTAAAAAGTCCCACAGCCAAACTCAAGTGTTTTTGAAAGCAGTTAAGTAACTCCACCTATTTGACAAAGTTGGGTTTTGTTTGGGCAAAGCCCTAGAGAGCATCTGGGAAAGCAAAAAACTTCCAGCAGCAGGTAAAAGCCAAGGACTACCAGGGACACCCAGCCCTGAGCTGCACTGGTCAGCAGTCAGTGTGGGTGGGAATATTGGTTATTTGCACAAACAGTCTGTATCCATGGCTACTGTTGTGGAAATGGAAATCTGCACAACAGAAGGATTTGGCTGCACCTCCCCATAGTCAGCAATCTTTTGCTGAGATTAGGTCTGAAGGTTGGATCTGCGGGATGAAAGAAGAGGCTGGAGTTATACAGGGCACTGGGTGCACTTTGGGGGTCTCATCTGGCTGGAAGGAGGTTCATCACAAAGCCCAAGAGCCAGCTGGGAGCAGCACAGGACAGCTTTGCTCTGGCAACTAAAATGCTGACCAGGAAAAGCAGCTTCTCTGGTGCAAGCCACTTTTGGCATGACAGCACAGAAACTGAAGTGGAGGCTGCTTGTCCTGGGAGCAGAGACCCCAGCACAGCCAGGACAACCCCAGCTCACACAGCTGCTGCCACCACCTTGATTTCTTAAACCCTAGGGACATCACAGCAGGACACAGAATTGGGCCTTCCTGCTCCCCTCTGCAGCCATACAGCCCCAAATGAGGGAGCAGGAGTGTCTCTCTTCTCTGACATGAATCAAACCATGACAGGGAGCATGGCAGAGCCCCACATCCCTCACACACAGCCAGGTGGGAGCATCCACACAGCACTGCTGGCAGCCCCTTCCCACAGGAAGTGGCACAAGCACTGGCTCAGCAGCAGCCAGGACCTGTTAGCTCTGACAAGCCAAGGTTTGTTTTTAGCATAAGGAAGGCTCTGATTTAAAACTTGGCCTCTGAACCTCAGCAAGAGCAGGAAAGATGACAGGGCTCCAGCAGTAGCTGTGAGCACCAGGCACTTCACTTTGGGTGGAGCGTTGCGAATAGAGGCTTAAGCCAAAAGTAATATTTCCTCATTTTCTTTCTGTAATCTGAAAGTTTTAGTTGTTAAATCATCTTCCTGCCTTCAAAACAAACAGCTTTAAACATAAAGAGCTGGCAAGACGCTCCCTAAAGATGAGATGTTAGCAAACTGAAGACAAGCAGTCAAGAGCTGAGGAGATGCCAATGACAGGCTGGACCTGTTCTCTATCACCAAGCCAGCATCCCCATGTGCTCCCTGCCCAAACACATGATGGCACACACTCACACTCCATCTTTTCAGCAGCACACACACCCCTCCCCCACCCCATCCCAGGGACTCATTAGCAGCGAGCTAATTTGCTTTGCTACACAGGGGAAATAAAAATCCAGTGAGAGCAGAAGCAGCATCCCAATGCTCACCACCACATGTAACCTCTGACTCCCTCTGTGCAAAGAAGCTGCACCAGAGAGATGGGAGCTGCCAGCATGGAATTCCAGGCAGTTGGAATGATGGCAACACATGTAGGTGATGCCAGGGCAGCCCATGAGTGAGGCTGAGTGCTGGTGGGAGGTTGCTGGCCCCACAGATGACATGGGAGGAACAGGAAGCAACACCTTATACCTGTTCACTTAAGGCAGCTCTATCACTGCTCTAGGTTAGGAGCAAGAGGGGCATGTGATGTGCACTGGAGGTGCTCCTGTGTCAGGGCTCTGAGCACATTGCACGGGTACGGTGCCTCTCCTCCAGCTCAGCACTGAGCTTTCACCTTCCTTTTCACACCCTGCCCTTAAATTTAATTACTTCACACCTCGTTAAAATGATAAAGGTTGAGGCTCTGAGTAGCTGAGACCAAACCCTCCCCGACATCCCGACAGTTGTGCTCCCAATTCAGAAAGTCTGGGATTAATCCTCGCCATGCGCTGAGCCCCGGCACGTTGGCACAGCATCTGCGCTGGCCCGTAAATAGCCCAGCTGCGGTCGTGCAGAATGGCACGGCAGCACAGCTCCACGGCCACCGCACAGCTCCCGCTCTGCTGCTGCCAGGGAGGGAGAGCAGGGGACCTGCAGCGCTCATCCAGCCCCAGCTTTTGTTTTGAAAATATTTATCCGCGTCTATCAGACCCAAGGCTTGCGAAGGCGGCAAGCACAGGCTGCCTGGCACAACACAGCCCCGAGGGCAGCCAAGCAGACTGAAAGGAGAATGTGCTCCAGCTTGGTTTTGGGAGTCAAACTACTCCTGCCCAGGCTGGGGATGCAGAGCCCAGCTCTGCTCCCCTCGGAGGGGCTGCAGTAGGACCAGAGCAGGCAAAGCCCTCCCCACTGCTGGGAATTCAGGGGGCTCAATCCCCACCTAGAGATGGGACATCTATGGGTCTCCTTCCCCACCTGGAGATGGGGCACCTCGAGCTACACAAGAGCTTTCCTCAAGCCAAGCCACCTCTCCTTGGGATGTGCAACATGACAGAGGGGGGGCATTCTCCCATTCCTGCTACAGCTGCACACCCCAAGGGAAGAGTTGGCTCCTCTCCCACGGAGCTGTGTGCCCTGGCCGTACAGGAATTTGCACACTGCCCTTCTCAGGGAGCCTCCCTTGGGTGGTTGTGTGAAAGAAGAGCAGGAGCTGGGATGGATAGGGAGAGCCAGGCAGGTCTGGACATGTCCACCCATCAGGGATAGAGAGGGGACAAGCAGGGCAGGACAGTCAGAGCCACAGGTTTGCTCAGAGGATGGATCTCAGGAGCTTTGCATGAACTCTGTGCCTGGCACAGGGTCTGGGGGCTGTGGGAGACTGAGCACCCCCAAGGAGCTGGCAGGAATCCTGGCACAAAAGTTTGGGGAAAGAAGGATTGGGGTGATTGGCTCTGCTCACAGCAGGCTGGGGGGCACAGGAGCATCAAGGGCACAGAGCTCCAGTATTTTTCCACATTTCACAGCACATTGGCAAAGCTGGGTCTGACAAGCAGCCAAGGGAGCAAAGGGAGGGAGGGAGCATTTTGGAGATGCCACCATCACAACCATCGGCTGTGACAGGAGAAGGTGACTCCTGACAGCCCCATGATGCTGCTGAGGGAGCCCAGGGAAAATGAGGGTATTAGCCCAGGCTCCAGGCATTAGTGCTTCCGGGGCTGTTCCACAGAGCCAGCAAAGGGGGGGACACAAGGAAAGTCTTAAAGCTGTGAGATCTTGAGCTGTAACAGGCTGCAGCCTTGGGGTGCTCAGAGATGGGGCAGTACATTGGCAGAGGGGGAGATATCTCCTGGGTGTGACTGGGGCACAGGCTGTGAAGGTCCCCAAGGGATGTGCGTGGGCTGTGGCACAGGTCAGGGTAGCACATGGAGTCTCAGGATTTGGGGTGTAAGGGAGGTCGAGTCAGTGCTGGCCAGGGGTCTGCACACAGGGATGTCCCCGAAGGGTTAGGTTTGAGCCTGGAGGTGACAACAGGGCCCTCAGGACTGGGGGTGAGACTGCAGGGCACATGGAGGGGCCTCACTGGCATTGCTGCAAGACATGGGTGGGGTTTAGGGAATGGTTTCCTGGGAGAATCATACAGGAGAGTGGAGGCGATGGCACAGCATGGGGGAACAGGGTCCACAACAAGGGCCCCTCAGGTGTGCTCAGGGTAAGTGGCAGCAAAGGGACCCTGTGGGGGAGCTTTGCAGGGACAGGACAGAGATGAGTGATGGGAGCAAACCTAGAGTAGATACCCCAGAGAGCACTCCAAGAGGGCAGGGGTGATGGGGCACAGCAGGGAGAGCCCAGGGGTGGTTACACTGAAAAGCAGCGAGTTGAGGTGGGAAGAAGGGCACTGAGAGAGCTGGGGGGAGCTTTGAGCGCTCTTAAGCACAGGAAATGCCCAGGAGGGATTTGAGCAATAGGGTGATGGGGAGCGTGGGCAGCAGCAGTGCCTGAGGTGCAGGTATTGCGCAAAGGTGTCCATGGAGAAGGAAGACAAAACCGGGATGTCCTGCATGGAACATCCCAGCAGTCACCTGCTCCGGGGGTGTAACCTGGGAGTGGGGCGGGAGGATCTGGGTGTGCGGGCCATTGATGGCAGCAGGGAGGTGGCAGACTCAGGTGCTCAGGGGTAGGGATGGGTGACACGGCTGACAGGGACCTTGAGGCCCTGTGCGTGGGAGGGCAGCCCGGGAGGTGGCCCAGGAGGGCGCCGGGGCCGTGCCGGGGGTGCCGGTACCTTTGAGGGAGGTCTCGACGAGGCGCAGGTAGAGCTGGCTGCGCTTGTTGCCGTGGCTCATGCGCTGCCCCAGGCCGTGCCGCTGCAGGACGCACTCCTCGAACCGCACCACGTTGGGGTGCTGCCGCCGGAGGCTCGTCAGGGCCCAGAACTCGGCCAGCGCCAGCTCCACGTTCTCGGGAGCGTCGCAGCGGATCCGCTTCACCGCCAGTCGGGCGCCGCTGCGGCCCGACACCGCCTCGTACACCACGCC
>VXBR01007314.1:559302-579806 GCA_013400215.1 Cisticola juncidis
GCCGGCAGTAGCTCGGTGCACCGGGGAGGGGGCGGTGCACACGCTGTAGGTGATGCCGTCAGGGAGGTGATTCCCCGGAGAGGGGGTGGTGCCCCGGGACCAAATAAATCCCCGGGACCCGTTGTGGCAGCGGTAGCTGCACGCTGCTGGATGTTCGTCAGACCGGGAGGGGCAGGCGCGCGGCTCGGGGGCGGTTTCACAGCTCCGGCAGCATTCGGGGGCCCCTCCCGGGAGCCACGCTCACCCCGACGGTTCAACTCCACTGCCGGGGATCACCGGGGAGTTTCCCGCAGGAAGTTCCCTGGGAAAGTGGCTGCGATCCCAAGAGGATCCTGCTGCCCTGCGGGCCGGCACCGAGAATTTTGGGGCACCCCAGGGTGGCGTGGAGCGGCGCGGCGAGGGCCGGGGGGAGACCGTGGGGCTGCAGTGCGTCCCCCCGGCATGGCCGTGTCCCCGCGGGGTTGAGTATTGGCTCCGCTTGGGACTGGTTTGGTGTCATTTCTCCTGCGAGCAGGTGGGGTGGACCACAGAGGTCCCTGTCCCACGCACCGTGCCCAAATTGCTTTTCACCCCCGAAAGGTATCACGAGTATCCTTCCACTCCGGGCTACCCGGGGGTCTCATCCTGTTCCTGGTGCTGCTGGTGGCTGGCAGTCCCCCGGCACGCAGCCGTCTCTCTCCCCGTGGATTTGGGGAGGGAATGGACATCCAGCCCCAGAAAATGTACTTTTCCAGCCGCCTCTCCCGCTTTTTCCTGCCCCCGCGCGGTGCCGTTGGCAGCGGCCACTGCGGCCGGTCAAAGACAGCGTCGGCAGAGCCGGTTCACGGAGGAGCTCTCAAAATTCCCTCATTTCTTGACCCACTGCTGAGCCTTGTGCCGCTGCCATCACGCAGCCCCAGCAGCTCCCGGCTGCGTCACGTTGGTCCCCCGGGGAGGGACTGCGACCGCCGGAGCCACCGGCGACTCTAATGCGGGGTTGCCACGGGGTGTCACGGCGCCGGCTGCAGCTCCAGCAAGTAGTTTGACCTCAATTTGTTTTTAAATGTAGCCGCTTCGCCTCCTGCGGGGGTGGTGCCGCAGCCCCGTGCCCCCGGTGTCGCTCGGCAGCCCGTAGCGACGGGGACGGTGGCAGCGGCGTGACTCGCCGTGTGTACGAGAGCGCCGCTTCTCGTACCGCCGTCGAGTGGCACTTGTGCCTCCTGCCCACGCAGGGAGGTCACCGTGTGCCCGCCTGAGCAGCGCTGACCGCCCCTGCTCCGGTGCTCCCTTTGCCGGAGGTTCGCTCCGGTGCGGTCACGCTCGATCGGGCGATTTGGAGCAGAACCCCGGGCATCGCCCACCCGGCGTTTCTCCCCATGTCCCACAAAACGAGTCGGAACACCTCGGTCTCCTGCCTCCGGCAAGGCCAGGCAGGAGTGCAAACGTTTTGGGAGTTTCTGGAAAAGCTCTGTCCCTGGGTTGGATAAAGCTGACCGTGCTGGAGGCTCCACAGCATAGCGACTGCCTTCCTGGGGAAGCTCCCGCCGGCAGCTCTGGGTTGTGATCCCTCTGCTTGGGGACAGCCCCGGCGGCTGCAGAGCCTGTACCAGCTGCAGGGCGATTTACCACATCCCGGAACGGGGTCTGGGCTGGGGGAGAGTCCTTCGGGGGGGCCTGGGGGCTCAGGGGCAGAGTGGCAGCGCCGTGTGACGTGAGCTGACATTAACTCCCACCTGCTTCCGCGGGTGCCTGGCACGCTCGGCCCCCTCCTCACCGAACGCACCTTTCACTCATGTAGTTAGGAAAAGTTAACTTTTCTATTACCGCACATTTCACTTATACAGATACTTAATTACCATTGTCCCAGGGAAATGTCAGTGTGACTCAGAGACACTTTCCCATTAGAAAGAGACAGATGAATATTAAGTTGAATTGCTGGTGGGTAGGCTGGCTCGCAGCTCCTCTCCCGGGGGACCCTGTCACCCTCCATTCCCTGGACCCATGGAGGACCCTCTTTCCCAGCTCAGTAGATCGGTGGCACTTTGCTCTGGGGACAGGAGTAACTCGACCTCCCACCCGGGGCAAAGGGAAGGAACCTTATTCAAAACGACATTTCCCTCTGCGTCCTTGGGATTTGCTCAAGCTCTAATACATCTCCCTCGTGTGCAATTACCCTGTGCGGGGAGGTGACTGCACCCCAGGCCGCTGGGTGAATATATACACATTCATATAAAAATAATGGCTTTGGTGTAGAAATGTGTCTGAGGTGTCTGCATGGCCATCAGTCCCAGCAGCAAGGGGTTAAATTGCCCGAGGGCTGCCCACAGACCCGCGCCCAGAGTGTTGTGATAGTGGTCGTTTGCAGATACGTTTTATTTTTCTCAGCTTTGTTCTGTGCCTGCACAGCCCCAGCACACCCCGACACAGCGAGGCGGGGCCGTGGCCGCTCTCTGCCCCTGCGGGGCCTGAGCTCCATCCCCCCTCTCTGCAGCACCAAGAATGGAGGGATGGGTTCCTCCGTTGGCCTCGGGGTGGATGCAGGGCTCTGCCTTCCCCCCCACCCCATGCCCTGCTCCCTTGGTCCCTCCGTGTTGGCACAGCCCCAGCCTGGATGAGTTAAGATCCACCTCCAAACAAAAGCCGTGAGGTCCCGCCTGCTTTTCAAGGAGCAGGGGGATGCCGACGGACCTGATCACCAGCCCTGACAGAGGACCACAGGCACAGGCTGCCGTGGCTGCTGGGTGCCCAGCAGAGGGTCCCAGCCATGTCGATGGCCCCCACTTCCCCCACCAGTGCTGGGAGGGTTGAGTAAGGGGGCACCAGGTCCAGCAGCTGGTGTTCGAGCTGGGAGAACAGCAGGTTGCTGGGAAACATCCCTCTTGAGCTCCGATAAAAATAGCTCCGTCTTCAAGGCAAGAGGACTGGCTGCACTGCCAGCGGCGCAGGGGGTGTGTCTGCACCCACCGGGGTGTGGGGGCGGCGCAGGATGTCCTATAGGGTCTGCACCTCACACTGCCATCCCACACATCTGTTGTGCCATGGTGCAGTGGGACAGTGCTGCATGGGCTCAGGGATTGCCTGTCACTGCCCCAGCGCTGTTCTCCTTTATCCCCAAATCAGACTTGGAAATGCCTGAGAACAGGAATCAGGGCTGAGTGGGGAAAGTGGGGGAGTCTTTTTCCCTCCACTCAGCTCCCCCTGCCTCTTTGGCTCATTTCTCTGTTTGTCCTCATGAGGAGGAAGTTCAGGGAGATGTGGAGCTCGGAGGAAGCCCCGTGGCTCTGAGCCCTGGCATTGCAGAGGTTGGGGGGGTTCTATGCAAAAGCTTTTTCACCAGCAGCTAGGCTGGGTGGGTCGGGACATCCCTTTCTCAGGGCATGAAGACCCTTTCTCCCTTCCCAGCAGATTTGGATGGGCTCACTTCTCTCCCCAGCATCTCCACGAGGATTGTGCCTCTCCCCAGCCTGGGGAGCAGGGTGAGAAGAGGTCCGGGCTTCACCTTTTCCCCTCCACCCTTCTTGGACAGCATTTGAATTTGGTGTCCAGGGGATTCACACACCCATCAGCCAAACCCCTCTGGGACGCAGCTGTGTGGGAAGACGGACAGACCCCATGCCAGTCCTCTGCCACCTTCCTTCTTTGGGACACGCGTTTCGGCCCCGAGGACCGAGGCCAGGCACGACGAAAGTCTCCGAGTGGTGGGATGAGCACCCCGGTTCCCGGGGCGGCCGGGGACTGCAGGGAGGCCTCGGCGGTGCGGGCGAACCTGCTCGGGAGGTGGCGGGGATGCTGCGGGGCTGATTATTCACAGCTTCCCTCGCCCCGATTGGCTCTGCCGCCGCGCACAGCCGGGCCCCGCCGCAGGAGGAGACTCCGTGGCCATAAAAGCGGGGTGAGAGGCAGCCGGCGGCGAGTCCGGTGGACAACCCGGGCGGCACCGTGGGGCCACTTGCCAGAGTGGCCTTGCCACGGATGACTGGCGCAGCCTGACGCCCGTGGAGGGACACCCAACAGCCACGACCCGTCCTGACTTGGCAAAGCGGGTGCACGGCGGGACGGGGAGCAGCAGCAGGTAGGGCTGCCGGGGTTGTCATCCCCTTCCATTGCATGGGCACAATCAAGGGATCGCTCTTGCTCCCCAAAAAGCAACAGGTTAAGAACACCCCCTGAGCCGCAGTGCTGAGAGTGACTTGTGGTCGTACTTGTATTATTTTGGGGAGCCTCCACATGGCTGCAGGTCCCTCCTGTCCCTTGAGTGGTTCCAGAGCCCATGAACAGCTGTCCAGAGCTCTGCTGGGGTTCATTTCCGTGCTGATGCCATACCTGCCATCCTAGCAGCAGAATCACCCAGGGCTTCGAGAGGCAAACGGAGGGGGCAGAGAATGGGGGGGGTTCTCTCTCCCCCTTCTTGGCTCAAGCAGTAGTGTGTCTGCAGTGCTGAGTTTTGAGTGATTATATTCCAAAAGTTAGCAGCTTTTTTGAGAAGCCTTGTCCTGACGGTGTTTCCAGGAAATTTTGAGAGGTGAGGAAAGGAGCGGCTGGAAGGTCGATTATTCTTCTCCACCAGAAATACGTGCAGGATCCAAACTTGTGGATTTGGACCTGTGTTGGAAAAGGGACCTGCTCAGTCTGGGAGAGTTGTTCACATCCTTCATTAGGTATAATCCCAGGTTAGTCAAGGTGGGGTCAGTCTCTGCTGTCCAGCACACCAAGTCCTGATTCCTCATCCTCCTTGGGTCACCAGGTCTGTAATTGGCCCCTGGGGTGCATGGATATAGCTTGGGGGTTTTCCAAAGCAAAGCTTGGTCTTTGAAGACTCAAGTGGAAATGGGACAGGAGAGGAAGGGACATCAGCAGGCACCTGGCACAGGTAGAATGTGCTGAGAGTGGCAACAGAGGCTGGGACTGAATGCTGGCATTGCCAGACCCTGCCACAATCCTTCCAAGGTATTCCTGCAGGAGGGATGGCTCCGGAGCCGTGGGCTCCTCCAGGTAACAAAGGATTGATCTCGAGCTCTGCTTTTCTTCCTCCCTTTGTGTTCTTTTCGCTTTTTCCTCCCCGCTGCTTCTTTCCTCTTTTGTCGCAAGCCCTTTGTTTTCTTCTCCTTTTCTTGCTCCCGTTTTGCCAGTCCTCCTTATGCAAGCTTCAGGAGCAGGCAGAGCACTGTTGGGACAAATGTGACACCACCTGGACATGGCACTTTTGCAGTGGGGTGTCCCAGGGTGTCCTTGGCCATGCTGTGCTCGGAGAACTGCAGCTCCCCTGAGTGCTGTGAAATCCTCCATCTGCAGTAGGGTGACAGGGATGGGACACACTGTGTCCAGAATGCCAGAGGTCTGAACTGTGCAGTGTCAGACAAACTAGCAGCTTGTTCCCAGCACGGGAACATTCCTGGTCCCATCTCTGCACGCTGTTCTGGCAGCACCCACGGGGATGCCGGCAGCAGAGGAGTAAGGGAGGGGAAGCAGGTGGAGAAAGGGAGGGAAAAGGTTCCCAGTGGGGCTCCTGGGAAGCAGTCATCAGCTCTTTTTGGGAGCTTCATTCCCCCTAGTGCTGCAGCTGGCACCTACCTGTGTTGCTGGCATGTCCTTGCTCCTCAGTGCAGTCTCGGTGGCCCTGATGCAATAAGGGACTGTCCCCCTTTCTCATTGGCGAGGGCTGGCTGAGGTCCCACCGTGCCCCTGCCATCCTGGCCAGCTACCACCCTGTTCCCTGCCATGCTGCCAAGGCACTGGGAGGGTTCACAGAGCTGGTGGCAGTGCAGCCAAGGAATGCAGACAGCTTGACACACGATGGTGCAGATAATTCAAATTAAATTTTAATCTAGCATGAATTAATACTGTGGCATTAACATTTCTTCATCAGTACCAATTACAGTACATTAGCAGCTACTGCTGGAGAACACAATAGTCTCTAATATGCGTCATTAATGTGTAACAGATCCCTCTGGGTCTTGCCTTACCCACCCTAGATAAAAGCAGCAACAGAGGCAGCCAGGGGCTTGCAGCCAGTGCACCCCTTTGGGGCTGGCTCTCACTCTGGGGCTATCATGATCCCAGTGGCACTGTGATCTGGTGGCACTGCAACCGGGGTTGGCAGAGGCTCTTCCAGCCTCACCCAGGGTCAGGTTTAGCACTACCACCTGCAGAGCCCCTCTTCCACCTGAGCACAGTGTCCTCGTCTGCAGAGGCCAGAGGCTCCACCACGGCTCTCAAACATCTGGAGCACAGTGATCATGGTCTGCAGGTAGGCTTGAACCCAAAATCCTTCTTTTTCCCCCTTTCTCCTGATGCACCAGCCCAGCAGACTTGGTGGGTGGGAGGGGAGGGAGGCTGCACTGGTGTGGGGTACAGCAGCCTGAGGTGAGTCCACAGTGGGCCATGGCATCACCCCATCCACTTGCCACCACAGCTCCATTTGCTGTGGTTCTTTTCCCCAAGGCCAAGGGGAACAGCTGGTGATTCATACACCTGCGCCATGCAGACGTGGCAAACACAGAAAAACCCAGTGCTGGGGAAAAAAGGGACTTTTCCTTCTAATGGTATCATAAGAGAGATGGAAAGGATAGATGGGATGGAACTGAGATGAGATGAGATATGAGATGCAACAGTGGTCCTGCCAACAGTGAATTGGTGGCCACCAGGGACTTGCTGTGTTCTGGGCTTGTGCCATGGAGCAGGCAGCAGCCAGGGTAAGGGGTCACATCTTGTCGTGTCCTTGCTGGGAGCAGCATCTGCAGGTGAGTCTCATGGGAATGGGCACAGGCACAGGTCCCTGTGTCCCCAGGAGCAGCTCACAGATGGAGGTGGTAGGCGCCCAGTGCCTAGAGAGGTGATGGGCCTGCCCAGAGCTGGCACAGGGATGGTGACAGGCTCTGTGCTGTCTTCCCCTCTCCAGGCAGCGTCTGCAGGGCGAGATGGCACGGCGGGCACTGGCACTAGCACTCTGCCTGTCCCTGTCTGCGGTGGCATCTGCCGACTGTGTCACCCAGTGCTCCCTCTGTGCAACCCAGACCCGCGGTGCCGAGAGCAGCATCCAGCCCCTGGTGAGTGCTGGCCACACACGGATGTGAGCCAGAGAGCCACAGCAGTGGAGTGTCACGGGTGCAGGGTGGCAGAGCTGGGTGGCACCTGGTATGGTGGTCATGGGCACCCCAGGGTGCTGGGGTTGAGCGAACATCAGCTTCTCACAGAGCTGAGCAGCACGGTGGGCACAGACCCCTGGGCTTGGGGTAGGAGGAAGGCAGGGGCTCACCCCGGGCACCTGTGGCTGCTGCGGCCACTGTCTTGCAGATGTGCCTGTGGGAATGCCAGGGCTCCTTGTCACCCGGCCCCGAGTGGGAGATGTGCAGGAAGGCGCTGGCGCTCCTGGCCCCGCTGGTGGCCCTGGCTGAAGGGACAGACCCGTCACCACATGAGGCAGAGGAGGCTGAGGTGGAGCCGGAGCAGGGTCTGGGCCCTGCAGAGCTGCCGCTGGCACCAGCCAAGCGCTACGGAGGCTTCATGAAGATGATGTCCAAGGGGAAGCTGCTGTCCCTGCTCCGCGAGAACGCTCACAGCAAGGGCGGCCTCAGCAAGAAGCTGGGGGGCTTCAGCCGCAAGCCAGGGGAGCGAGCGGCCCCCGAGGACTACCCGGGGCCGGCAGGGGACGGGGACGAAGAGCCCACGGGTGCCGGGGCCGAGGGGCAGGAGCTGGCGCAGCTGCACAAGCGCTACGGGGGCTTCATGCGCCGCATCCGGCCCAAGCTCAAGTGGGACAATCAGAAGCGCTACGGGGGCTTCCTGCGGAGGCAGTTCAAGGTGATCACGCGGTCAGACGAGGATCCCAGCGCCTATTCAGGGGAGGTCTCAGACCTATAGAGCCAGGCATGGGATGGCAGCACCACGGTCCCCACATTGCCACCCCAACGGTGCCATCGCCCCCAGCCCTGTCCCCTGCCCAGCCTGGTGTGGCTGGTGTCACCCTTGCCTCATTCCCCCAGGGGACCATGAGTTCCATCCCCAGTTGTCCCTCTTTTCTTCACCCGCCCATCCTGCACGGAGGGGACGGTGCCACTCCTCTGGCTGCTGGTAGTGTGGCTGTGACCCAGCCCAGGGTTCCCGGGGGCGTTTTGCTGGGGACACAGATCCTCCATCCTCCCGTGGCTGCAGGAGCACAGCAGGGTCTGGAAATCATCACAGCTGAGGTACAGGGCAGTGGGCTCCAAGCATGGGGAAGGATGAGCCAGGGCAGGATCAGGGAGGTGGCTGCCATGGACACGGGCAGAGGCGGCTGGTGGAACCACAGCACCATCACCAGGTGCTCAAGTGGTGCTGAGCCCAGCCCCCACTCCCCTCCCTGAGCCTCTCAGTGTCCCACTAATCCCAGCACCCACCTGGTGCCCCTGGGCTCCCCCTCCAAGAACGACTCTAGAGGCAGGGTCAGACCCATGCCCCCAACACCCAACTTCCCACCGCAGTCAATAAAAGGCAGATGCCAACAAAGCTGAAGCCATGCTGGGTGCTGAGCCTCCTCTGCAGGGCAGAGCAAGCACCCCAAACTGGGGTGCCCAAATTGGCCAGGGGTGCTGGCTGTGAGACCTGTGGGCAGCACATGGTGGTATCCTTCCTGTGCCATGGGTGCCAAAAGGAATGTGGGACCCCATGCACCTCTGGAGCCATATCCTGAGGGTGACAGGGCCATCTCAGTTGAGCAAGTGCAGGGCAGGGATGCTCAGCCTGCTGCATCAGGATGCTCAGGGTGCTGGCAAGGTACGCACAGCAGCAGCAGGCAGAGGAGATTCCTGTGGGAATCACAGCTGCTGCCCCAGCTGGGAAGGGGCAGTTGTGCTGAGGGCAGGGGGCAAACTGTCCATTTTCTGCTCACATGTGATTCCACCAGCAGCAGCTCAGTGCTGAGGAAGTCTGGACAGCAACTTCCCTTTTGAGTGTCTGTGTAGCCCCACATGGCAGTTCCTGGCTCTGGTGAGACACAGTTCACGTCTCAGACACAGCCCAGGCACCAGCTCCAGGCTTGGGAAAGGGGTGAGGTCACTGCAGAGCACAGGAACACTCAGCTCACTCACAGCACAGGCTGGAGCCAGCACCCAGCCTGCCTGCACACCAGTCTGGGCACCCCAGCTCAGCTCCCTGCACCTGGAGATGCAGCAGGGCCAGCCCCTGGTCAGTCCTTGCCCATGGGGTGCACTGCTCCCCTCCTTCATGGTGCCCAGGGGAACCAGCACCATAGCCCTCATCCCAGCCTCGACCTCTGCCTTCCTCTTCCCTCCCTCCAGCACTAGAGAGTGTGCAGGATGAACCCTCCTCTCCTTCTCCCTGCAGGACACACAGACTCCCAACCCCACCCTGCAGGCACAGGGACACATTCATGTGCGGGAGCAGCACAGGACTTTTCACTTTTATTATAAAAATATCTTGCAAGCAAAAAAAAACAAACCAAAACAACAAAACCCCAAACAGAAAAAACAACCTCCCCCCAAAAAAGTCTGTACAAGCAGTCACATTGCTCCCAAAGCACCTGCAAGGACCCCAGGTGCCCCTAAGCCCCCTGCATTTCCACTGCTGCAGGAGCCAACAGAGGGTGAGACTCCACTTGGTGGCCCAGGTAGGGGGAACACGGAAGACATTTGTCCCCATGGGTGGGCTGAGGGGAGCCTGCCTGGCTCCCAAGACAGAGTTGGGGCAGGACAGGGGAGCATATAAGTCTCTTATAAACTCTGTAGGGTTTGGGGGATTCTTTACTGAGGCCTCGGTCTTAATTTTGCACATCTTATTCTAGTGTTAAGTACACAGCAGTACACCCACGTACAACACAAAACATTGGGGGTTTCAGCTCTAAAAATTAACAGTTACATGTCAAACAGTCAAAACATGTTACACGGTACCTGCGGGGAGCTCCCAGGGGGAGCCAGGCTGGGGGGGCCCTCGCACGCTTTGTACAAGACTGGGGCAGCGCTGGTGGGTCCCAGTGCAGGGCAAGGCTGTGCACAGGAAGATGATGATGAGGAGGAAGATGCTTGGTGCTGGGGGCCAGACCTGGAGCTCCCCTGGACAGCAGGGTGGGGACCTCAGCTCAATGGCCTTCCAGCCTCTTGGCCTTGGGGCGAGACGGAGGTCCCGCAGAAGGGACACTTGGGAAGAGAGGCGGACACTTGGGTCCTTCCTTTAAAGCCAGAGTTTGGTGTCCAGGCGTGGTGGCAGGCAGAGCCCGAGAAGGCAGTGTGGGGGCCCTGCTGGTCCTGGGGAGCCGTGGGCCAGGCAGTGGCATCCCCATGAGAGCTGGTGTGGAGGCACTGTACCCGTCCCCTCAGCCCAGCTGGAGCTTCCCAAGGAGCTGCTGCTCCGCTGGCTGAATCTGCTTCCGGGCAAACCCGGCACACTGAGCTTCAGCAACCCTTGATGGGGGTCCTGAAGGGATGGAGCTGGCAGCTCCAGGACCAAATTGCCCCCAAGTATCATGTCTCTCTGGATGGGAGAAGATCCCCACAAGTATTGCGGGCTCCATTTCCATCCTAAAACACAGGTACCGCAGCGCATCGTCACATCGCTCCCGGTGCTTCCAAGGAACAGTCTTAGGGAGCAGCAGAGATGCTCCCCGCAGGACAGGGGGTCCCAGCAGCCACTGCTCACTTCCTGGTGATCTGGACGCTGGCATACTCGGAGCTGGCCTCCTCGGGGCGTGGGGCTGGCCGCTTGGGCGCCTTGCTGAGGTGCACCATGTCCAGGTCGGCGTAGGTGAGGTTGTCGTCGCCGTTGGGCGCCTGGTTGGTCTGGATGCAGGCGTACTCCGACTGCTGGCTCATCTCCACCATCCGGCGGATGGTCTTCCTCTCCTTGTCAAAGTTCAGGTCCGCGTAGGTCAGGTTGTTGGGGTCGGATTCCTGCGTGAAGCACCAAGAGTTTCTCCTCTGGGAAGATGTCCCTGTACCCACAGCCCCGTTCTGGGGTCAATCCCACTGCAGCTCGGCCCAGGGTATCTCAACCCTGCATGTATGGGGGAATAATGCCAGCAGCCTCCACCCTGCAGCCATGCTCTACCCCAGGCTACAGCTTCAAATCGTGAGCCACCCTGTCACCCTGCTCTGGCTTCAAAACCACTGCCACAGTTCCAGAGCTATCACTGAAGCCACTCCATCACTCCATCCCAGCAGGGCCAGACTGCCCAGTGATGCCCACGCGGGAGCTGGCAGAGCCTGGGTGGGATGGACAGATTGCTGCTGATCACGACTTTGCTCGTAGCTGCGTCACCAAATGCAAAATAACTCCACAAATAGCCTGGCTGGCTATCGCACAGCTGGCTCTCCAGGCAGCACCAACCCAGGCTTTACTGGGAGGAGAAGGAGGAGGAAGGCAGAAAAGATTCTGGGAAGTGGCTACCTTCTTCCTGGGGCAGCGCCTCTTCCACCTTCAGCCACAGAGTGGAGACACTGAGATGTTTCATTAGAGAACCACCACCCTCCACTGGAGACACCGAGATGTTTCACTGGAGAACCACCACACTCCACTGGAGACACTGAGATGCTTCACTAGAGAACCACCACCCTCCACTGGAGACACCGAGATGTTTCACTGGAGAACCACCCCCCTCCACTCCCTCTCCAGTGGCTCCCAGCCACTCTCCCTCCCCAGTCCCAGGTTAACTCACTTGGGTTGTGGCCTCGCTGCTCTTCTCTGGTTCATGTAACCTGCAAAGAGGGACAAAAATAGATGGAAGGAGCATCCTGTTGCCCTTTCCCTGGGGAGGTCAGATGCAAGCCAAGGTTCTTGCAGCTGCACCCAGCAAGACAGGTCCTGAGCATTGACTCGTGCTGGTCCAGCTGCCTTCTCTGCTGGCCAGAGACCAGCTCCCATCAGCCTTCTCAGCCCCACCACAAGCAAAAAATCCCCATGGGCACCGAAACCCAACTGGGAAGATAGGCAGAGACTGTGCTCCTGCCTTCCCTTTCACAAGTTTTGGGGTTACAGCTGTGTCCCAGTCATGAGGGACTGTGTTGGCTGGAGGTGTCCAGCTCAGAGTTCCCACAGGTTACCCAGTGACTAGAAGAGATCTGCACTCACCTGGCAGATGGCGAGCTTTTACCTGCTGAAAGAGAAGTAGTTTAGGAAAAAAATAATTCATGAAACACAATAAATGCCCCATTTCCCTGGGCACAGAGAACACATTCAGAGACTGCTTCAAGGACAAGGACACCTTTTCCCAGAGGCAAGTGCCTGCAATTTCCTGGAGTTTTCAAGACTGTCCCTGGGGGAGCACAGGAGGTGCAGGGCAGTGTTTAGACCAGCCAGAGCTCTCCCTGCAGCCTGGAAACAACCTGGGCAGCTCTATCCAACACCTCACTAGGCAGGACCTGCAGCTGCACTGCCAGGAGTTATTGTCCAATGGGATAATATGAAACCCATGGGAAAGAGAGGAAAAATGGGGTTGGGAACACACTCAGCTCCCTTACCCTTGATCTGCTTTGTCCAGATGAGGTATAGAATCGCAGCCAGCAGCAGGGCCAGCATGGTGCTGACCACACCCACCACGATGTAGATGAGCGTTTCACCTGAAACATCAATGAAAAGGTCACCATGGCACAAGAACCTGGTACCTCCCAGTCCCTGCAGCCGCACAACTGGGATTGGCCCAGTGATGCATGAAGCACCAAGGAGGACAAGCTTGGTGCCTGCCACCATCACATCCCCCAGCCCCCTGATACGGAGATTTGGTCTTTCAACCAGATTTTGATGGGGCTTTGAGCTTCCTCAGGAGGTGACACCACACAGCCACCCTGCCAGGCACTCCATCCCAGCAGCTCTGACGCACCGTTACCCGTCTGGGATTCCTCGCTCAATCCTGCCTGGCCCGGGTTGGAGATCTGCAGGAGGGCTGAGTCGTTGGTAGGGGCCTGGGCATCGTGCACCACCATGCAGGTGATCGTGGACCCATTTCTCTCCTCCGTTGCTTGCACTTCCACCTGGCTTCTCAGCTCAAACAAGCCCCCGCGGAGCAGCGAGGGCTGGGAGACGTTCTCCACCTTTATCTCAATCCCATTCTCCAGCCAGGAAACAGACACATTTGCTGGGTAGAAATCCTTCACGAGGCAGGTGAAGGTCACGGTCTTGTTCACCTCAGCAGGGTTTGGCTTAGCGTCCACTTCGACACTGGGGGGAACTGGGAAGAGAGGCAGGGCTTGGTGTTTGGTGTCCCCGGCTCTGCTGCCCACAGGACACCTGGTCCCTGCCCCAGAGACCCCTGTCCTCCTCCCAGGGACCCCAGCCCCACAGGAACAGGACACCCCAGGGCAGGTCCCCCAGCCCTCACCTCGCAGGACTCTGCTGAGCTGGTACGTCCCACGCAGTGGGAGTCCCTGCAGTGTGGGGTGCTGCACCTCACAGATGAGCTGAGAGCGGACGTCATCCTTCTGCAGGGTCACTGTCACTGTGCTGGACATGTTGTAGGTTTTCACCCTCGATTCGGTGACCTGGGGCAGTGGAGCAGCCAGGGGGTTCTTGTCCTTGTACCATTTCACCCCAGTCGTATTGGGGAAGAACCCTCCAGTTGTGCAATTGAAAGACACCGACTGCTCCGGCCTCGCTCTCTGCTCAGGCCCAGACACGAGTGGGGGGCTGGGTTTGGCTGTGGGGAGAAGCACGGGGCTGTCAGACCAGGCTCTGGCCCCTGCCCAGCCAGGAGCAGAGTCTCCTGCAAGGGCACAGGGATGGCCCACGGGATCCTCTCCTGGACCAGCCCTGAGCCCTTTCCCCATCCCTGCTCTGCCTGAGCAGAGCCCGCTGGGCTGGTTCCCATCAGGAGCTGCTCCGGGAGCCCCACTCACCATACACAGACACCTCTGTGCCATTGCCACGCCGAAACACCTCATCCACACCACTGTCTGACTTGCCAAACTTCACACAGTAGTAGGTGCCCGTGTCCTCAGGCTGAACATTCCTGATGCGGATGGTGAAGTCTGTGTTGGACCCATCCACTGCTCTTGTCACACGGGAGGAGGGATCCTTTATTTTCTGGTCATAGACGGTCTTGTTCCCACTGCCCCAGCCCTTCAGCCACCTCACAGATCCCGGTCCAGCATCTGCTGACATGGTGCAGGTCAGGGTGAGCGTCTCCCCTGCTGTCACCGACACCTTGGTCTGGGGCTGCTGCAGACTGAAGCCTTGATTCGCCTGGGCACTCACACCTAGAGAAAAAAGAGACCAAGTCTAGTCTGGCACAGTGCATCCAGACTCCCAACTGTTCTCCCAGCCCTGGGACAGGCTGAGCACCCCAGGTGACAGGCTTGGCCACAGGCACAGTGCTCAGCCTGCAGGGCTCAGCAGCAGAGCTGGTGATTGTGCTGTGCTTTGTACGGATAAGCCATGGAGCACATCCCAGCTGCCCATGTCTCCAACACGCTGGGCTGCCTCCCACAGCCACCTGGCTTTGTCAGCCAGGAGGAAGAAGCGCACAAAATGAGGTGCTCCAAAGAGCCAGCTCCTGTCACCAATGAGACACTGCGTTTTCTGTCCTGAATCTGTCCCATTTCTGCATGGAATCCCAGCCCCAGTGATCCCAGCAGAGCACAGTCAATCCTCCCACCAGTGACAGCCAAGCAGGCACTGTTCCTGCTCAGCAACAACCACAGGGAGATCACCTTTGGAGCATCTCCACACCACTGGTCCCTAATCCAGTCACCTCTGCTGCACCTCCCATCACAGACAGTGACATCCCAGATGACGCCCACTATACATCCATGGGTTACCCAGGATGATAACCCATTTTATCAATGCTTCCCATGCTAATATAGTTTTTGCAACCAAATTCACAAAATATTTCAATCCTGGTCACTGCTTAAAGGAAAATTACTTTAAGCCACATGGGGAGAGAAGTGGGGGAATCACTTAGATCCACTTGCTGGTAACAGGTGGCTGTGGCACTCAGAACTGGTGTCATGGTCACACAGAGATCATTGTGTTTGAGCAGGTAATGCTGAGCAGCATGGGGAACACATGGAACAGCATCCCACATCTCTCACACCAGAATCATGCAACCACCAAATCTTTAAGGCTGGAAAAGCCCTAAGATTGCTGAATCCAACCATTAAGCCAGCACTGCCAAACTCCTGACCAAACCATGACCCCAAGTGCCATCTACACACCTTTTAAATCCCTCCAGGGATGGTGACCCACACCACTGCCCTGGACAGCTGTCTTACCCATTCAGAGAACTTTTCCACAATATCCAGCCTAACTCCCCCTGTACAGCTTGAAGCCATTTCCCCTTGTCCTGTTGCTTGTTATCTGGGAGAGGAGTATGACCTGCACCTGGCTACAGCCTCCTTTCAGGGAAATCCAGGACAGCAACTCAAGGCTTCCCTTGGGACACAGCAGGATAATTTCTGTCTGGATGCTCCCAGGAGGACCTGCTGTAGGACAAACTGCTCTGACCCCTCTGTCCACAGCTGGCTCTCACAGAGACCAGAGCTGATTTCTGGCAGCTGTTAATCCCTCCTGACTCACAGTGGTATGTGCTGCACCCACAGATGTTCTCACTGTTCCACTGTGTGTGGAATTACTCAATCTCTATGGCCAGAATTACCAGGAGCAGTTTCTCCAGACCGCCCCAGTTAAAGGCTTTTTGCCCAGGACATCAGTCCACAGCATCCTCAGCCAAAACCTTCAGGCCTCAGTGTTTCCCTTTGAAGGCATGTCAGGGTTAATGCAGCAGCAGCAGCATTTGCCACCAGAACAGGTTTTTCCCATAAAACAAGCACAGAGGGACAGAGTTGGTTTGTGTCACGTCCAGATGAGTCATTCACTCTGAGCCTTGGTCCTGCACCTGAGCAGTGGTGCCCTGGGCACCTGCGAGGCAACCCCATCCTTCTCAGGTGACACCCAAATCGTGGGGAGCAGCCCTGGAGCAGAGGCCTCGTGCACTCTCCATGTGCTGAGCACAGCACTGACACAGGGCAAACACCGCTGGATCTGCTTCTGTGGCATCTCCTGAACTTCTGCATCTCCTGCTGCTGAGAGGCCTCTTGCAAGAAACAGCTGAGAAATGCACAGAGGAAGTTCACAAGGACAGAGGCATTGTCACATCATCCGTCTCTTGCCAAACCCCTGCACGTGGATGTGACACAGGCAGGGACCACGCTGCCACAGGCAGAGACACTAGCACTCCATGCCAGCAACCACACAGACCCTCAGCCCTTCCATGTACCCAGGGGGGCCACAACACTGAGTACTGGCTCCACCAAATTGGGCAAACAAAGCTCATTAGCAGCACTCAGTACAGCAAGGGACACGTCCCATGTGTGGCCACAGGAGCAGAAGGCCAGGGCCACCCCCCCACCGCACACTCTGTGTTCTGTGATGAGTTGTTCCTCACTGCTCCCCTCTGCAAAAGCAATTTCTATGGAGTGCTTACCCCCCTGTCTCCTTGAGGGTCCCCTGCACTGGGTAGAACTGCCTGCACCACCCCACACAGCCCAACCTGAGCGAGCCGAGCACCTCCTCTTCATCCTCCCTCTCTCCATCTGCCCATCTCCCCAAGAGGCATGTGGTGTGCTGAGGGGGAGAGCTGGGGAAGTGCCTGCTTTGGGGCCCCAGAGCTGACCCCAACACCAAAGAATGTCAGGGTGGGCACTGCCCAACCCCGAAGTTCATTTCTTGCTTGCAGTGATGGATCTCAGAGAAACATTCACAGAAGCACTGGGACATTGAGCTGAGTGTGGCTGGGTGCCCTGCCTGTGGTTGGCTGCCATGCCTGGTGTGCAGCAAGGGCTCCCCACTCCCTTGGCACAAGGGTCCTGCCTTCCTGGAACCGCAGGGATTTATCCCTACCAGCAGCAGGGATCTCTCCCAGGGTCCAGATTTGCAGCCAAATGTGTGGATGGTGTGTGTGCATTCCACAGCACCAAGCCCACATTCCCTCCTCACCGGGGCAGCAGCGTGCCTGCCTCCCGTGCCCAGGGATCAGCAGGCACAGAGCTGAGGGAGGGATAGGATACAAGGTGCTTTCCTGACTGCTACTGCTCCCAGAGGATTGAGAGAAAAAAGGGCTTCATACTGCCGGCAGCACTGCCTGTCCAGAGGCTTCACTGACAGCTCTTGGTCGACACAGAAAACACTGAGGCTCCAGGCAGCCCCTCAGATAGGATTAAAATGGGGCTTTGGGGTATTTTTCTATGTGTTCTTCTCTGCTGCCTCAGAGACCCTCACCCAGCTCTGCTCAGCTCACCCAGTTCCGGGTGATCTATGATCTCTGCTCAGATCTACCCTATTCTGTTCAGATTTCTGATCTATGACACAGCCTTCAGCCGTGACCCACCACAGGAACACCCCAACAAAATCCAGCTCGTACCTCCTGGCTGGGAAGCAGAAGTCCCAGTCAGACCTGGCTTCTCCACTTCCTGCCTGCATCCAACACCCCAACCTGACCCCCTCTTGCTCAGAATGACCCCAACCCCTAGAGCAATGCCCCCCCTTCCACACCTCAGAGGGAAAACACAAAGGGGAAGTCAGCAGAAAACCCCAGAATACACAAGTTAGAAAATGCAAAGTTTCCACCAAAGCTTCTTTCCTCTTTCCCCCTGAACACAGCTTCTCCTCACATGCAGCCAGTGTCTCCCCTTCTGCTTCCCCTTTTGTGGTGCTCACCCAGTGGGAGAGAGAGGGCAGCCAAGCTCCCTCCCAGTAGCTCACAATGTGCTTGTGCACCAGGAATGGGATGTTGAGGGCTTCAGGCCACGAACACATGGGAAACCACAATTTCACTGTTCCCCTGCTTCTCCCCTGACGCCTGATGACACTTTTTTTTTCTTAGATTTGTATTTCAAACCACTTGGAATTGGAACACGATCTTCTTGCCCCTAAGATCATGGGGAATTTAGGTGCTCTGACCCTGTAATCTGTTCTATCCTACACTCCAGAATTAGCCAAGGGTTTTAGAGCCCTGGAAAGCATCACCTGACAGTTCCCACGTAGGTGGGAGCACCCTCGCAGTGCAGACCCAGAGCACTTCCAGCCCGGAGCAGAGGCAGGAGCACGATCTGGCAGAGCCTGCCTCCTTCCCGTTATTCAGTTTAATTTGGGAGCAAAATAATCCCAGCTCTTGCTGCAGTGCAAGTTTTCCATGTCGGTGACACATTTTTTTCTATATTCCACCTTTTGAAGTATTTGATATTGAACAGATTGCAAGAGGCTGGGGTTTAATTCAGGAGAGGCTGCTTGGATGCTTCCTGGTAAAAATAGATTTTTTTTCCTCTGAAGGAGCTGGGTAAGGAGTTCTGGGATGGCTGTGTGCTCCAGAAAGGATGTGCAGCTGGTCACCGGCATCTGAAGCCCCACAGTCACTCACTGAAGGAACAGGCCAGTGGGCAAGGGAACCCCAAAATAATCCTGCTGGAATTTCACCTGCAGCAGGGCTGCCAGGGGCGGAAACTAACAGGTGCTGCCTATAAAAGGCCTGGAATCTGCTGTTTAGGGAAGGCAAGAAGGGCCCTGGGTAAAGCAGCCGAGCCCTGAGCAGACCCCAGGGCGCTCAGGCAGGGCTGTAGTAAAGGCTGTGTCCTACATCCGTGACATCAGAGGAAGCCTCGGCTCATACACAGCCACCATTTCCAAGCTCCCCTCCTCCAGCATCAGCAGAAATTCATCCCAAGAGCCAGAGCCCCAGCAGGAAACTGAATTCCCCTTTGGAAGAGGCTCTGTGAAGCACAGCTGAAATCCTCTGTGGAGACAGACCAGCATGGAAGGGCTCTGCAGGACAGTTTCTCACTGGGGCTTTGCTATTTGGTTTCCCACATCTCACTGCCTTTGCCCCACAGGAAGGTCTCCCCCAGGACCTTTCCTCTTCCCCCTTCACTTCTGCAGAAGCTGTCAGAACAGCTGGCAGTGGGAGCCTGGGCCAACTCTGCTGGAGTTCAGCTTAGTTTGAGCCATGGCCCGGGAGGGATTCGCCATATGGAAAAAAAAGACGTGCACGTTTACACCTAAAATCAGGGATGCAAATCACCTCACAACCCCAAGGTGTTTTTTTTTCCCATGGCTGGCTCAAAGAAATGGGGCTCTTGCTCCAAGACCACATTTAATTAAGTTCAGGAGCTTTGCTGGAGCTATTCTTTCACGCAGGAAATCGCAGTGGCTCACTGGGAAGCCGCGCTCACCGCCAAAGCCTTCTTGGCTCTCAGCAGCCGGAGTTTTCAGTTTGGGGCCAGCACTTCTCAGTTGTGATCAGGCGACTCAAAGCAAGGAGTGTTGTGCTGAAAGCATTTGCTTTCTACCCAAGTTTGCATCCAACTCTTTGCCCAAGCAAAGCTTTGATGGTAAATTTTTCAATGGGCTTGGGAGAATGTGGGTTTCCCCTGTGAAACCTGGGCTGGGCTGTTTCTAGTGGGATCTGGTTGGAAGGGGTGGGATTGGAATAGAGCAAAAAGCTCAGCGGAGAGATGCTCCTGAAGATGAATCACTACTGCCGCAGGTTTGCCTCAAAAACCCCGTCCCTCCCTTGGCAGGGAGAGCGATTCCTTCAAAATCACCCAAAATGAAACTCCCTAGAAAGGAAACATCCTTGAAAGCAGCAGCCACCACAGGGCTTCGTTCCTGGTGAGATGAGAGACTTCCCCGCTGCCGGTAAGGGAAAGAGCCAAGAGTGGCACACTTGGACTGGTCCTTTGCTGTGTCCCCCAGCTTCTATAAGGGACTGGTGGAGCCACGAGCCCCTGGGAGGCCAGGGGCACCCTGATCCTGAGGCCACACAGGGCTACATTTCACACGGTGCCCAGGGGTTTTGCAATTCAATTCCACCGCTTCAGTGCCCAGGAGTTGAGTCGAGAAAGAGCCCACAGCGGGGTGAAGCAGGAGGGTAGCAAGAAAAACAAGTTTTTGGCAGAGAAGGCAGGCAGCCCTCTGCAGAGCCTCCCCATGCCTTCTCCACTAGCATCTTCAAGTGAGAATTCGGACTGCATACTGAGATTTGCCTCACCCATAGCTGGCAGGGGGTGCTCGCAAATGGGTGGGAACAGCATGCCTCTTCATGCCCCTGCCGAATTCCCTGCCTCGCTGGGAAGGGGAATGTCTGCCTGCCTGCCTTGAAGTTTGGTTTGAGAAGAACCGGCGGGCAAGGGCCCCGCGGGAGCCCCTCGGCCACTGCCGCTCTCTAGGTCACCGCAGGAAAGGTCAAAGCAACCGTGCGCGGAGAGGCGGCGTCATGTCGGTACCGGAGGTGTGCGGGAGAGGGGAGCGGGGAGGATCGGGGGAAACGGAGGACAGGGCGGGGAGACAAGAGGGGAACAGGGCAGAGGAGAGGAACAGGGCGGGAAAAGGAGGGAAACAGGGCAGAGCAGGGAGAGGAGCTGGGTGGGAGGGAAAGGTGGAAAACAGGACGGAAGAGGCAGGAGTAGGATGGCAAAAACAGGGAAAACAGGGCAAAGCAGAGGAGAGGAGTGCGGGAGAAGGGGGAGAACAGGGCAGAGCAGGGCAGCAGGGTGGGAGGGAAGGGGGTAATAGGGAAAGGAAAGGAGCAGTGAGGCAGGCAGAAGCCATGGCTT
>VXBR01007314.1:580100-599297 GCA_013400215.1 Cisticola juncidis
CCGGTGTGCGGCTGCCTTAAGGTGGGCCGGGGGGGAGCCCCGGCGTGCCCGGGGCCTGTCGGCCGGGGCGGAGGGAGGCAGCTCCATGGCCCCAGGGCTGCGGGTCCCTCACTCGCCACAGGCTGCCGGTGTAGGCACCGCTTCGGCACGGCCACAACACAGCCCAGCATCCTCGGGCTGGGATTGGGGTGCAGGAGCACGCAGCCTTCGGGGTCCCGAACAGCCAGGGACCACCAGGGGCTGAGCCAGGGCAGAGGCACAAACAGCACACAACCCTGGGGGCCCCGAATGCCCAGGAACCTCCCAAGGGACCACGCAGGGCTGAGCTGTGAACCCGAGGCAAAGGCACGGGTGGTGTTTTGCCGGTGCCACAGGGACAGGACAGCTTGGCCCACGGGAGCCAGGGCTAGGAGGGGACACTGGTGCGGCACAAACAGGCAGAGGGTGAATGGGGAGGGAGGGGAAATTCCTGCACAGCACGCTGGGAGAATGGGGACATCCCCGTGATGTCCCCTCAGAGAGCCTGCAGCAGGGAGAAGCAAGAGCTTGAGAAAAAGGCAGCTGTAATGGTAGGCAGGGCTGAGGAAGAGGGTGTCGAGGTGTCAGCATCCGTGGGATTCATGTCCCTGCACTGCCCTGCTTCTCCCTGACACAAAGTCCTTCCCAAGGGATTTGCAAGGACACATTCTCCACTGCCTGCACCTGTCCCAGCTTCTCACACCGCCCAGGGGCGCTTCAGCCAGGCCAGGCCAGGTACCTGGGATGCCAGGTGCCATGCTGGCAGCTCCCTGCACCACTCCACTGTCCCCTCTGCCCTCCCAGGGGTGGGGTAGGTGCTGCAGAGCAGGAGCTCCCGGCCCACCCAGCAGCACCTGCAGCATCCCCAGCAGCACAGATCACACCCACTGCTCTCCCACACCGGGCCGGGTCCCCGAGGACAGCACTGGGTGCCATCCTGGAGGACCCGCTGCTGGCTCCCCCCTCCTCCCCTCTGTCCCCAGCAGCCACCAGGGCTGTCGGTTTTATTTAGAGCCTCGCACAAACACAGCCGAGATATCTGAAGTGACTTGGCACCATCAATCTGCGCACGGCGTCCGCCTGCGCATCCCCGGCCCCGCCAGCCTCCCCCTCAGCCCCAGCTACGCCCGTGGGGCACATCCAGCCTTAATTTAGCACTGCTGGGAGTTGGGGCCAGCTCCCCAGGCTTCTGCACTCACCTCCCTCTGCAATCCCCTGGCAGCTGGAGGATGCACTCAAGGGTTGTGGCTAGTACTGCTCCCACTGGAAAAACTTCTGTGGCCAGCAGCACTGGTCCTGGAAAGCCCAGTACAGCCATAATTTCCCTTCACAGAGCTGGCCAGAGTGGCCAACAAGGAGTAGGGACCCAGGGGAGCCCTTGGATTTGGCTTTTTGCTCATAGCAATAATTTCTTTGCACAGGGATGGGACACAGGGACACATTACTGTAGTCCACAGGCAGCTCACAAGAGGAAGCAAAGGGGCAGGTGCTGAGCTCTGCTCTGTGGTGACCAGTGATAAGATCCAAGGGAACTGCATGAAGCTCTGTCAGGGAAGTTTGAGGTTGGATAGTAGGAAAATGTTCTTTTACCAGAGGGTGTTTGGACACTGAACAGGCTCCCAAGGGCACTGGCCACAGCCTCAAGCCTGACAGAGCTCAGAAAGTGTTTGGACAATGCTCTCGGGCACAGAGTGGGGTTCTTGGGGTGTTCTGTGCCAGGACAGGAGTTGGAGTTGATGATCCCCATGGGTCACTGTCAGCTCTGGATATTCCATGGGATTAGCTGTGGTTTGTGGAAACCCTGCAGCTCCACTGGGTGGTGCATCCCACCCAGCCCAAGTCCAGAAGCAGGGACCCTCAGGGCAAGTGGGTGGCCAGCAGGAGGGCAAATGCCAAGGACACACTGCAGCCATTCACAGCCACCTTCCCTGGTTATTTTTACATGGAAGCACAGATCCTGGAGGCCTGGTTGGCTTCAGCCTGTCTGGGATGTTCTGCTCGGTGTTGAAGGTTCAGACAACCTGTTCAGAGGCGATTACAGAGCAGAGCCAGCCCTCACACAAGCAGCAGCCACTGCAGAGCGCTCGGGAAGGGAAGTTAGAGCTTAAAAAAGCTCTGTAAGAGAAGGTACCGCGCAGAGCAGATGGCGCGGCGTGAGCTTCCCGGGAAGAGCTGCTATTGCTCCCCATTAGGAAGCATATGGGCAGGCTCAGCTGCCTCCCCTCCTACCCATGGCCCTTCCACTCGGCATCACTGGGGCCCTGCTCCAACACGAGAGCTTTGGAGGATACAGCCTGGCAGGGCAACCCTGCCCTGCTCTGGGCAGGGAACCACAGGGAGAGGAGCATTTGGCTCCTTGTGTGCCTGACACAGGGACAAGGCAAAATTTTGGGAGTACAACTCTAGCACCATCATCATCCTCCTTCTGCACAGAACACCCACGGTGAGCAGGAGGCTGCAGTGCTGCTTGGCAGGGCGGGCAGTGCTGCCAACGGCCCAGGCTGCACTCGCTCTGCAGCATCTCCATGCTTCAGCTCAAAACCCCTGCTCTGGCAGGGAGGATTCTGGAGACCCTGGAGGATTCCAGAGCTTGGCTCTCCCTGGCCCTAGGAGCTGGGCAGCAGCCAACATGGGGACAGGGCAGTGTTTCAGGAGAGCTTTTCAAGAATAAGTTGATTTTCACAGCTCTGAGGCACAGTGAGGAGCTCACATCACGCTGCTAGCACCTGTTTGGGGAAGGCACGTGCTCCATGTGGCAGGGCTGGGCCTGACTCAGCCACCCCCACAGGTTTGGGTGCTGCACAGGCAGGGGTCTGCTCCCCTTCCCTCTTCCCAGCCAGGACCACAGGCTCAATGTCCTTTTTGCATTCCCTTGTGCCCAGCTTTGCAGGATCTGCTCCCTCCCCAGGAGAAGGTAGGGACCCATCCACACACAGAGACCCCCAGCCAGGGCAACAGCACCCATCTCTTGTCAGAGCCTGGCAGCATCCAACGGGAACAATTGCAGCCTTGCCAGAGCAATCCCAGTGGAAAGTCTTGCAGCACTGGTTTTGCCCAGACTGCTCTTTCATGCCATAATCAGCTGCCTGTCTGATCCTCTCCCAGCCCAATGGCCCCCGGGAACAGCGGTGGCTGCCTTGGCTGGAGGGGATTCACAGGGATGGAGATGGGAGAGGTTCCAGTGCCAGCCCTGCAGGGCCAAACCTGGGCCTGTTAATGAATCACATTTCACTGATGGAGGTGACTGCAGTCCTTCCCTGCCTGGGACTTTGTCCCTCGTGATCCCCACTCCAGCACAGTGGGAGAAGTACCAATAGCCTGAGTGGCCACATCACACCGGGACACAGCAATTGTCCCAAAATGCTCAGTCCACCCTTCAAAACTCAAACCAGCTTAGGGATACAGAAAAAAACCATAAACACTTTGGATATCAGCCTGGAAAACACCCCAAATTCAGCATCCAGAGGTGCTGTTTTTGGGCTGTGGGCACAGAGCCATGCCCAAGCACCATTGAACAGCCAGTGCTTGTGGGAGCCCTCTACAATAATGACTCAATGATCTTTGAAGTCTTTTCCAGCCTCAAGGATTCCTTGATAAACCAAAAAAATGCAGCACCAAGCACACAGAGCTGCAGGGATTCACCACCCTGGGGAAACTCAGAGCCACCCTGGTCTGGTCCCAGCCACAAACACCTCTCAGCTCAGCCCCCCCAAGAGGTGCTACTTTCACAGCTCACCACAACAAAACACCCTGTGGGACCACATCAGAGCACCAGGCCCACACAAGGTCTGTTTTGGTACCCACAAGACAGTGCAGCCTCCACACACCCAGAGAGGAACATGTTCCCCCATCTATCCTCCAGCTTCAAAACCAAATTTCAAGACCCCTCAAGCTTAAGACCCAAGTGGACACATCCTACAGCCCCCACCCCCCATCTCTCAGGCTTCAGTTAGCACCCAAAAGGGCTTTCAGCTGGGAGAGAAACACAAATGTCTCTTCAAGCGGGGAGCACCAATTACACTGCTGATATTTAGGGCTTCCAGCACAACAAATGGAGCTGCAGCTTCATTAGGTACCTTGCCAATTTAATCCGAGACATGCAGTACAGGGGAAGCTTAAATTAGTTTGTCTCATGTTAACTTATAACAAGCAATATGTTAATGTGGGCATGGTTTTCATGGACTGTGACCCAGGGAAGGGGCACCCACAGCCCTCTAAATGTGGATTTAAGAAGCAGGGGTGTTTGTCCTACCTGTCTCCCCATACTCCTGTGATAGTATCCACCACCATAAACACCTGCAGATGGGGAAGGTGCACCAAATCACCCCCTTATATGGGAAAGACCCTGGAGAGGGTGATGAGCTACAGGGGCCTTGTTAAGGGTGTGATTGCCAGGAGAAGGGTGGGGATAGGCTGTGGAAGGTGCTCTGTGCCTGAGCTTTGCCCCTCACCTTTTGAGGGAGCTCATGGGAACAACCTGGAATTGTTTTAGCCAAGTTTTTATTGGGTGATTTAGGAATTACAGCTGAGTTATTTCAGCTCTCTCAGGTCTTTTTAGGACTCCGGGGCCCAGTTGGTGCAGATGGTGTGGGGGGATGAGTGGGATGGAGATAAGGTGCTCCCTGGAATGGGGCATTTTCTGAGGAGGCCTTGCTGAGCACGCTGGCCAGGGCTGCTGGGTCTGGTTTTGCCCCCTCCCTAATCACAACTTAATTTTAGTGTACCTCTGCCATTGAATTAATCCCCAGCACTGCCAGGATCAGCTGGTTCCCTCCAAGCCCCTGAAATGACTTTCAGGGAGGATGAGGAAGGGATACAGCACTGCCTGCCCATGCTGGGCTTTGCTGGGTTGGAGTGATGCTCTGAGTCCCCTCATGGCATTCACACACTGTCACCCTGAGCTTCAGCAGTGGCAGCAGAGCCCGTGTCAGACCACCCATCACCATCAGAATGTCCACCACTGTCTACCAATCAAGAAGAAAAACCCACAGGCTGTCCTACCTCAGCAGGGACTGCATCCACAGGGCAGCTCAGCCATCCCAGGGCTGGGCTGTGCTCCCAGGCTGCTCCCAGCCGGCAGCGGTGCCCTGTGGGATGCTGCAAACAGGGTGAATTGGCCAGGCTTCCTTAATGCAGCACAGTCTGGGGGAATTCCTCACGGCTGTGTCAGAGCAGGAAAGGTGGTTTATATCCTGTGCCTGGCCTGGAAACGGCCCTGGCTGACCTGAGGTGAGGGGTTTTAGGGTGAAACTGCTGACAGGCTGGGAAAACCCGGCAGTGCTGTTGGCCGGGAAGGACAGGGCTGGCAGTGCTGGCGCCTGTGCCCGCTGAGGTGCTGCGAGCGCTGGCAGGGCTGTGCTGACCTTGCTGGCAGACAGGATCCTGCCCCTTGCCCCAGTGAAAGGTTTGCTCTCTGCTGTGGTCTGCAACACGTGCACAGCCCTGGGACTAAGCTGCACAGGAAGTGGTGCAGTGACCACCCCTGGAAGTGCCCCAAAAACATGCGGCTGTGGCAGCTGGGGACAGGGGTTAGTGGTGGGCTTGGCAGTGCTGGGGGAATTGTTGGACTGAATGATCATAGGGGGCTGTTTCAGTCTTACCTGGTGACAGGGATGGGGGCACAAGAGAGGCCTCACTCAGGGTAGCTCAGCAGGGACACAGAGTGGTCCCAATCCTGCGCCCTTTGTGCCAGTGGTTGCAAAACTGGGAGATACCTGTGCTGTTCTGTATGTGGCACAACTCTGGGCTCACTCCAGCTCTGATGGGCTCCAGAGCCACAGGGAGCCTTAGTGCCTACCCTAGGACCCTACCCCAACCCCAGGAGCAGAAGTGCTGTGGAGGAGGAAGTGGCAGGAACGGAGGGGGAGGGCAGGCAGAGAGCTCCAGCCATGCAGGAACATTTCAGAGCTGGGTGTTAATCATTGATGGACTTCTGGGAGCTGTTTGAAGTAAAGCCTCCCTCCCCCCTGTGGAAGGGGAATTTCTGCACTGTACTGGCTCACGGGGATGTGGTGGCAGTGCCAGTACCCAGATCCCCCAGCACACAGCCATCCCCATGGAGCGATGCTGGAGAAGACCTTGATCTCCCCTTGGTGGTGTCACCAGGGCTGTGGTGGAGCTCAGAGCTCGGCCGAGGGAAGAGCGATATCATCTCAGTTTCTAATGCCAGTTGTTTTTGGGGTTTTTTTTTCTGCATCCTCTCCAAGTTCTTTGTTGACTGCAAATCGTTATCATGAAAGCGCATCCGAGGCTGCAGCAGCAGATAACGCTGCGCTGCCGGGCCGGCGGCTGGAGCTCATCGGGCTGCACTGCCTGAGAGTCCTGCGGCAGCTGCGGATGGAAATAAAACTGCTAACGTGGGGGATTGATCATGTTCAGCCAGCTCAGCCCATTGCTTCCTGCTTGGCAGAGCCCTTGCTGTGAAGTGCTAAAATCCAGACTCAGAGGTGGGATTTGTGCTGTGGAACCTGGCGCGTGGGCATGGCCGGAGCGATGCCCCACAGAGGGATGAGACACAGCACATGAGGGGTAGGAGACCTGGTACAACCCCGTGGCACTCTTTAGTGCAAAGGAACATGGTGTGTCCAGCAGTGGGGGCTTCATGGGGTCGTTTGTGAAAGTGCTGGGTGCCTCACAGTGGGAATGGCATGACTGCTGGGCTGCAGGGGGGCTGCACCCCCTGAAACAGCCAGACCAAGCCTTCGGAAGAGGATGCTGACCAGCCCTCAGGGCCATCCTCAGCCCTCCTGCCATGCTGTCCCTGTGGTCACTGTCCCCGTTTTGTCCCCATAGCAGCCCCAAGGCTCAAGAGCCACATTCTGGGCAACACATTCAACACATTCTGTTGGCTCTTTATTTTGGCCTTGTTCAGACCAGACACATCCACACTGCCTGACTCAGTGCTCTCAGCTCTGTGGGGCTGGGGTTATTCTGGCCTTGCTGCTGGAGGCTGGATGGAGAAAAATGCTTCTCCAAGGGGTTTGTGTTGGTCTGTCCTTTTTTTTTTTTTTTTTTAAAGTTGAAAGGCATCAAAAATCTGGAGGATTAATTCTGGATCGGCAGGATCCACCATGCTCCCGGTGACTGCATCGCTCCAAGGGGCTGGCTCTGATAAGGAGCTGCAAATCCGACCTGCCAAGTGCTGCCATCCCGCTGGAGCCTTGGAGGGGGATCAGGGATTTAAAGGGTCTGTGTGATGTCTAACAGGTTTAGAAAATATTGCCTGGGATTATCCACTCGCGGCGGTGACCGGAGACCTCTGAGCCGCGGCAGACGCCGGCACCGGCTGATGTTTGCTGGGGGTGCGGGAAATCTGATCTGCGTGTGCCCGTCTGCATTCGTGTGCGCGTTCCCTCGTGTGCACACGCGTGGATGTGCAGCAGCGGCGGCTGTGGGGCGGGCTGGAGCTGTGAATGGGGCTGGTCGCCTCCCGAGCCGGGGCTGAGCCGTGTCCCGCCGCCCGTGGCTGCCAGCCCCGTGCTGGGTCCGGGGTGCCGGAGGGGTGCTCCAGCCTTTGCTGTGTCGCAATCCTGTAAGGGCAGCTCCTGACTGGCAGCGTTAATGATATCCACCCAATTAGCCCAGCCTAGCCCCAAGGATTAGCGGATGGAATCATCATCCCAAGGCGTAAGCATTTAACGCTGCTAATTAGTCATCGCGTGAATCCCAGCCCAACCACAGACCGCAGCGGCCGCGGTAGCCGTGGGCAGGGGGCGATGCCCACCCAGCCGGGCTCCGGGAGACGGGAGCTGTTTACGGAGAATTTGCCGGGCTCGGGGATCCGTTATTTTTACACGTTGCCATAGCTACTGATACCATTATAAAATTAAGCCTGAACCATGTGGAAGAAATGGATCTGTCAGAAAGAATTATTTTCGGGAGCGCGTTGTGGGTCCGGGCGCTGCCCACCCTAGGGCCGGCGGCGAGGGGCCGAGCCCAGCGGGGTGATGGGGATCCCCGCTGCAGGCAGCTGCATCCTGCCCACGGGCACGTCCCTGGAACGAGGCGCCGGGCAGGCTGCGGAGCTCCGGGATCGCTGGAGCCACCGGCGCCAGCACAGCCCCTCTGGGCTGGCAGCATCGCTGGGCACGTCCAGGGCGAACAAAAGCCCGCTGAGAGGGAGCTTTCAGGCCGTGCTGTGCTCCCTCCCGCAGCGCCTGCTTTCCCCCTTCTCCTGCTTCTCTCAATATTTTTCCCTTTCCCTGCACTTCTCTTCAGAGGGACACTTGTGCCGGGCTCGGGGCAGCAGGCGCTGGGGCCACAGCCAAGCACAGCCTCGCTTTAAGGTCGCTCGGTGCTGGGAGGAGCGCCAGGGACCCCACAACGTCCTGCCCTCGGGACAGGGAGCTCCCCAAAGGGTTTCCCTACCCTGAGCTCTTCTCGCTGGACAAATACTCCTGGAGCATCCCCAGGAGCGTGCACAGCTCACTTCAGGTACAATGTGCATATGGATGTTGGGAGGAGCAGGAGCACTCCAGAGCGACACCAGCAGCTGATCCAGCATGAAGAGCCCCGGGAACGCCAGTGCAAACAGGACCCCTCTCCCACCCACTCTGGGACCCTCACTCGGGCACTGGCAGAACCCAGCAGTGCAGCTTGATCTGCCCTCCCCGTGCCGGCTCCAGAGGGTGATTGTTCTGGAGCAATGTCCCGTACAACACTGAAAGCACAATGTGAGTCTTTCTTAAGCACTGGATGTTCCTGCTTGTCCCATAGCCCTGGAAACCCCTCTTTAAACACTGCCAGAGCCTTGGCCTCACAGTGTCCTGCAGTGAAGGACCGCATGGGCCAAAGGAGCGTTGGACACAAAGAATGTGCATGACACTTTTCAATTTCACTGCCTACCCCCTCTCATTGCAATTGAAGAGAAGAGGAATGGTCATAGGGCAGCCCCCCATCCACTCCACACCCCTTCAGCTGCCGGGATTTAATGAACATTATTCCAAGTTGTCCAGAGAGGTTCCCAGTAGCAATAGCTGCAATAGCACAACCTCCTACAAGACACCAGAGAATCCACAGGGAAAAGCAGCATCCTGTAAACATCTTCAGCTCTTCTCAACTTAAAGCCCTGGTCTGCAGCCTGAGGGCATGGCTGGGCAGTGCCTGGGAGTCCATCTCCTCCCTGAACATCCTGAGTGTCCTGAGTGTCCCGGTGCCATGGGGTGGCTGCCCTGCTGTCACTGGGGCTGTGCCTGAGGGGCTGGAGATATCCCTGCTGTGCTGGCCAGAGCCCTCACTCTATCAGGAGGGGATGAGGCTGGCAGTGAGGCTGTGGCACAGAAACAGTTCCTATGACAACCCCATATCCCAGACCTGTTTATCCCCTTTGGTGAAAATCCACAACAACCGTGAAAACAGGGAATAAGATTCAATAGTAAGACGTGAAATAAATCAGAACCAGTGTACAGCATGTCACCGCTTTACTCTGGCTTCATTCCTTTCCAAGGAAAAGCCTGAGAAACAGGGAGCTGTAAAGGGGTGAGCTAACAGATTTGGAATTGGAGGGAGCAGGTTCCAACCGTGCAGCATCCCAGGACCTCTCAGTCCTGTTGTCTCTTCTGGCAGGAACCCAGCCCAGGCCAGTCAGCAGGCACAAACAAGACCCATGAGGCATTTTGGAGGAATAGTCAAAGTGTCTCCAAGACTCTCTCACTCCCTCCAACCCCCCAAAGCACCCATCTGCTCCTCCACTTCTGCTGCTTCCTGCTGGCATTCTGGCACAATGTCCCCAGGGCATTGCCTGGTCCCCATGGTATCAAGGGGTCCCTATGGCATCACAGGGTCCCCAAACCATCACTGGATGCCTGTGGCATTGTGGGGGCCCTGTGGGGCCCTGTGGCATCAGATGCTCTTAGACCTGTGGCTATTTGGGTGATGCTGACGTGCAAAGGGACTGGCCTGTCTCTCCCTGGGGATGGACTTGTGGCCTCCGCGGTCTCACAGTAGCTAGGACAGAGATGAGGGTAGGGATGGGGACAGTGCAGGGCCACAAGGGTGTCTTGCACAGAGACAGCCACAAACCAGGCCCTTGGCTGGAGCTGCTGCCCTGCCAGACACTGGAGGAGACCAGCTGGAGCAATGACTGCTCCTGGAGACACAATACCCCTTGGGCACCCACCCCTGTGACAGACACTGACACTGTGGAGTGCCTCTCCTTCTCCTCACCAAGCTGGAGCACCCCAGGACAAGGCACAAGGCATTTATCCCTGTCTCTCCTCTTTCCTCCTTGCCCAGCCCTGGCACCGGCACAGCTCAGCCTTGTCCCATTTCCCACGAGTGCAGCCAGCCCTCTCCTGTCCCCCAGGACACAAAGGAGACACCTGCATTGCCCCATTTCAGCCAGCCCACGCACTGAGACCGTGCTGTCCTCAGCGTTAATTAAATGGGACCAGCCCCTTCAATCAGCCGCTCTCCAGGCTAATTGCTCTCTGCTACTCGGTGCTTTCTGTTGGAGGCTGATGCTCCCCCTCGGCTCTGGGCACAGCCCACGCTTCCCACTCTGGTTCCCTGGCACAGCATGGAACAGCGCACACCACGACACAGACCATGGCACACACCATGGCACAGACCATGGCACACACCATGGCACACACCACAGCACATACCATAGCACACACCATGGCACGTATCACGGCACACACCAGGCACACATCATGGCACACACCATACCACACACCATGGCACATATCACAGCACACACCATGGCACATATCACGGGACACACCATGGCACACACCATGGCACACACCATGGCACATATCACGGCACACACCATGGCACACACCATGGCACATATCACGGCACACACCACTGCCTGGCAAGCCCTGCCAGCCCTCTCGCCTTGGCACCTCCAGATGTTTCCCATCTCCCAGCATCAGGAGTGGATCAGATGATTCCAGAGCAGCCCCTGAGCATCCCCTGCCTGCCCAAACCCCATCACAGTGCAGCCCAGATCACCCTCCCCAGGCCTTTTCCTTAGTCTTGCCATTACATGAGGTCCTGGCACCAGGCTCACACCATGCTGAGGAACAGCCAAGATAAATCTGGCATGGCACCACCCTGGAGTGTCCATGCACAGGGACACGGCGCAAAACCTGCTTGGAGCCAGCATGTCCTCTCCCCCTGGGACACCAACACTCTCCCAGTACCCATCCAGGCACCACCTCTGCTCTGCACTGAGGTCCCCAGTTGCAGCAGAAGCCTGGTGGCTGCCAGCCTCAGCCCCAGCACTGCCCTCTGCCCCCCAGCAATGGCAGCTCCCAACCTCCCCCACACACCCACCCACCAAGCAGGTCACTTAGGGGGATGTGACAACCAGCAGCACCAGAAAACAGCAGGGATGAGCAGTGAACCCATGACCCCAGCGTTGCCCAGTGCTGCCCCCTGAGCGAGGCTGTGTCCCCCACGCGAGGTTCCGCTCCCCGGCACGCTCCTACCTTGTGTCCGTGCCCAGGCGCTGTTTGTGCTTTCACTGCCGGCACACCCCAGGCTGGTGGCTTAAAGGATTTTCCTTTAATAACCACCAAATCCCTCCCCTGGGCAGTAAGCCACAGACCTGGGCCCTTTCCTAGGTGCAGAGCATTCTGCCGGTGCTCTGCTCACTCCCTGCTTTGCATATGCTCCTATCAAACTGGATTTCCCCCCTCCTGATTCAGCCCAGTGCTTAAAAAGCCCTAAATCCCCTTGAATTTCATTTCCTCTAGTCCTCGAGGTCTATCCCCGGTTTCGGTCTCACCCATGAATTTTACATACTCTTGTTCACAGCCTTGATGTGAGATTTCTGCCAGTGTTGGTGTTGTCCCTGCAAAGAGCCCGGGCAACTCAAGTCCTGCTCAGAGCAGCCACTACCTCAGCTGGGAAATGATCCATGGCACAGTCATGGCTCCACTTGGGAAACATTGCTGGGAGAGGCTTCATCCCAACATCCCAACCCCACTGACCCCCACTGAGGGAGCCAGGCTGAGACCCAGTGCTGGACCCCTGACCTGGCAAACTCATCACCATCACCATCCCTACAGGGTGCTGAGTACCCCCAAGCTGTCCCTGAGAAAGGACTGACTCCAAACTGTCCCCACTTCACACCCCAGAGTAGAGGACTCTTATTCAGCGGCTTTTCTTGCCGCTGTGACAATTCTGTCCCCTCAAGGATCTCCCTGCCGGCCCCACTCCCCTGGGTCATGCTGTCTTGTTTCACTTCTCTTTTGTCATTTCACAGAAAAAGTAGATGAAGCTGAAAACTGGTGACTGTATCAGCTTTCAAGGTCACAGGTAGTGGTGCTGGCAGCAGGTTCCTCTGCCTGGAAAGCCTTTTTGACCGCAGTTCCTCCTGCTGAGGGGGCTGCTGGGGCCACACGTGTAGGGAGCTCGGCTGCCACGGCTTGGGAGATGGTGTCTGGGGAGCTGTGTGTGGTGACTGGGCGCTGCTGGGGGCTGCAGCAGTGCCCAGTGCGGAAAGTGATCCATGGCTTCCTGCCATTGCCACCTCTGCCCTCTGGCTTCCTGCCACTGGCTCACTTCCCTCGGAGGTGGGCAACAAACACATGGGCATGAAGCAGGGAAGGTGCACGGGGCAGATGTGCATTGAGCAGTGGTTAGCATGGAGCACATGTGCAGGAGCAGATGTGCAGGAGCAGAAGATGTGCATGAAACAGATGGGCACAGACTGGCTGGGACTGGAGCTGGAGATGTGCATGGACCAGAGGAAGGGGCAGAAGGGCCAGCTGGTACCAGCTGCCTTGGCCTTAATAGCATCATGAACCCCTTGAGGAGGGCAGGGAAAGATGGGCGAGGGCTGGGCCTCAGCCTGGAGCAGCAGCAGGGGCTGTTCCTGAGAGCTTCTTGCTGCCTTGCCAGAAGATGCAGGTTTCATGGGACTAGGCAGATTCCCTGCCTGGGGGAGCTGCCCCAGGAGTTTGGAGCTGACCAGGGGTCAGTACTACCAGCAGTAGCACAAGAGAGGCTCTGTGCAGCACACATCCTCCCAGGACCCTGTGGGACTGACACTATTGCTCTTGCTCTGAGCACAGCAGGACTGGACAGAAGGCTGTTTGCTGGCTTTAATGAGGGTGGTGAAAAGATAACATAAATTATGAACCTGTGGGCTGGGAAAGGACCAGTGGAGGCCCATGCTGGTGGACATAGGTGTGTGTGAGGTCCTCCTGGTGTCATCAGCACCAAACAGCTTGCACAAGGCAGAGGTGCTTGGCCTCGTGGTCTGCTCCTGTGGTCGAGGTGGCTTCCAGGTCATGGGAGAGCCCCCCTGAGATGCAAGGTGTGCTGAGCTGAGATCAGGGTGTGCTGAGCTGAGATCAGGGTGCGCCACGCAAACAGCTCCACTCCTTCTTCACTGTGCCCTGCAGAAACGTCCCTTCTTCCACCCTGACACGTCCTGGCCGTGCAGGCAGTGGTGCCACGCATCACTTGGCAGCCACCCTGAGGCTGGCGTACTCAGTGGGGGCCGTGCCCGGGCTCCTGCCGTGCCGCGGGGCCGGGGGCAGGGGCTGCAGGTCGGCGTAGTGGATGTTGTTCTCCTCCTTGCTGCTCTGCTGCGAAAGTGCACACAAATGGGGAATGCTGCAGCAAGGAAAATCTCACAAAAATAACCCTAAATCAGAATGTCAAGAGTTGGAAGTGACCCACAAGGATCACCTTCAGACCACCTCAAGGCCCTGCACAGGACAACCCCAAGAACCAGGTTCAAGCCAGGCTGGTGATGCCACAGCTGCAGAGGTGGCCCTGTGCTATGGTGCAGAGAGCACATGCAGGCAGCTGCTGCCCACCCCATGTCCCCCATGGCCCCAGAGTCTTGCAGGGCTCCTGCAAGCCAGGGCATCACATGGGTTGTGCTTCCCCATACTCACAGCTCACTCGTACCTGACTGGGCAGGTGGGAGCTCTCTGCATCCAGAACTTCACTGTAGGGGAAAGGATAAGGATGACCATCAGAACCAAAGGAAGCTGCGTCCTTTCCCCACCCAGCACAGCCCTCAATTCCCATCCTGAATTTCAGCAGGATGCCCCCATTGAAGGCAGAGAACAGGGACAAAGGGCTGTTTGCACATCTGGGTGGGCTTAGACATGGTCAGGGGCTGCAGGGAGCTCCCTGGTACTGTGTGCTCCCTACCATGAAGCTTCCATGACACGCAGAACAGAACAGTGCACCTGTGAGTAAAGGACCTTTTCTGGGGCAAGTTACAGCTCCAGACAAGAAAGGAAGCCAAGACAAAGCAGGCAGATAAGACAGTTTGCTCATTTAAGGGTGCAGAAGGAAGAGGTGCTGGGTACAAACCTGGGGGTGCTGAGGGTCCCTGCACAGCACTGCAGAGGGACAGACGAGAAGCTGCCCATGGCCACTGTCCCAGGGCTGCCCACCCCGCCTTGGCGCTTTCTCCTGTACATGCAAAGGGCGACGAAGAGGACGAGGAGAAGGAGGAGGAAGCAGAGCACTACAGCTGCAGCCACCATTCCAGGAACCAGGGCTGTCTCTGTGGAAACAGAGGCAGAGCAGGAAAGGGTGGTGGGTGTGGGGTGGAGCAAGGCCTCACTGTGGGCAGGGTGGGGGCTGTGGGCTGGGGTCCCTGGCAGCAGTGTCCTGCTGGGGTGCACTCACCATACACAGACACCTCTGTGCCATTGCCACGCTGAAACACCTCATCCACACTACTGTCTGACCTGGCAAACTTCACACAGTAGTAGGTGCCCGTGTCCTCAGGCTGAACATTCCTGATGCGGATGGTGAAGTCTGTGTTGGACCCATCCACTGCTCTTGTCACACGGGAGGAGGGATCCATTTTTGTCTGGCCATAGATGGTCTTGTTCCCACTGCCCCAGCCCTTCAGCCACTTCACAGGACCCGGTGCAGCATTTGGAGATGTGGTGCACCTGAGGGTGAGCATCTCCCCCACTGCCACCGACACCTTGGTCTGGGGCTGCTGCAGACTGAAGTTTTGAGCCGCCTGGGCACTCACACCTGAGCACAAAGACAGGAGGGTTCAGGGGTGAGTGATAGCGTGACACAAGGGCTGCTTCACAGGCAGAGAAGCCTCAGTATCCCACAGTTTGCAGCTGAGTGTTATCCTGAGATGTAGCAGAAATCACATGCAGGCACTGGGCGGGAGGCAACTCTTCAAAAACCAGTTCAGAATGAACACGGGGCAAATCTAAAAAATGAGCAGGCTGCCCAGGGCAGTGGTGGAGTCACCACCCCCAGAGGGATTTAAATAACATGTAGATGTGGCACTTGTGGACATGGTTTAGCCTTGGCAGTGCTGGGTTAATGGTTGGACATGATGATCTCGGAGGGCGTTTGCAACCCAAACAGTTTTGTGATTCTATAATTTGATAAATCTGCATCCTGTTCTCTCATTTGCAGGAGGTGCTGCAGCTGCCTGGAGGCCAGAGAGGTGCAGAGGGAGCCAAGGGGAACTCCTGGCAGGAAAAACTCCTGCGTGCTGTTAAACATTAACACTCTGGCTCTGTTCCACACCAGCCAGGATCACTGGGGCTCTGCGAGGAATTGGGGTTCACAGCCAGGAGCCAGCCAGGAATCAGTGTTCTAGGCAGGGATGTGCAGCCCTGTAGCTCAGCACAGGGTCCCTACCCTTCGTCGTCCCAAAATCCTTCCTCCTCCCCAAAATCCCTCCGGTCCCCAAAGTCCCAAATTATGGCAGCGCCTCGGCAGGGTTCGACTCGGCTCTGCCCATCCCCGGGGCTGGGGCTGCTCTGCACCCCTGGGGACGGTTTGATACCGAAAGGTGGTCGGGGAAGGACCACGCTGCGCCCCACCCGCTGTTCATCTTTGCCGCCCACTCGCGTTTATGTGGCAGACGGGGCAGCCCTGAGAGGTTCTGGGGGGCCCCGCTTCCGACTCACTCAGGAGCTGCCGCTGGACGGGGCTTCGCTGCCCGGACAGGAGCGGAGCTGCTGCCGCGGCCATGGGTTCTTCCCAAACTTTGCGAAGGAAAAGGGGAAGCGGGACAGGAAATGTAGGCGAGCCGGTGATTAACGCTTTGGTGTCTGCCCGGGGCGGGCGGGGGCCGGCAGGCATCATCCCCGGCGGGCATCACCCCCGGCGGGCATCACTCCCGGCGGGCATCACTCCCGGGCCGCCTGGCATAGAGCGGCTGCGCCGGACTCGGGACAGGGAGCGGATTTGTGTCCTCCCTGGTTCGGTGAGGGGCAGGAGCACCGGGGCTTCGGGATGTGGGACGCGCATCCTGCACCCTGATCCTGCTGGCAAGGGCTGGGTGTCTCCTTGGCACCCCAGGGTGCTGAGTCACAGGCTGGCCATGTGTGGGGGAGCGTGCTGGATCCCGGGTCCCTCTTGCTGGCTGCTCGGTGCCTGTGCCCGTGGCAGTGGCTGTGGCACACATCTGAGGGGAAACTGGGTGGGCATTGCCGTTATGGGCCAGCGTTGTGACAGGAGATGATGTCAGAATTGAGAAACAAATGGGATGTGACTGCATGGAGGAACTGGGCTGCTGGTAGCCCCTTTCCTTCCCCTTAGCTACTGGACTCTTCCCCAAAAGTCCAGTACCCTGATAAGCTAAGCCCAGTCCAGCTGAGTCAGCTGAGCCCAGTCCAACAGAGTCCAACGGAGCCAAATCCAGCTGAGCAAAGAGCAGCCATCAGGGAGCAAGACCTGGAATACCCACGGTTCTGGTGATGCAGGAACTGCCTCTCATGTGCCTGATGCTGCTCTTGCTCTGCAGAGACCCAGGTAAGTGGGGCCTGCACAGCTCTATCACATTTCCCATGCATGCTTTTCCACACTGCTGGCCTGGCAGTCCTTCCCTGTGCCCATGGGTATCCAGGGATCTCTTCTCACTGCCCCCCTTCCAGCTTGCTTTTGTCTCCAGATGAAATTCAGTTTACTTCAGCAAGAGTCTGGGCTCTCCTCATCTTGCAGTCCCCAGCAGCCTGGGAAACATGGTACAGGAATATCTCTCTGTTCCCTGCTCCAGGCTCAGGGCCAGGGCCTGATGATGCCTCATGCTGTGCCCCAGCCCTGGGGGCCCTTCTCATTTCCAAACCTTCCTGCTGCTCTGCCCAGGTGTGAGTGCCCAGACGGGTCAAAGCTTCAGTCTGCAGCAGCCCCAGACCAAGGTGTCGGTGACAGCAGGGGAGACACTCAACCTGACCTGCACCGTGTCAGGAGACACTGTAGTGGGAACTGTGAAGTGGCTGAAGGGCTGGGGCAGTGGGAACAAGACCGTCTATGACCGGAAAATAAAGGATCCCTCCTCCCGTGTGACAAGAGCAGTGGATGGGTCCAACACAGACTTCACCATCCGCATCAGGAATGTTCAGCCTGAGGACACGGGCACCTACTACTGTGTGAAGTTTGGCAAGTCAGACATTGGTGTGGAGGAGGTGTTTCGGCGTGGCAGGGGCACAGAGGTGTCTGTGCAAGGTGAGTGGGGCTCCCGGAGCAGCTCCTGATGGGAACCAGCCCAGCGGGCTCTGCTCAGGCAGAGCAGGGATGGGGAAGGGGGTCAGGGCTGGTCCAGGAGAGGATCCCATGGGCCATCCTTGTGCCCTTGCAGGAGACTCTGCTTCTGGCAGGTCCAGGGCTGGGCAGGGGCCAGAGCCTGGTCTGACAGCCCCGTGCTTCTCCCCACAGCCAAACCCAGCCCCCCACTCGTGTCTGGGCCTGAGCAGAGAGCGAGGCCGGAGCAGTCGGTGTCTTTCAATTGCATAACTGGAGGGTTCTTCCCCGACACGATTGGGGTGAAATGGTACAAGGACAAGAACCCCCTGGCTGCTCCACTACCCCAGGTCACCGAATCGAGGGTGAAAACCTACAACATGTCCAGCACAGTGACAGTGACCCTGCAGAAGGATGACGTCCGCTCTCAGCTCATCTGTGAGGTGCAGCACCCCACACTGCAGGGACTCCCGCTGCGTGGGACGTACCAGCTCAGCAGAGTCCTGCGAGGTGAGGGCTGGGGGACTCGCCCTGAGTGTCCTGCTCCTGTGGGGCTGGGGACCCTGGGAGGAGGACAGGGGTCTCTGGGGCAGGGACCAGGTGTCCTGTGCGCAGCAGAGCCGGGGACACCAAACACCAAGCCCTGCCTCTCTTCCCAGTTCCCCCCAGTGTCGAAGTGAACGCTAAGCCAAACCCTGCTGAGGTGAACAAGACCGTGACCTTCACCTGCCTCGTGAAGGATTTCTACCCAGCAAATGTGTCTGTTTCCTGGCTGGAGAATGGGATTGAGATAAAGGTGGAGAACGTCTCCCAGCCCTCGCTGCTCCGCGGGGGCTTGTTTGAGCTGAGAAGCCAGGTGGAAGTGCAAGCAACGGAGGAGAGAAATGGGTCCACGATTACCTGCATAGTGGTGCACGATGCCCAGGCCCCTACCAGCGACTCAGCCCTCCTGTGGATCTCCAACCCGGGCCAGGCAGGATTGAGTGAGGAATCCCAGACGGGTAACGATGCGTCAGAGCTGCTGGGATGGAGTGCCTGGCAGGGTGGCTGTGTGGTGTCACCCCCCTGAGGAAGCTCACAGTCCCAGGAAAGGCTCCCTGCAGGGGGTTGGGATGCCTCTCCCCAAGCCCTGGTTGCTCACATCCTCTGTCCCTATTGCAGGTGAGAACCTCCTCCTCCTGTGCCTTGGTATCCTGCTGGAGAAGGGCCTTCTTGGTGGGCTCCTCCTCTTCTTGTTCAGGCGCATGAAGAGATAAGCATTGGAGATGTTGCCCTATCCTGCTCTCTCTCAGCCCCTGTCTCCTCAAGCCGGGTCTCTGGGCTTGGCCACTGCCAGCAGTAACGTGTGAATCTGAAAATAAACGAACCAGGATGCAGAGGCTGCTGTGGGCTGCTCCGCACCTCCAGTCCCAACCCTGCCCGTGGCCTTACACCCGCTCTGCTCTGGGGCTTGGCGCTGCCCATCCCCAGCACCCCATGTTGCACATGGGACTCGGTGATGCCCATCCCAGTGCTCAGTACCCAGTGCTACACACACGGTGCCCGGTGCTCGGTGCTGCCCACTCTAGTGCTCAGTGCTGCCCATCCCGGTGGGTGTTTCTCCGTGCTCGATGCCCGGTACTCGGTGCTGCCCATCCCAGTGCCTGGTGCTCAATGCTGCCCACCCTGGTGCTGAGTGTTGCCCATCCCAGTGCCTGTTTCTCGGTGCCCAGTACTCGGTGCTGCTCATCCCGGTGCCCGGTACGCCGTGCCCGG
>VXBR01007315.1:0-29606 GCA_013400215.1 Cisticola juncidis
TTTTTTGACTTTTGGATTTGTTTCAGGATCTTGGTGTTGCTGTTCCTCTGTTTTTTCTGTTTTTAGTGTTGGTTTTTGTCTGTTTGTCCTGGGTCTAAGTGGTTCTGAGTGTTGGTGCTGAGCGGTGCTGAGCGATGGTGCTGAGCTCAGTTTTGGTGCTGAGCTGAGTGATTTTGTTGGGCTTTTTGTGTTTGTTTTGCAATCTTGGTTTTGTTAGTGTTTCCTTTATTTTTCTGTTTTTAGTGTTGGTTTCTGCCTGCTTGTCCTGGGTCTAAGTGGTGCTGAGTGTTGGTGCTGAGCGGTGCTGAGCGATGGTGCTGAGCTCAGTTTTGGTGCTGAGCTGAGTGATTTTATTGGCTGTTTGGGTTTGTTTTAGGCTGTTTTGTTGTGTTAATCTGGTTTTTTTTCTGGTTTTAGTGTTGGTTTTTGCCTGTTTGTCCTGGGTCCAAGTGGTTCTGAGTATTGGTGCTGAACGGTGCTGAGCTGAGCAATGGTGCTGAGCAGAGTGTTGGTGCTGAGTGCTGGTGCTGAGTGCTGGTGCTGTACCTTGTCTGTACACTCATTTCTGTCCCCATTCCTCCCTCCAGTACACACAATAAATATTCCATCTGGGGATTTTCTTCCCCACCCATTTACTCCAGCCCCTACAGAAATGGAATTTTCCCATTAATTCTCCCACCAGCACAACCCCTCTGCCTGCCCCTCATCTCCTCGCTAACACAAAAATGGTGAATTTTGCTGGAAATACCTGCACAAACCAATATCTGAGTAACAGGAGAACTGAAACAAATATTTTTGTCTGCATTAAGGAACTTGAATTCCCCCTGCAGCTGCCTGGACCACTGACAATCATTTCCCTTCTTCCTTCATGCATTGTTTTTGCCAGTGCTCGTTATTAATCCTGTTCTTCTGGATGGATTTCAAACCATCCCATGCAACAAAGAAAAGTAAATTGAAATTAGCATTATCTAAACCCCTAATTAAAGTGGTATTAATTTTTCTCCAGTGAAAAATTAAAGTGAAAAATCCCATTCTTGAAAGAAGAAAATACATTGTCACATTTTAAAGTCAAAATTAACTATGAATTATGGATCATTTGAAATAAAGCAATACAGAAGTACCCACTAGGCCTGTATCCAAAGTAAAAATGAATTTATGACAAAGCTGATATTGACCCATCACTTATAAGGTCTGTTAAATTCATCTTAGACTGGGCTTCCAGTGGAAGATGATTTATTAAACAAAGTGATATAAAATGCAATGAAATAGATTAAGTCTCTTTTTGAAATATTGTTACCCATTAGATCTGGTGAATTTAAGTCTGTTCAAACATGAAATAACCACTTCAGCAGATCCCCCAGCTCCACCTAAACGTGGGGTGCTAATGCTCAGTCTCCCATGGAGAAAAATCTTGGTCAGGAGGAGAGATGGCACTAATGACTTTATTTATTTGGGGGGTGTAAATTAATCACCCTTAGGCTATCTGAACAGATGCAAATCTTTCCGGAATACAGATTTGATCTGATTTAGATGCATTTAGATGCATCTGATTTATCCTCACTCAGATGAATGTTTGGGGAACCAGGGCTGGTGCTGGAGCCTGGAGGGAGGGAAACAGGGCCAGGCACACACGGGGGGTGTGAGGGGGGCTCAGGGCATCCTTCCCCTGCTGGAGCCCTGAGGATTTTACATTTTCTGTGCTGCCAGAAACTGACCCCAGGCAAACTCTGCACTGACCTGAGGACTGGAAAAGGCTCCCAAAATTGAGTGACAGCGCTGGGATTGTGGGTGTGGAGTTTGGGTAGAAGTGTGTGATATCACAGGGTGGGAAACTTAGAGCTTAAGGGTTTAGAATACAGTAATAGATATAAAGCAAGATGGAGGTTTTAGGGCCTGGGCTAAGTCCTTCTTTTCCACCTTCTTCTCCATGGATTTAGGTGGTGTTTTGTAATTAGATAAGAAAAATCCACATTGCAGGCCAGGGGTGGTTGGTTATTGGGTTAAAAGTAAAAATAATTTAGGTGTCATTTCATAATTGGACCTTTCATATTGGTTGGACCAATATGAACCAATTTCATATTGGTTCTTAGAAGACCCTGTAGAGAGAGATGGGGCTCCATTTTTTACTTTGCTAGCTTGAAATGCTGCAGCACTCACAGTTTGTGAGATTGTACCAGAGATAAGAATTAATAAACATCTGAGTCTGATCATGAAATACCCTCTGGAGCCTTAATCCCAGCCCTGGTGGAAAAGAAGGTGACCCCCACCCTCCCCAGCACTCAGACATCCCCTGCTGCCAGCGGGGAGGGAGTTCCCCACACTGGGCTGCACCAGTGCTGCATGAGGAAAGCTCCTGTGCATTTCCTGCACAGCCTCGCCTGGACCCGCTGCTGTAAGCACAAGGATTCATTCCTTGCAATCCATCTCTGCTGCAGGGGTTTGAATGCTTTAGAGCCTTGCCTGTCTCTGTGTTCCAACAATAGCAATTCTGTTGTAATGACTCCTGTAAAGATCTCTTTTGAATAGTAATGTTTTATCGCTTCTACTTTTGCCTGTTTTCCAGAATAATCCATTCTCTTATCTCACTTTTGCTTTTCTACCTTTGAACATTTCTAAGCTTTAGTGTTTGTGCCTAACACAAATTCCCATGGCCACGGGAGAAGCGGTGCCTCTTTTTTAATTTATTCATAATTAGAAGTCCTGCGTTAGTGACAGTTTCAAATCTGACACGACATTTTTATAATCTGCTGAATATCTCCAAAGGTTTCTCTGCACTGCAGCCTGGGAATTATGCAAATTAAGAAGAGGAAAAAAAGCACTACCTCGGTGTTGTTTAATCATAAAGCTATGACTGAAGAATTACTGTTGTTTTTATTATAGGAAAACTACATTACAGGGCTTTGCCAAGAGCAGGTGATGGCTCAGTACATCCTGCACTGCAAGAATTCTCCTTCTCACACAGATCTAATCACAGATTCCTGCCACTGCAAACACGCCTGGCCCTGCTCCAGAGCTGAAGTTAATAGAAAGATTCTGTAATGGGCCCGGGATCAGGCCCTTTGGAAATATAATTGAGTGTCACCCTCTCCTCCCATTTATCTCCGTGCCTCTGGCATTCCACCCTGGCAGCTCTGACAGACCTGGCACAGCCTGGGCACAGCCTGCACCGGCAGGAAGGTGCTAAATGGGCACGTGGTTCTCTGTAAGGACTGCAAAGTTTGCATTAATTGCATCTCTGCAGTTAATTACTGAATGCTTGTCCCTTTACTGAGCTGGGACTCTGCAGGGGCAGCCCAGAAATGCAGCCCTGAGATGATCCATGCATCTCATCCCTGAGTGCAGCCCAGAAATGCAGCCCTGAGGTGATCCATGCATCTCATCCCTGAGTGCAGCCCAGAAATGCAGCCCTGAGGTGATCCATGCATCTGATCCCTGAGTGCAGCTCTGATATGCAGCCCTGAGGTGATCCATGCATCTCATCCCAGAAATGCAGACTTGAAATGCAGCCCTGAGGTGATCCATGCATCTCATCCCTCAGTGCAGCTCTGAAATGCAGCCCTGAGGTGATCCATGCATCTCATCCCTCAGTGCAGCTCTGAAAGGCAGCCCTGAGGTGATCCATGCATCTCATCCCAGAGTGCAGCCCAGAAATGCAGTCCTGAGGTGGCCCATGCCTCTCACTCCTCCCTGGGTGCAGACTGGCTGTGGCAGAGGCAGGCACAGGCAGCTCAGCACACACCAAAGCTGCCCCGGGCTCCTGCCCTGTGCCCTGTGCCCTGTGCCCTGTGCCCTGTGCCCTGTGCCCTGGTCAGAGATGAAAGGTGAGGAGTGAACCCAGCCTGAGGAGCAGCCCGAGGGAGCGAACCTGTGCCTGCAGCAGCACAGACTGCCAGGGGTTTGTACAGAAAAAATGAGCTGAGGGCCATGGGTGCCATGGATTTTATACAGAAAAAATGAACTGAGTGCCATGGATTTTATAGAGACCAAATGAGCTGAGTGCCACAAGTGCCATGAGCTGAGTGCCATGGGTTTTATACAGATGAAATAAGCTGACTACCAAGGATTTCAAACAGAAAAAAGGAGCTGAGTGCCACGAGTGCCATGAGCTGAGTGCCATGGATTTTATACAGAAAAAATGAACTGAATGTCATGGATTTTATACAGGAAAAATGAGCTGAGTGCCATGAGTGCCATGGATTTTATAGAGACCAAATGAGCTGAGTTCCATGAGTGCCCTGAGCTGAGTGCCATGAGTTTTATACAGATGAAATAAATGGAGTGCCATGAGTGCCCTGAGCTGAGTGCCATGGATTTTATACAGATAAAATAAACTCAGTGCCACGGGTGCCATGAGCTGAGTGCCCTGGATTTCAAACAGTTGAAGTGGATTTTAAACAAGGTGACACGAGCTTTCATTCCAGCCCCTCGAGGGTGGAGCTGAGGGTTGTCCCTGGGGAATCCCTGAGCCCTGGCTAACAGCTCCTGCTCAGTTTGGATCAGCTGCTGAGCTTCTGTTGGTGCAATAAATGCACTCCATGGGCCAGGCTGCACCAGCCCAAGCCCAAGGGGGAGCTGGCAGTGATGTCTGGGCTCTGTCTCACAGCATTTCTCAGTTCCTGCTGCAATCCTGAGTTGCTGCCTCGTGGGCTCTGTGTGCTCAGAGTAAAGCAGGTTTATGGCACAGATTTGGGAAACCTCTGCCTCCAGCTGAGCTACAGAGCTCCCCAGTTCCTTCTACAGCTGCAATTTGTGCCAGGCTGCAGCAGCTTCACCAAGGGCAAAATCAGTCCCAAGAGTACAGAAAACAAGGTGTGTGTTCATACTGCTGGGAACTGCAGTGACTCCTGAATATATCATTTTAAAAGCCAGACTTCCACTGGCCCTCTCACAGCTTGCAAGTATCTGATGGCAGATATTAAGTTCTGTATCAGAATAATTCTTATGTGACTGAGAAATACCTTTAGCATAATTTATGAAGGTTGCTTAGCTGGTATTTACAGCAGCTGCAGTAAATCCAAGCTGCAGCTTCAAACACAACTCACAGCAGCTCCCTAAGATGTAACCTAATACTGTCAGGAAGAGTCAGCTTTAAACAAATAACTCAACACAACGCTACACTAAATAAAGATTATGACAATCCAATGCTGATCTTCAAACTGGAGATGTTTAGACACAGCAGAATTGATTTTTTTCTTTTTTAAAAGAAGAAAGTCAGGCATAAGAACAGTATTCCAGGGGTCAATCGTCCTCAGCCCTCGAGCATATTTTGCTACATCTTGAAATTTCACTCCAGAGGAAACATTATGACCATTTATCTTGTCCTGCCGAGAGGGGAATGGGAAAGATGATGCAGCATCTAAGTTTTAGTGAAACAAACACCAGCACTTTCACTGCTGGTACAAAATAATCCTCCAAAATCACAAAGTCACACTGGGTTAAATTAATGATAAAGCCCACAATCATTGCATTGTCTTTTACTGCATCCAACAAAACCATTTCTCTCTTTTTTTTTTTGGTGAAATCATCTCCTGTGCTCTATTTTCACACCCTACAGCAACAACCACAACCCCAAAAATCCCTCAGTTCCACCTTTCCTCAGTAGCCACAAAGGGCTAAGGCCAAAGGAGGGATAATGGGAAAAAGGGAGAATCCAGTGTCCCCCAGCAGCTTGGGACCAAAGCAGGCCCTGGAGGCAGAAAATGCCCCAGGAAGGATCCCCAGTTTGGGGCTGAGCACAGCCTGGGGCAGGGACAGCCCCAGCTCTCCCTCCTGTCAGAGCTGCTCCTGTCACTGCTCTCAGGGATGTGCTGCCCTTGGAGATGCAGCTGCAGGAGTGGAGGAGAGGGGTCAGCAGTGCCCTGAGGAGTGTGGCTTTGGAAAAGAACGTGAAAATTCCTAACAGGAGGACCTGAGAAATATCTGCTATCTGGAAAAAAAACCCCAACAATCCAACAAAGTAAATCCACCCCCCAAAAGAACAGGTTTTAATGCCTTGATAGCAACGAAATTCTCGTTCAGTGTAATGACAGCACTGCTTTTCCAAGCAAGGTCCCCTCTTTTCTCCCACTCCCACCTCTCTTTAACTTGATCCATCTGTATTTCCACTGCAAAGACTTGGGAGAGGCGTTTTTGCCATTTTAAATGTGTTTACCTGGAAAGTCCAAACACAGTTAGTTCCAAAGGGAAGGTAACAGGTGCCCTGCACTGCACAGCTCTGAGGATTTCACAGGAGTGACCACGGGAGGTTTGTTTGGGAACATTCCTGCTGCACACTCACTGAATGTCAGCCCAGGCTGAGTGAACAGACCCCTCACTGCCATCTCTGCCTGCCCAGGCACCACACACCACAGCAGGGTAGGCCCAAAATTCACTTTGCCTGCTCTGATTACACTGAGACAACTCCTTCACCAGACACACATCAGCCTCTCTGAGGTGAAGCCTCCACAGAACACACAAAAAAGGAGATTTTCTCCTGCAGAACAGCTGTTCTCCTTTACCTGTGCCTCCAGGAACGGGGCTGTTTTAGAAACACTTTTCAGTTCAGCAATTCAGCAAGGTGTTGTACCAGCAAGCAAATGTTTGAGCAGCCTGTGTGATTGCTTTAATGGGGTTCAAACTCTCTTTATGCCACTGCTTTTATCCACCAACCTGGAATTACATCCCTGTTTCTTCATGCTAAGTGCAAATCTCATTTTCTGGCTTGTCCCATCTCCCCTCTGATATCAGATTTCTCCCCTTTTGTCCCTGCTGTGCAAGGCTGTGATAACGACTCAGGATTTCACTTTAAAAGCTGGCCCGGGAAGATGTTTTTTCAGAGAGGAGGAAGTATAATAAATCGTGGAGTGCATTACTACGAGGCAAGGAGCAGATAAATAATTAATGTTTTGCCCTTTGCCACGCCAAGGTGGGAATCAGAGCTGATTTTTGACACTACAGCCAAAAACAGCTGCCCGAGCACAGCGTGGACATCCATGGGGACAGGCAGATCACAGCCCGTGCTGCTGTTTGTTTTTATTCTCCTGGCCCTGCAGAACAGGAATTGTGATATTCCAGCTGACTGCAAGCCCTGGGGGAATGCAGTGGGTCACAACAAGAGCAGCAGCTGAGCTGGTATCTCCCACCACTGGGAAACATAAAAAGGGTTGCTGGTGCAAAGAGCAGCAGGTGAAATCCTTGTCCCAGGGAGCTGGGCAGGACTGGGGGCTCAGGACAAGGGCTCTGGGGTGGTTCTGTGCCTCCCACCCCCAGGCAAGCTGGGCTGTGATCTCGGAGTGCAGAGAGTGTTCACCTAATGCCCAGGGAGATGGGGAATAATGAATTGTGTTTGTGTGGGACAGAGAAATAATGAATTGTGTTTGTGTGGGACAGAGAAATAATGAATTGTGTCTGTGTGGGACGTCCCTGGCTGGGCTAGAAGGGAAATTTCCTTTCCTTGGGAGCAGGAGGAGCTCACTGAGGGGCAGGGACAGCCCAGGTGGAGGAACAGGAGCACAGGGAGAGCTTTGCAGAAGTGCTCAGGGCTGTCTGCAGCCCCAGCAGAGCCCACCAGCCCTTCCCAGACCCAAAGCCTGTCTGCACACCTCAAAGGCTTTGGGACAAATATCTGCAATTCCTGCAGTGCTGGTGTGCTGCAGAGGTGCTGGCAGTGTGGAGAGCATCGCTGCCAGCACCAAACACCATCAGAACCTTTCTTTAGAGGAATGCTAGTTAATTTAAAAACTGAATTTTCTTGTCTTCCCTTAATAAAAAGAAAAAAGAAGAGAAAAAGCAAATGCTGCAGAGGTCTTGGTCCTTCTGAACTGGCAGGAACACCTCAGAGTGCAAAACTTTGAACCTCCAGTGCTCTGGAAATAAAGAGACTAGACTTGTAACTATTTATAATTATTTAATTGGGACTCTTCAGTTAATGCTGCATTAACACTTTGCATAATCTAATCTCTGCCTTACAGAAGTGCTATTTTAAGTTCTGAAATTTCATGTCGCAATTTTCAGGATAAAGAATTTTGATTGTAATGATAGAGCAGAGGCTGGCTGGGAAAAGTGGCATGAGACAAGAATGCAAAGCTGTGATTTCCCTCCCTGGCCACAGCTCTTCTCCTGCACTGTGCTCCACAGAACTGGGAACCCGCAATTAGATTAATCCTACAATTGATTCCAAAAGGTTCAATGATTAAAAACAACTGTACAGAACCAACATTTAGAAAAAGAATCAAACACAATTTATGCACCAGTAGCTTTGTTAAAAACAGGGAAAAAAACCCACTCAAGCCAGAGGAACAAGCCCAAGGTTTAATTTATATAAATTGCAGCCACCTGCTCATTCCATTTCCAAAAGAAAGATTTTCCTGCATGCTCTAAATCAAATTTTCTCTAGCTAAAGGAATTTCTGGGAGTCTCACCCATTTAATCTTCCATCTGAGGCTGCCAGCTTTCCCCTGAAGCTGCAGATATGACTGGTAAATCAGGAGGTGATTACCCTCACCCAACCAGCCTGTCTGCAGACAGCAGAGTCACATCCCATGCAAAAACACAGGAAAATGGGTAAAATCAGGAACCTCAGTGCTCCAGTGAAGTATTGATTGTTAGTGCAGGGAGCTGCATTAATGCAGCAGAATCCTGACCCGCAGCCCAGGAGCTGCTGGGACCCTCAGCCTGTCAGCATCTCCCAGCTGCACCTTTGGATCAAAGCAAGAGCATCACCTCAAAGCTAAAAACATTTAGGGTTTTATCACATTTAGAATTTTGAGCTGACACTTCCTCCAAATATTTTTACAAACAATTTTGTGCCAATTTCTGCCTGTTTACATTTTTTTAAAATTTTCAAAGTGTTGGGATCAAATCTTAACAAGAATTTTAGTGAGTTTCTTCTGATTTCTCCACCAGTCCTTCATAGTTCTATTTCCCCCTTGCATAAAATCTTCAGCATTTCCAGCTCCACCAAAACCAGCAGGAATTTGGAGGGCTCTGCTGTAAATATGCAAGTTGAATTCCCTCAAGCTCAGGCAGTGTAACTTGGATACTGCTGTTCCACTCCAGTGCTCAGCTCATTTGCAGCCCAGGCCACGACTCGGGATGATTTTTTTAAAGAGCAAAATGACAAATAATTGCAGGTAATGCCATGCACCTCACTATGAAATCAATACAGCAAAATGAGGCAGGAATATTAAAATCAAGAGTGTTTCCCTGTAGCACACAGCAGATGAGTTTAAGGAGTATAAACATTGGACTGGATTATCAGACATTTGCTTTTGGTCTTTGAGGATGTTGTGCCAGGGCCCCAGCTCCATCAGGAGGAATTACATCCTCGTGTTCCAGCCCTCTGCTCTCAGGGCTTTCATCTTGGGCTGCTGAATTGGAAAAGACTTGACCATAATCTCTGCTAACTATAAATACCAGCGCAGAGCAGGAGCCGGAGCAAAAGGACACGCGGTGAAATAAAGAAACGCACGGTGAGGATCCTGCAGCTGCTGGAAAGGGCAAACCCCAGCTGGTGCAGGATGGAAATGTTCCATTTCTTTCAGGATTTGCTTTACCTTCATCATGACCAAGCCTCTGATTGGTTTTCAGGGGCTTTTGGACCTAGAGCACCCAAATATCACAGCCAAAATATTTATCATAGAGGACACTGATTCCAGCTGGAGCAGAATCTAATCTTTGTGTCAGCCAACAGCAGGGAATGATGTCTGCAACCCCAAAAACTCCTCCACTGGAAAGGTCAGGGCTGCCTGGGAACGTGACCTGCCAGAGGATGGATAAAAATGCCCAAACCCTTGTGCTGAAGCAGGAAAAGCACTTTGAGGGGCTCCAGTGCTGCTGGAGCTCAGGCAGCTTCATTGCAGAGGTGGGCAGAGCTGCAGTGCTCCTACAGCCCAGGAATCTGAGGGTGGGAGCACAAAGAATCAGGGACAGAATGAAGGTTAATTGGGTTGTGTTTGGAAATCCCAGTTTTTGTGGACTGAAGGTGTTGAAGAAAAAATAACGATTGGTTTTTAATTCATACAATTTTGATTTGTGTTTGTAGCAGTTATTCTGCAGAAGAGCAGAGTGCAGAGAGGTTTGGGCAGCACCAAGGACAACGGGACAAGAGTTCAGCCCAAAAAACACAAACAGGGGTGGCTGAAGGGAGGAACAAGAAGGATGGGACTGCAGAACCTGCAGCTGGAATTGGACAATTAAACCCCAAATATGCAAATGAACCAAAAGTCATCAAAGTGTGAGAGTTCAAGACTGTGTGCCCATTTTGTGCCCATCTTGGGTCCATTTTGTGACCATTTTGTGTCTTTTCTCCTGGGGCTTTTCTCCTCTGGGATTGGCTGAACCCCCTGCGAAATATTTACATTAATGCCTGACCTCCAGAAGGTCAGAAATGGTAAAATCTACATGAAAATCTTTCTTCAACACCTTTAGCTATGTGGGTGCTCTGGGAAATATTTCTTAAGATAATTAATTAATCAGCATCAGCAATTCATTCCAATGATTATCTTTTCAGGATGGAGGCCCCCCACAGGTTTTCTAGGAAATAAAAAAGCAGATATTTTTCTCTTTGTGTGTGTGCACCATGCTAGGTTTTGCACAACTTGGCAGCTTGAGCAGACTAATATTATTGCAGCAATTTTTTAAGTTTTGCACTTCAAATTCTACCCCTTTTTGCTTAAAAAAAAAAAAGAAGCAGGCATCTTCTGTCATTAATTTTCTCACATTTTTTCCCAAAATGTGATAGCTTTTTAGCACTCCTCTTTTGTTGTCATATCCCAAGGCTAATTGATGTTTCTGCCAGGCCTGGGGGGCATGGACACAACTGTTCTCAGGCTCAGCCCTCACCTACCAATGGTGTCAGCTCACACACAGCAAGACAAGATCATAAAAACTGAATTGAACGGATTCAATTCCAGTTTCAATTCAAAACCACTCAAATCTTGCTTCATCATCCTCTGAGATCAATGAGCATCTTTGGATTGGGTTCAGCAGGGTCCAGGTCATGCCCACAGAGCTCCTGGATGAATGCCCGGTGTCTCCCGCCCTTAACCAGAGCATCAGGATGTGACAGAAAATCCCTTTGGGGTTTTTTTGGTGCAGGTCACTCAGCTGCTGCTGTATCCTTTTACTTTTCCACCTCTCATGTCCCCTGGAGCCTGGAGACTGCCCCTGAGAACTTGTTCAACGGGAGAATCAAACTAGAACCAGACTAGTTGATTTCTACTATATTATATTATTTTATATTATATTCTATTCTGTCTGGCCAGGCTGTCTGGCCCCCTCCCTCGTTCCCCACGCTGATCCTGCTCTCACCCCTGCATTAGCAGAAGTGCATCACTCATCTCTCCATAATGCAGCAAACTGAGAGTGCAGCTCAGAGCAAACCAACACCTCCAGCAGTGTTCAGTGCCACTCGTGTTTGTGCTGCAGAACAGACGAACCACGCTCATCTGAGATGGGCTGGGTCAAACACCTCGGGCTCAGGGCTCTGCAAATGCAGGAGATATGAACGTGCTGGCCTTGCAGGGGATATCCCAGCAGTAAATCAGGGTGCACTTCACCCCCAGCAGTGCTGTGTGGTTGGTGGGATTCCCCTGCCGTGCATTCCTGAGCACAGCAGTGTTGGAATAAAGGGAATCTCCTTTTCTGAGGGATGTTTTCCAGCACAGGGACCATCCCCTGTGTGTACAGATTTTAATTCAGCTGGAGCAGGAGCTGCCCCAGCCACGGGGTTACACCAAATCAGGTTATCCTGGTGAGAGCCTCGACACAGGCACAGCTCCAGCTGCCTTTAGGGTTTCACTCTCAGACTGAGTGAGTGGGAAAACCTGTGAGCTGCTGTACCAGAGCACTCCAGAGAGAGCATTCCCTGAATGAAATCCCAGCAGATTCAGCACAAACAGCCCTCTGGAACCGAACTTAATTATTGCTTTGACAAGCCTGTACATCTCCCATCTCATCGCAGACTTGGTGAGAAATTCTGTGATGTTTCCTTTCCCCTGCAAATATTTAAACACATGCACTATTTCATTATTACTTTCCTCTATCTCTCTTTTTTTTTTAACATTTCCCTGCACAAGATATGTGCCCCAAAGGGATCAAAACAGAACAAGGGTAAATGATAGCTTATTAAAAGAGGAATGGGAAATATTCCTCTGATTACTTCTTCGCCTCTCTGTCCACGGTTATACCCTGCTTTCATGGCTCTTAATGACCAATTTTGCCATGAACTGCAAGGCACTTGGATGACATTGTTGACCTAATTTTGATCAATGCTGTGCTGCAGAGGCTCCCAGCCTCATAAGAGAAAAGCCTTTTCCAGTTGATATGGGCTGGGTATAATGGGCTGGACGTGGGCCAGCCTAAATGGGAATTTTGTCAGCAGACAAAGCACTGGAGACTGAATGCACTGGAAGGAACAGAGGGAAGTGAAGCATAATTAAATATGCAGGACCTATTTTTAAACCTATTGAAATGAAGACAATTGAAAGGAAAAGAGGCAGGAGAGATGAAGTCGTGGCAGAGATGGACAAGAGGAGCTGGGGATGGTGGGATGGACCCAGTTGCTGCTGGGTTTTGGGATTTGGGGAGATGCCAGGAGCTTACAGCACCACAGACTGCTGTGACCAAAGGAGAGCTGGGCTTAGCAAAGGAGGGGGCAGCTGCAAAAACCACACAGCCACCACAGCTTCAGAAAGCAGAGAGAGTTAAGGAATAAGCACGAGTTCCTGGGGGAAAAGGAATAACAAAACACAACATGGAGAGATGGCTGTGTGCAGCTGCATTCTGCAGGTCTTTGGGTAACTCTGGTGATATTCTGGGAGAGGAGGGAAGGCCCTTCCTGAGGGTTATCCCTGTTTTTATCCCCTCCCCTTGGCTCTTGGAGGAGGCTGGGTGATGTGCACAGAGCATTTTGGGATGGCTGAGGTTAGAGGAGTTGGCATCCCTGGTTTGGCACCATCTGCTCTCCTGTGCACAGGGACAGCCCTGGGGTCACTGCAGACCCTGCACAATCAGTGCTGAGCTGAGCAGGAGCACAAATTCCTGCCAAGAAACCAAAGCCGGTGTGCAGTGTCCAAATGAACCCTTACAAATTGTTCCCTGTGACTCAGTCTTTTGGTACCTTCTGAATTACTTTTTTTCTACTTTTCCATCCATAATTTGATTATTGTTGGTTAACTCAGCGAGTACAACTTGCAAAAGCAAAGAATTACAAGCTGAAGATCTTCAAAGTCATTTGCTGGAGCTTTTAGTTTGGGATACTGGTGGAACTAAACACAAGAAATTAGGAACTACTGTTTAGTTATTTTTTATTCAAAGGGGATCTTCATCAATTAAACCTCTTATAGATATTTGGATGAACAATGAAGTTTGTAAGTTTATTCCAGATCATAAAAATAGATAAAGGAAGAAAACCTATAAAATCAACTGTCCTAGGGAGGATAAGTAAAAATGGCAAGCGCTTAAATTTTCTTTTAATAAACTATTTAGCAATATTTATTTAATGACTGCCCAATTCAGCTGCTGTAACACTCTTTAATAACTCATAAAGCATATTTTACAGCAGCCATGAGATTTAATGTCATCACAGTGGAAGGAAAATCTATCTTGACATGAAGCTTCTGAAAGCAATGGGAAAACATGAAGCTGAGGTTTTTGAATAGGAAAAATACTTTTTTATTGAGGCAAATGCTTTCTATCACCTTCTTTATCTGTGTACTGTAGCCAGGCAGCTATTATATGCAATTTGAGTCTGTCACTTGAAGGGTGTGATGCATATTAGAGTGGGTAAAAGTAGTTGTGAGCAAGTTAAATTTAGCCCTTATTACCTGCATTATGTTAATGCCTCTGGGTGCTAACAGCTTGAAAGCCGTGGTGACAGACACTGCACAAGCACAGAGCACGACAGGAGTCACTCAGGGCATGGGCTGAATCAAAACAGACAAGACAGAAAAAGGGTAGGAGGCTTGGAGATGAAAGCAGAGGGAAATAAAGAACGGCAGAGCCAAGGGAAGAAACGGCTTAGGATTCTTTTCCTTTTTTTTTCCTTTTTTTGCCAAAAATATATTTCATCTATAAGTGAACATTTGTCAAAGCCATAGAATGTTTTTAGGTGCAATATTCTTCCCTGGGTATGTGAAAGAGAGAGCAGCTGGTGCAGACCCAGGTTCAGATCTCTCCTTCAAGGATTAAAGATTTGGATCTCTGGTCTCCTAAGGAGTGACCTAAAGGCCAGGCTGCTGTGGCTCCTCGAGAGGTTTTCATGAAGACCAAACAGTGAGGCCTTTCCAGATGTCACAGGGGTTCATGGCATGGGAAAAGCTTTTCAAGCCATCCCTCACCAGGAACATCAGCCAGGGGCTGCCCCTCCTCTGTGCCCCCAGCCAAACTCTGTCTTTTTCTCTTTCTGTCCTGATCTTTCCCAGCCAGCAGAACAACTGCTCCCTTTGCAGCTCAGCCTCTATTCTGACCTTGTTAAGAAATAGCTGCAAACCTGTGACCTTCTCTGAGTGCAGGCACAGGAGTCTGTTTGTGTGAAGGGTTGGAACCACAGGTGAGGCAGCTCAGGGCCAGCTCCATCCTGAGTTTAGCTCAATGTGCCAGGGACAGCTCGGAGTGGAGTTTTACACAGCACCTCAGTCCAATCCAAAATTACCTGGTAGGTCACCCAGATTTTTAACACCATCACCGAGCTCTGAAGGCTCCAGTGATAACTTGAAGCTGTGATAAAAGATGGAGGGAGGAGCAAACTGCTACTTCTCTATTGATTATGGCCACACACTGCTTTATTTAACAGCTAAATCCTTGCACAGAATGATTTAACATGAGCAGACACACAACATGTATGTGTGTGGATATCAGATTAGTAGCTGACAAACTCTATCATACTGTGGCTTTGGCTCTTTGGCTGTCCCAAAATTCCCATTTTCATGTCCTCTCAGGTGGCTGCTGCGTGGTGACAGGCACCAAGAGTGTCCCCACGTTTGGAGTGGTTGTCAGCACTCGATGGTTTGAGGCTTCTCTCCAGCCTTGCATTGTGAGGATGTTAAAAATGCTCCCTCAGGAGCAGCCTCGTCCCTGTGTGCAGCAGCAAACAAAGTGCTGTCACTTTGGTGAGCTCTGTTCTGAAGCCTCTACAAGAGCTGATGGCTTGCCTGGAGGAAGGGAATATCTCACAGACTGTCTGTGTTTCCCCAGAACTCCCACATTTCAGAGGAAGAAAAATTGAGACTCCTTTCCCTGTCCTCTTTCCAATTGTGTTTGTGCTCCCTGGCTGCCTGTGAGGCTGTCTGATGTCACTGCAGGGTAAGTGATAAAAACGGATGCATCAGGAGCATTTTCCTCTGGCAACTTCATTTTAAGGGTGTTTGCAGCTTTACTGAGCTCACAGAGGCAGGGGAAGCCTGATGGGTACAGCCCTGGGATCTGTGCCTTGGATCCAGTCATGGAATGGACCTGCTGCAGCCTTGGAGTACAAGGATGGATTGAAAAGTGATATTACTCCAGTATTAATGCTTAAGCTTTGATATTTTGTCACTTTTCTCCACCTTGTCCCACGCTGTTGGAAGCCATCTGTAGAAAATCAGCTTCAGTGCATTCCCAGCAGCTCTGCCCCTCCCTCTGAGGCTGCCCCTTGCTGCCACCCTGCACAGAAACGTGGCACCAAGAAAAGCCAATTGCAGCCCAGTCCCCACTGCACAATGAGACATCAAAATGGATTTTTTTTTAAATAAGCTCCTTTTTCTCTCTCGCTGTGGGGAAGATGGAGGTTTCTGAGCTTGGCTTTGCTCCCTGCCTTGTCCCCAGCCCTGCAGAGCTCGGTGTCCTCACCTACCAAAGCTCCCTCTGCTCCCAGCCCAGGTGCCTGGGGACAGCACAGGCACAAGGAGTGACAATTCCAGTGCCCTGCCAGTTCTGTGCAGGAAATCATTTCCCTGGAATTAATTATCAATTATCAATTATCAATAAGTGTTCCAAACGTCTTAGCCTGGCCAGTACCTTGCCTTCATTGTCAATTCACCTTCCTAAGTAGCTCCTTAATTTTCCTAAATTTATAAGAACTGGATTAACAAAGCTAAAGGGGTCTAATGAATTGGTTGGATCAACCCCACAGACATTGAAATAAAAACAATCCTGAGAGCAAAGTGTCTGAAACTGCCTCAGTTTGGAGCTGACTTTGTGCCAGCAATGAACAAGTCACACAGCCAAGGTGAGTACCAAGAACATTGCCTGGCAATTTTCTCTAGCAGGTTATATGGCCCCTACTCATACAGAGCCTCCAAGGCTTGAATTTATTTGTCCTCACAACATATTACACTGGGGAGAGTGAAGAAATATTTCCCCATTCATTAGTCAGAGAGGGTCTGAGAGACCAGAGCAGCACAGAAAATATGCAGCCACTTACTTCCCATTGGAATGGCATTAAGGGCCAACCAGAACCAGTTACGTGCTCACATAATTTATTTACCTATATTGCTGTTACCAAAAAGACTCAACAAAAACACACCAGGCAAATATAATGGGAGCATCTTCTGCAACAGGAGAGATCAGCAAAAATAAATCAGGGTAGGTACCAAACACCCTCTTTCATTTGGCCTGTCCCTGACCCCCCGTGTTTCTTAGTGACTGATTAATAGTTATGCAAACCACCACTTCAATTAGGAACCTGGCGGGATTAATTGGATGGAAAACTACTGGCAAAGCAGCACACAAAGGAAAAAAAGAATAATCAAAGGGAGCTTTTCTCTCTTTTGTCTGCTGCCACCAAAATACTGCAGGTGGTTCCAGGTTGGGCGCAGGGAGGGACCCCCCAAAGTGTTCCAAACCCCAAAGTGTTCCAAACCCGAAAGTGTTCCAAACCCGAAAGTGTTCCAAACCCGAAAGTGTTTCAAACCAGTGACCTTTGGGATGGGTTGGTGGCCCTGGAGGGGCAGCAGGGACACACGAGGTCTGATTGAAGCTGAAGCCTGGCTCAGGTGCTCCACAGTAAAATGTCACAGGATCACAGGCAGCCCCTCCTGTCACAAAAATCCCTGTTCCAGTTCTTTCCATGGGCTGCGTGAGGCTACAGGAAGGGAACATGGATCACTGACCCTGGGCCAGCACATCCTCAGGAAAGGGGACCAACAGTGGCCACAGAGCCACTCTTTGCCCTGCCTGTGATGCCTTTTGGGGCTACCTAAACACAGAGGGCAGTTGGAATTAAGGGAATAAAAAGCAGTTCTGTTTATTGAAGGGCTTTCAGGTACATTCAGGGCAGATGAAGCCCCCCAGGGGCTGCACCCAAAAATGGACAGTGGTCATGGGTTTTCACAATTTTGTAAATTGGGTCCATTTGCAGATTGGGGGTTCATCCTCCAGTTCTAGCCTCAGGGAATGAAGTCATTCACCCAAAGTTTGCTCCCCCAAATCCCTTCTGTTCCCATCTCTCAGCCTGAGGCAGGGAGGGGTCCTTGACTGCCAGGCCTGGACAGGAATTGCTGTGTCTGCCCAAAATGGGAGAGCAGCAGCTCCCACTGTGTGTGGGGTTTGGAGTTCTGCTCTAAAGAACTGCAGCGTTACAAACAGATGGGAAATAGAAAAGCTGAAATCCCAGGGATCAGCCATGCCAGGCTGCATGGGGACAGCATCCCATCACATCCCAACTTTGCTTTCCTGCCACCAAACCTCCAAAGGAATGACACAGAGAGTTAACATTGTGTGTGTGTGTATCTGGCTGGTTCATGTTTGGAAGAACACTGAGAGGAAAAGGAGAGAGCTCCAAGTGGCTCCAGGATGGATGAAAGCCCCATGCAGGCTGCAGGCCTTGGGATTCCTTCTGCCTCCCGACTGCATTGCCGGGGGCTCCTGCAGCACATCCACAGATCACAGACCTTCCCGGGAGCAGGAAACTCAGCAGCACAGACAGGAGCCTTCCCTTTTCCAAACAGCAATTTCTGCCCCTCTCCCAGCTCTGCCTGGCAGTGCTGCTCACCCAGCAGCCAGGACCCCACTGCAGGCACAACCAGGGCAGGATTTTGCCCAACCCCACCAAGTGGATTAAAAAAAGGAAGAGCTCGTTTGCTGTGGGTTTTAGTTTTAGTCTATACTTAGACAATGGCTTAACAACATTTCAGTTGCAAGACAGTTGTGAAGAGATTACTTCCATAACATACAGGCTCACTAGCAGCTGGTCTTACCTAGAAAGAAAATTCTCCCTAGGCTCATACCCATGAAAATAGAGATGCAGTAAGATTTCTGCAATTCCAGATAACATTGTAAGCAGATATTCCCGTTTTCTTTGCGAGTTTTTCTTTGCTATCTCCAGCCATGCATCACCTAAGCTAAGAACTGAGCCATGCACTGTAATATTTACTACTGAGCCCTGGAATATTTACTGCTGAGCCCTGAGCTGCTCTCATTTGCATCCAGGAGGCCTCAGGTCACAAGCAGTGCCAAAAGCTGTGGGATGAATATACAGAGTCATCAGTTTAAGGGCAAGCAGAGCCAAGAATTAACACATATTGTTAATCATGATGGCTCATCCTATCGGGGTGGCCAAAGCAAGGCCCAGCCTGGCTGTAAGGGCACACCAAGGTGACAGCCCACGTGCTCTGTGTGCAGTGCAAGAAGGGATCTTTAGTGAGTGAAACAGGATCAATTATGGAACAAAACAGGAACTTCTGTACTGCTTTCCATCCAAACCCCCTCTGCCTCCATCACACATCAGTGTAGGACTTGGTCATTTTCTTGTAATAATACAAATAACTGCCTACACCTCTCATTTGTGTTTGGGCCCAGGATTTTACCTGCCCAGAGCAATGTCCTGTCAACTTGTTTTGTCTCTCCTTCTCTAAACGCAGCCCTCCCCAGACACAATGAACCTGGACCTTTCATCACTTTTCCTACAAGTTTAATCCTGTTCTCTCAGGATTAAATCCACCTGCACTGAGTTAGAAGAAGGTCCTAACCCTCTTCCACATCCCTGAGCTTCCCAGGCAGATTCACAGATCAATGTGTAAAGATCAGAGATTTCTTGTCAGAAATCAAGTTCCTTTCTTCCCCATGTTGTTAAAACAGTGGGCCAGTAACTTGAAAAATGGATACATCTCTCCTCTCTCCTTTTTCTTGCCAATGGATCGTGTTTCTCCTCCTGGCTTCAAATACCACCACAGTGAAACGTTGCAAAAACATGAATAAATCAGGCCCTTCTAAACAACAGAAAGTATGAAACTTATAAATGGAAAACTCAGCTTCACTCTGCTAGCCTTAAAAACAGTTACTGTGGGTGACAGAAATAGCTGTTTGTCAAAGAAAACAGAAAATGGGGCCTTTTATTTCAGCCTAAATTATTCAGCTGCTGTTTATTACCTCTGCAAAACGGAACAAGGAGCCGTGGCCCAGCTAAAGCAATTTTGCTGCTGCACCTCCAGGAGCAGTGGTGTGAAATGCCTCCCTCCAGACAGCTCTCAGGATTTCAGATTCTCTGAGAGAGCTGCTTGCTCGCTGGGTTTGAAGAGCCTGATGAGGCTCTGGCGTGCGCTGCTTTTTCACTTTGGCAGGCGGCGCGGAGCTGTCGGCGCCAGCTCGGGGCTCGATTTGCTGCTGCTTTGGAGCAGCTCCTCGCTGCCTTTCCGAGGTGTTTTCTGCTTTGATGGACAAGATGCTGGGTGTGCGTTTCCTTCCCCAGCAGATCCCTCAGCCTCCTTGGCAGGCCGAGCGGGGGGTGCTAATCCTGGCAGAAGGAAGGTGGGATGCCTTTGGCTGAGAGCCCTCCCCAGCCCCAAAAAAGGCTCCTTGTCAGTGTTTGAGTGCCAGGGTGGGGGTTTGGCTCTCTGCTCCTGCTGGGGGGCTGCTGGTGGGGTGGTTGGTTTGTGGAGGGGTTTTCTACCCGAATCTGCTCGGTGGGAGCTGGTGCAGCTCCAATGAGGCCAAGGGAATCCCTGCACAGTGTTTGCTGCTCAATCCAGGATCCCCCGGGCTGGCTCTGTGCAGTTCCTCTCCTGCACTGCCCTTGCTCTGCTCCTTTCCCGTTATAGGACACGGGGTGACCCTGCCCTGCTGCCACAGGGATTCCTGTGAGGAGCTGGGGACTGCAGCTTCCCTGGGGCTCAGGACTTCCCACCTCCACGGCTGCCTGCTGCTGGGACAGCAGATGGAACAGCCCAGTGTGGGGAGGGAGAGCTCTGCCACAGCCCCAAATCCCCTCAGACAGACAGACACAGCCCAAAATCCCCTCAGACAGACAGACACAGCGTGAAAGCCCCCACAGACACACAGACACACAGACACATCCCCCACAGACAAAATCCCATACAGATACAGCCTGAAATCCCACACAGACAGAGATCCCATACTGACACAGCCTGAAATCCCACACAGACAGAAATCCCCCACAGACACAGCCTGAAACCCCCCACAGACAGAGATCCCATACTGACACAGCCTGAAATCCCACACAGACAGAAATCCCACAGACACTGCTGTTTCCTCCTTGGCTGCCCACCCCAAGGAGCTGAGCTTGCCCAGAGCCCTCCTGGCTCTGCCCATGTGTGATGTCCCAAAGCTCAGATCTCCCTGCAGCTCTCAGGGTTACCCTCCTGATGCCTTGAGTTTGAGACCAAAGCTTATATAAACACGTAAATGTGTATTTGTGGTTCAGGTTTTGGGTGGAACAGGCACCCACAGTGCTGATGTGCTGAGTGCTGGTAAAAACCAGGATTTGACATCCCAAGTGTACCTTACAGTGAGAGATCCACAGGGCAGGGCCCATCTGGAAAATCTCTGTCTAAGCTGCTCTAAACTCACAAGTGCCAAACCTGCTGTTGGCAGAAAAGCTCATTTTTGAGGGAGGGTGCTGAGTACCTGCCAGACACCCATATTGCTGTGCCACCAGGCATTCCTGAAAAACCTCACCCAAATGGGTGCACCGTGCCTCTGCAGGCCAGCCGAGGGCCATTGGCCATTGCTGATGTGGGAAATGGATTTACAGAGAATTCCCAAAGCCTGGCAGAGGCTCCCACAGCCCTGTGTGCAAACTCCGAGATAAAGGGTGGGACTGAGAAAGGCCCTGGGGTGGGACAGACACTGCTGGGAGAGAAATGGGGCTGGAACAAGTTTCAAATGCTGGCCTTGCAAACAGACTGGGGATTGGAGAAACAGAGCTATGGGAGATGGATTGCAGCAGGGCCCATGGGGGGTATTTCAATAAATGATTAATTTATTAATTAATAAATGGCTTAGAAGCATGAGCAGCATTGTGTGGCAAAAGCTGACAGGACAAAAACCACTTACAATGGATTGGAATTCGGAAATGGTTTGGCTTCTGATTGTGATGGGGTGAATTGTAACACCTGCACCGTCTCACCCTTCTCTGAGACTGGAAATGGAATAAAGTCTTTAAAACACCTCTGAGGAGCCCAGCTCTGGATCAGAAAAAGGGTTTTTCTGACAAATGTGCTGCGATGTGAGGACAGGGAGGGAGCCTGGGGTGTCTATGGTGTCTGTCCATGGTGTCCCAGTGCCAGCGCTCCTCTGCCGCGTTCCTGCGGGGAAGGACAACCCTGGGGGCAGCTGTGAGGATCCAGCCCCACGCAGGAGCAGGACCTGCGGTGTTCATGTCCCAGACACCGCTTCCACCGCTGCCTCCCTCCGCCTCCGTGCCCCGGCGATGAATCTGAATAAATTATCGGTGCTGACCTGGCAAGGGAGCAGTAATGGGCCATTTACCACCTGAGAAGTGCATTAACGGGTCATTAATGCCTGCCCCGCGCTGTTCCGCTGCAGGGACTCACCAGATAGTTCATATTTTTTAAAAAGTTTGTCCTTTTATGTTTTTTTAAGCAACCAATGTTTTTTTTATTTCCCTTTTTCTCTCTTCCTCTGAATAATTTTGGGTTGTAGGGGAATACCAACCCACGAAAAGAGAATGCCAAGGAATTATTCTGACAGCGACAATGACAGTGACAGCAGGAGGAACGCGCCAGTCCTGCCACCTCCTCTCTCCCTTCAGTTTCACAGAAGCCTCGGCTGAGATATTTAATGTCCTTAATTAAGGAGATTGACCCCAAGAGAAGTTGAAATCAGTCGAGGGCTCTCTCATTTATCACATGGAGCACTGAGGATTCCTAGCACTTCATACAAGCAGTCCAAGATATCAAAAATTACTCAAGAATTTCTATCTGGATTTGTCTTTGTGTGGAGGAGAAACTGGATGGAAAGTCAATTAAAATGTTGCTTTTCAAACGTGAGGCACTGCTGGCTTTTTCAGTGCTTGGACCTACAAGTGGAATCAAGAATCGAGAAAAAGTGATTACTGCAATATCAGAGATGACATCATTTCCCTCTTCTCTCTTGTCTGTACAAGTTAAGGAATGAAAAAAACAGGGGTTTAATACTATGGGAGAATTTGCTGTTCTATCAGAAACGTGTCTTTTGCCAAATGAATGCAGATGTTCATGCCAGGACAGGAGCACTTTGTAATTGGAAAATAGCTGAAAATAGGAAAAAAAAAAAAAAAAAGGAAGTGCATTCCTACCATGCCTTAAATTGCCTGTAATCCTTGAAACAAAATCAATTGTATTCAGCTACAATGAAGTTTTTTGCTGGATTGCTTCTCAGTCTGCCAGCAATAGCTGGGAATTTCTACAAAGGGAGCAATGCTTTTTAAAGGTAATTAGTCCCTTTGATGTGCACCGAGAGTTTTTAGAAGAGGGAGTACCTGTCTGGTCTTTATGCATTCGCTGAGCCCAAGAACAAAGAGGAAGTAAAAGATACCCGAAACTTTCAGGGTGCGTTTGGCACTGGGATCTGCTCAGCAAAGGCAGTCAGCTGAGACTGCGGTGTTTTCCTCTCTTTATGATAGCTTGTGAGCTTTATTTCTCAGAAACTGATGGAAACCTTGTAAATCACAGGTAAAGCCCGTGGAATTTGGGTTTTTCAGCTGCTGGAAGAGATGCCACAAAATGCCCGTGTGAGTGACAGCAGCTCACTGAACATCAGGTCATGGGGAAAACCAAGGGCAGAAGGGCAATGAAACCTGAATTTCAACAAGTTCCAATTTCACCTGTTGTTCACAGCAGTTTGAGGCATAGGAAGCGTTATAAATACATAGTAAAATATTGGCTTTTTATAACTATTAAAGTGGATGCTGTGTGTATAATGTTAAAGTCACTTTGCTATAAAGATATGAGTTTTATTTCTGCTATTAACTACATTTAGACATAGCAGTGAAATAGTTGATGCTTATAACTGACTGCCTGCTTGTTTGGGATGGCATCCAGTGACCCCTGATGCAGACCCTGCTGCCGATGTGCTCTGGGGAAAGCAGGGACCAAACCCAGGCTGGAGGTGCTGATAAGAACAGACTGAAACCACAGCCAAGAAATGCTCTGGAAAGGCAGAGCCGAGGAGGAGCCACGCTGAACAGCTCTCGGAACTGCAAACTCGTTTGGGGACAAGTTAAATATGCATAATTGTTTATGAATATGCAATGGGCTGTTGCAGGAGAAAAGACCCCTAAAGGGTGTCTGAAATACCCGGTGTGCTCTTGGCTGAATGGCAGGCACCCAGCCCTTAAAATTGGCTTTATTATCTTTGTCTCCTACTGTCCTTTATTAAACTCTGAATTTACCAGGAGGGTGAGCCTCGTTTTTCACAGGAAGCAGCTCCTGAGTGGCAGTGCCAGTGAACTGAGCCCAGCCTGGAGCCCTGTGGCATTCACACACTGCCAGCTCCGAGTCACACAAGGGCTCAGGTTCTCTTCCCAAGGATTTCCGTGGCTCTGTTCTCCTGGCAGAAGGAGCCAGACTCTGATGTAAATTGAAGTAAGGTCTTCCTGAGATCCTATCTCAATTTATTAACCCCAATGGAAGCTGCTCCTGTGTGCCACTCCCTCTGTAAGGCACCATTATTGAGCTTGGAGTCAAGCACTGTTTATTATTTCCTCAATTTTCAGTCTCTTCCAACACAGCAGCCTCCCAGTGAGTCTGGCCTGCAGAGTATGTGACTGTCCTCAAAAATAAAAAGCTCTGGTAATGCAGGGAGAGGAGCAAGCCACGGGCTGTGCATTTCCAAGGGGGAATGGTGATTGAACTGACCAAGGAACAGCTTTTAGGCTGAGCTGAGGGAAATGGATGTGGCAATAATCCCATGCTACCTATTGAATGGTAATTCGGGAGACATTCTTTGCTGAGTGTTTGAAAGGACAAAATTTGAATTCTAATTTCCAGACAAGGCAAAGGCATTTATAACAATTGCCTTTGTGCAATTGCTGGAGCCAGACTCTGTGGAGGGGCACAGGACAATGCATCTCGTAAGGAGTCACAGATAAATGGAATAATCTGAGATCTACAACTCTAATTATGTACATCTCTCTATCCTAAAGGGGTTTATTTGGCTGTAGTTGCTTTTAGAGCCATTAACGAAATGTTGCATTATATCTCTGTTAGTGTGGGGGCATGGGCAAAGGCTGCATTTATGCCTGAAGCCTATTTTTACATTGAATGAGCCCTAAAATGGAATTCAAACTCAGTTTGTTTCCATTATAGTGCTGTGATCGTTACAAGTTATTATTTTTAAAAAATACCGATAATCACGTTTCTGCATTAAAAGGGTGTGTAAGAAAGGAATAGAATCCACATTAAAAATGTGAGTTAGGAAATATTTACAAAGGAAGAAGCGAAGAATAAATCTGCCACAAATGCATTATCCTCTTAGCAACACAAATCTCAGCCCAAGCTTTCTCTTCAAGCTCTGTGGGCTGCAAACCCAAGATTCCCTCTGCTCCCACACTGGGACTGGGGCCTGACCTCTCCATCCTGTGCAGAGGTGTCAGGGCTGGCTGCAAGGGTGGGTGAGGGATACAGAACACTGCAGGAGGCTGCTGAGCTGGAGTCAGGAGTCAGGAGGGATTGGGGAATCCCATCCCTGCCCTGGAGCTGGAGTCAGGAGTCAGGAGGGATTGGGGAACACCATCCCTGCCCTGGAGCTGGAGTCAGGAGGGATTGGGGAATCCCATCCCTGCCCTGGAGCTGGAGTCAGGAGGGATTGGGGATTCCCATCCCTGCCCTGGAGCTGGAGTCAGGAGTCAGGAGGGATTGGGGAACACCATCCCTGCCCTGGAGCTGGAGTCAGGAGTCAGGAGGGATTGGGGAATCCCATCCCTGCCCTGGAGCTGGAGCAGCCAGGGCCGTTCAGAGAGCTGTGCAAAGCCTGGTGTTGAGGTGGTGCCCTCCTCCTGCAGGCAGAGGTCACACATGGAATCAGGATTCAGGAATCAGGTCCTGAATCTCAGAAGTGCTGCCTCTGTCCAGCTCCTGGGGTTGCACCAGGGTGGAATTCCCAGACAAGGATTCTTTTGAGGGCAAATTTGATTTAGAGCAGCACGGCCGGGTGAGAGAAAGGAGATTTATCTTCTAAATCAACACTTTGCCTCAGCATTCTTAAGCTGTCCAGGAGAGCACTTGCTCAGTCCCACCCTGAATCAAATGTTTTGGTTTGGAAAAAGTCATAGGAGAATTTTAACGTAACAATTTAGATAAATAAATACAAGTGAATCCTGTTGACCAGCAGGGGTGAATGTTTGTCCTGCTGTCACCCAGCCCTGCAAGAGGCCACAGCCACGGAGTTCTGAGCATCCAGTATCTCACATTTTGATATAAAAGCAGGTTTGGGCCTGCACCATTTGACTGCTCTCACCCTACATCTGCACACCCTGTTTTAATGGCAAGATTCATACTGACAAAAGAATAGAAAAGCCTTTGACTAGAGACAGAAATGCAGGCTAAAAGAAGAAGAAGAATATGCAAAGCAGATCTAAAGTCGTTTACTCAACAAGTTTTCAGTACAAATCAGAGATTCAGAGCGAGTTGCAAACAAGGTTGGTTCTACCAAAGATGTTGTGGCTGCTTAAGAGATCAGCTGTCCCCAGCCTGTGTTTGACCAGGAGATCTGAACACAACCACGGCACAAAAACACGGCACAAGCAGCATTTACTGTGGAAGCCCAGGGGCTCAGAACGGGTCACATCGAGCTGCAAGGGAATTACCAAGAACAGCAATCAACACAGACCCTTTGTTCTCTTAATCCTCGGCCTAACTTTGTGTTCTCTGAGCTGCTTGGCCCTTCAAAGCAGGAGAGGTAATTGAATTTCAATCATATCATGGTCTGACTCAAAATAACCCATAATGGCACTCATTTCAATATTGCACCACGCTGATTCTTATTCTGGGTGTAGTGCCTGTTCTTTGCTGTAGAAATTTCCATATGCTCCTTGCCCTGAATTTCAAAGAATAACTTTGTCTAATGAAGCTGAGTATTGAGGTTTTTCCCCTCCCATGACTTATGGGTGCAATTTGAAAGGGGGGGATAAAAGTAACCGAGTAAATGAGAAGCAGGTCCAATACTGTGATGATAAACAGCCCTCAATTTGCTTAGCCAGAGTTGTTCCTCATTCCCAGAGGCACCAGTCACTTTTATTAGGAGATGGCAGCTGAGGTTTATTCTCAGGATTGTGCAGATTTCTCACCTGACCAGCTCATGGCTGGGTATTTCAGGTCAGAGAGCAGCACAAGCTGTGCTGTTTCCCCTCATGGCTGTCCTCCCCTGGTGTTTTTGTGTGGATTTCCATTTCTCAGTCCCACCCATCCCTTCCATTTTCTCCAGTTATTCATTTGTCCCTCCAAGGATCCCTGTCCACCCCAGACCCCGTGTCCCTGAGCTGGCTGGATCACAGATCTCTGCTCCTCCTTTCCCCACCAAATTTACTTCACTGGGGAGTCACTGAAGTCCCATTCCCTGCTCTGCCCTGAGCACAGTTTGCTGCAGTGTGAGGGTCACTGGGGTGGGAGCACCATTAGTGACATTTATCAGTAACAATTTCTGTAACTCCAAGGGCAGAGCTCTGCCTGCAGTTCAGAGGTTGTCCCCAGCCCTGCTGTAGTCTGCAGTTACTGTGGCCTTCTGGCTGCCATCTGCTGTTTGAATTTTCCATGTGTAGATGGGTAAATCTGGCTGCTCTGAAATCCTTACATCCCATGGATCTTGTGTACCCAGACAGAAGTCTCTACTATTTTTGAATTTATAAACACCTTGCAGGGAGATATTCTGTCAGTTCAGTAGAAGAGGATCCATTTCTGAGTCCCTGGCTTTGAAGCATCATCTCCACAGCACCGCTGAGCAACTTTTAATTGATTGTTGCTGGACAGGAATGATGGTGAGAATAGACTTGAAATTTGTTTTACCAACCTCCTTTTGCAGGGCTAGCAAACCAACATTGCTCCCCTCCACTGCTCTTGCTTAGGAAAATAAATCTGAATTAGGTGCACAGCCCACATCTGCACTGACAGGTCAGAAACTCAGAACACTTGGACAAACACCAACCAAGCCAGATGGAACATTTAGTCAGCAAGGAGACTGCATTGAAGAGCTGGATTAAAACTCAAATCACCAGGGCTGTTTTCAGGGTTGATAAAATCATCCTCAGGCTTTGCTGCTGCATTTGGCTGTGTCAGTTACTGACAGCACTGGCTGCAGAAACTTCAGGGTCCCAAAAGGACCTGAAGAGTAAATTGAATCCTCTCCAGAAATTTTGCTTTACTGATTAAAATCTCTGCAAGCTTTCCCCACAGCTCATACTGAGAACATGCCTTTGAAATCATCCTCATCCAGGAATGGCCATTATTTAGGTAATTTCAGCAATGAAATCCAGACTCTGTGTTACACTTGCAATGCCACCTGTGAGACTTAAGACCATCTCTACATCCTACAGGTCCAGGAGCCAGTTTAGGAATGAAAAACCTCTCAAATCTGAGCATTCCCAAGTAGATACTTTACTTTGTCAGATGAGAATATGGGTTTCACATTACACAAGGCACTGGGTATATCTATTCATTCATTCCTCCAAATCTTCCTTTTGTAACCTTACCACATGTAAATTTTATTTTGCCTTCTCAAGTTTACCTCGGAAACAAAGGGACAATTAGCAGGAAACAAAGAAACAATTTCATAAAATAATGGAACAGCTTCCAAAATCCCCTCAGCTGGACTGGAATTGAGGTCAAGCCCTGAGGACCATCCCGTGGTCATGACTGCTGAAGGGGGAAGGATGAGGTGAATCCCCCTGCAGAAAAAGGTTTTGCCACCCTAAGTCATCAGCTGGGCAGGTGGGAGCTCAGCAAATTTTCTTACAGATTTGTACTTGCACCAATGTGATAAACTCATGGATGTGCAACGACTTTATTGGAATGTCTTAAACTTTTCACAACTCCTTCAATTCTCCTTCCAAAGAAATGGCACTCAAGCAAGGACAGGTTAATAAAGAATCCCAGTTGTGCATGGAATACTGGGGTATTGATGGGGGTAACAAAGCTGAGTTTTCTCAGCACCTTTTCAGCTTTTTGCAAGCCCTCATTCTCAGTTAATCACAGAGGGACTGGACACTTCCCCGCTGAACAAATAAAACTTGAAGCTGCAGGTGCCTGGTAATATTTCCTCTCTCAGCTTCCTCCTTGCTCTATTTTCCCCCTGAAGAACAGAAAAGCAAACCCTGGGCTCCTTTAATCCATTTGAGCAGCCCTGCTCTCATCTGTGGAGGCAGCTGCTCGCCCACCCCTCTGTCTGCAGGAGAGATAAATACAGAGGCGCAACAGAATTTCTCCTTTTGCCAGTGCTCTTGGCCTACTTAATCAAAATCCACCCTTGCTGCCAACTGTCAGCAGAGTCAGGGTTTGGAAATGTTGTAGTTCAGCACTCACTAATGCTGTGTGTTGTCTTAAAATAATTACAACTTTCATCTCCACCAGAATTGAGATTTTTTTTCTGTGTGTGTGAGTAACACACTTGTTAATGTTCAGTTTTAGCTGAGTTTTGTAACTGTCTGGCTGTTTGAGCTGGGGGTTGAGCATTTGTATTTTGTGTGAAGGTGTTGGAGAATGAATCTATTGAATGTTCCCTGATCTTATCCTGAGATTCAGAAAACTTGAGCAGCTCCTCACATTCTGCAGCAGTGTTTTTTCACAGAGGTGGGGAGTGTAAACAGCAATGCAATAGAAAAGATACAAAAGCAGGTTGTCAGGGATTGTCAGGAAGCCTTTTACTGGAAAAAAATCCTCATAATCCAAGCCCATCCTCCCTCAGATGTGAAAACTGCCACATGCAAACAACTTCAAATATATATATTTAACTTGAAGTATCACAGAAAAGAAAAAAGAAAAAGAAAATACAATCAGAAAGAAATCTTCTAAACAAGACAAGAAAATTCATTCCCCCTTTCAGCCGCCCTCTCAGATTCACATGCAGCATTTCAGAGGCAAAACCTTTTCAGTGCATTTTTGTGAGCAAACCCTTGGTCGCTGTGGGTCCACAAAAACCTGGCCAGGGGAGGTGTGGGTGCACCTGACGGGGAAATTCTTCAGCTCCTGTCCAGCATCAGAGCTGTCTGTACGTGCTGCCAGCAGAGGGTGGGTGTGATCCCATGAACAGTTCCTGTGGGAGAGTTGGGATGACCCCATGAACATTCCCTGTAGGAGGACTGGGATTATCTCATTAACATCCCCTGTAGTAGGGTTGGGATGATCCCATGAACGTCTCCTGTAGGAGGGTTGGGATGTCCCCACAAACAGCTCCTGTAGGAGGGTTGGGATGTCCCCACA
>VXBR01007315.1:29632-69310 GCA_013400215.1 Cisticola juncidis
GGAGGACTGGGATTATCCCATTAACAGCCCCTGTAGGAGGGTTGGGATGCCCCCACGAACAGCTCCTGTAGGAGGGTTGGGATGTCCCCACAAACAGCTCCTGTAGGAGGGTTGGGATGTCCCCACAAACAGCTCCTGTAGGAGGGTTGGGATGACCCCACAAACAGCTCCTGTGGGAGGGTTGGGATGACCCCACAAACATCTGCTGTAGGAGGGTTGGGGTGATTCCTGCAGAAGGAAGCCTGCTCTCCTTGTTACTAACTCCAGGAGAAATGATCCAGCCACTTCCCAGGAATGAGAACACAAAAACCCCAGCAGAGAGCAAAACTGGCACCCAGATCTGTGGATGGAGGCTCACATGCCTGTATGTGCAGGTGGAGACAAAAAGTTCTGTTCTGAAGGAGAAAAAGCAAAACTCTTGGAACTAAACCACTGGGAAAAGTGTAACTCAAGTGCTTCTTGCAATGACCAGCAGAGAATATCAGAATGGCAGGGAGTCAAAAGCAGGGCTGCCCATCCTGAAGGAGGATTCACTCCAGCAGCCCTTTCACCTGCTCTTCACTTTTCTGGAGGGTTTGGACACTTTCAAAACTGACAGGATAATTTTATCTTGTTTTATTTTTAATAAAACCAGAATCTGTGCTCTGGAATGAGTCACCAGCTGTCCATTAGCACGAGGCAGGAGTCAGAGGGGATGGTGCAGGTTGGGATGATGCATCCTGAAATCTCCTGCAGGGCCACCCCAGAGGTCACCTTCAGGCTGGCAAGGGCCACACCAGAGCTCAGCTCAGGAAATTAAACACCAAAGTTTTGGCTGCAGAAGTTTCAAGGACTTGGGCTGATTTTGCAAGTATTTCACAGAGGGCTAACATGGAATTTTAAACTGAAGTTTAAGGCACTCGCGGAGGCAGGAAAGCCTCAGTTTGTCACAGCCTAGAGTGAACTCCCCATATTCAGACCAAAACAATGAGGAAAAATACCTTGTCTGCTTTTAGGATGAACTTTTGTAAATCAGAACAGAACTGAAGACACATGACGTGTCCAAGTGTGAGTAACAGCTGGGGAGAACTGCACAGCAGCTGCCAATATCAATAATTGATTATTAATTGGCTCCACAGCCATTTCAGTCATGCCAAGGAGCTGTGCAACAGGATCAGTGTCACAGGGCAGGGGAAGGGTGGGCACTTCTGCACTGCTGGCCCACAATTCCCCAAATATTTGTGTGTGCAGCTGCTCTCGAGACACAAAACACAACCAAACAACCCCAAAAGCAGCACGAGGACAAAGAAATCCAGGAGTTTGTGTCCTCCACAAGGCAGGAGGACAGAAATGGAGGGCAATGCATGCTGACCATAAATCCTTTGCAGCAATTGTACAAATGGATGCAGTTTGTCATCACAATGAAACTTCTCTGCTCAGAGCTGTGGGGGCTGAATCCACTTCTGTTTTGATATTTTGTTATCAATTAATTTGACTGAACTTCCTGGGCAAGTTATTAAGTCCCCATGCCACTTCCTTATCATCTGTAAAATAGGGCTAACAGTATCAGCCCCAGTACTTTACAAAGGAGATCAAGGATTATATGGAACTGCGAATAATTCCCAAATCCTGCTTGAAAATTGCATGCCAACTTTTCCCTCTTATCTGGAAACCTCCAACCTCCCTTCTGTGTCATTAAAAGGAGACTTATTCCAACACATCATTTTATAAAAACAAATCAGACAGTAAGCATTTCAGATAATGGTTTGCTCCAGTCCCAGCTCCACTGCCGTTCTCCCCGTTTCCTAAAAGGAATCTGGGTTTGAAGGTGACCTGCATTACTGCAGTGTTAATAAAAATGCACTCTGTGTAATCAGTTATTATTTTATCTCTGAGCATATTCAGTGCCTCAAAATGTGGAAGCATTCCCGAGGGGAGCATCGTGCCAGGAAGAGAAGGCTCCTCCTCAGCAGAAAAGGGGGTCAGATCCTCCCCCAAAGTACAAAGTCCCTGCTGATCCTGATCTATTGAAACACTGCCCAATACATTTTGTATTTACATAGTCATAATGCCTTGGACTGTGTCACGTATTTCATGTTCTGCCACAAGAATAAAACTCATTTTCCTGTTGCTGTCAATACAGGTACTCCTGAGATCCTGCTGGCCACAGTACAGGTGAAAATCCTGCTCGTGAAAGAGAATTTCTGTAAAATAATGCTGAGCTGCCGAGAAACCATTGAAATTTTTGAGCCAAACTGCCCTGTCCTGTGAATCCTTCACTTTGCTTTCAGTCACACACTCCTGCTTCCCAGAAAACTTGAGATTTGTAAACAAAAGCATCTCATTTTTCTAATGCTTGCTCTGAAAAGCACAGTTTATGGAGGATCCAAGGGCTACCCGGAGGACAAACCCTCTGATTTCCAGTAATTCCCAGGAGCAATTTCCTGATGGAACCTGAGTAGCTATGGAAACAATCTCCTTTGTTTCCTGCACAATGGGCTCCGTTTCTGAAAGCTTCCCCTCCAGAGAAGGACAGCACACAGTGTTGTCCCTCACAGTGACAATTCCTGTTCCCACTGAGCCGGGGCAGGATGGGCTCAGCTCCCTCGCCCTGGGACAGGGAATTCAGGGAGTTCAGGGAGTTCCACCCTGGAGCAGAGCTTGGATCAGCCCTGATCAGTCTGGGGGTGTCCAGTCCGTAGGGGGACAGCAAAAACCCCGCTCTGCACTCACCCCACCCATCTCCAGCTGCTCCAAGGTGTTTCTGTAAATCTCACACAGAGGTTTACAGAAAATTAAACCTGCCCACAGGAGGTGAGGGTCTGATGTGGGCCTGGGAAAATCGGGATATTCCTTCTGCCTCCACAGAGATCTCCAAGGTAACCCTGGCAAAAGCCATCCTGGCTCCCCCTGCCTCAGTTTCCTTCCCCACGAGGACAGGGCGATGCCATCACCCCCTCCAAGTGTTCCAAAGTCTTCTGATGGAAACTGCAAAATGAGAGTGGAAAATGTCTTTATCAGCAGAGAGGGAAATAATCCTGCTACTGTCTGCACACATTTTGAAGAATGGGTCAATAGATTTTCTTCATCTGATTTGTTCCCTCCCCAGCAGATTTTATTCTTATCTAAAAACTTACTCTTGAAAATCCCATTTAGTTTTACAACATGCTTGGGAATCCTTTGGAACAGCATATACTTTATAAATGCAAGATAGACCCCAATGTTTCCAGCCTCCTGCCTCTAACTGATGCTCATCCAAAAAGTGCAAACAGGTTGGAAATTTTGCCATAAATGCTCCATTTGCTTCCCCAGCCTCCCATAACCCAGGAGAGGGGCAGCAGGAGGAGTGGTCTGTTGCATTTGTGGGTGGGTTCCACAGAGTTCATAAAACCCTCAGCAGGGTCTGGGTGCCAAACACAGCCCTGCAAAATTAACTCCCAGCCCAGGGGATGTCCTCATGCACACACACACACACATATATATATATATATATTTGAGTTTTGATCAGAACAAGCACGTTATTCTTAAGCTCTGATGACAGCCCAGTGTCAGAGTCCTATCTTGGCACCACTGATGCAATCCTGGCCCTTTTCCCCTGCTTCCCTCTGTGCAGCTTCTTCACCCAGTGAAATTTAGGATGGGAGGAATCTAAGTGGGGATAAGACATTAAAACACTACAAAACACTAAAAGAAAATCCTTTGTTTTCTCTTTCTTCAAGCAGTTAGTCCACAGCAAAATCTTTCTCTCAGCCCATGGCAGCTCAGTTATTTCAAAAGTTTTTCTGATGAATCTTACCTAGAAGATTTTGGAAATCCATCTAATGCAGCACAAACCAGATCACCCTTCCCATATTTATTGATTCTATCCAAAAACTCTGATGGATTTGGGACAGAGGACTTCCCCCTACAAAAACAATGTTGTCTCTTTCCCAGGGTGTTCATCTGGGTGTCTATCAAGTCTGATTTATTACAGTTTTCTACCATTTCATCCAGGAGAAAAGTCAGAGCTGCAGCTCTGCACTTTCTCAAGTTCCTCCCACACGACTTAAAAGGAAAAATATCCTTTTTGTGCCTTTGTCTGTCCCACTTTCCTTTCCTTACAACCACGCCAGGGTTCATTTCAGTTCTCTGCAAACCCTCAGTGCAGAATTTTGGTTGCTTTGTCGGGGCAGATGCAGGAGAAGGAATAACAGCATCTCCTTCGCTGTCACAACAGTTTGTGACGAGTCTGGCACTGACAGAATTTCTTTTTTTATATAATTTTTGCTAATAGAATAGTTGGAATTTTGGCTGAAAACTCACTTTTTCTCCCCCAGCATTGCAGAAGAGGGGATGTTCTTGCTGGTTCCTGCAAGCAAGGAGAAGAAATGCAACGTGGCACTGCTTTCTCACTTTGCAGGGGAAATCAAGGAAAGGGCAAGTTGGATCCTTTACTGGGATTCAAAATAAAATCTCAGGGTTCAGCTCCAGCTATGACAGGAGTGACTTCCTTTACAGAGTACAATTATGCTGATTCCCCACTGGAAGGTAGAAGTGCTGGGAAAATGGGAATTAGGGAGTTTTGTGATGATGAGGATGGTAAAGCACATCAGCAGCTCTGACCACACGCAGATCCTCTGTGCCAAGAAGTTTTTCCCTCAGCCTCCAACAAGTGGAGATTTGTTCTGTTATTTGCTGGTGTTTAGGCACAGGAATAAAGCAAATGAGCTGTAGGACAGAATCTGCCACGTTATGGTTGCTGCAGATTAGGATTGCATTTGTTCTGAAGCAGAATTACAGCCTATTAATAAAGAAATCAACAGTTTAAAACTACTGAAATTTTTAAGTGGTATAAAATGTTTAAGATGAGCCCTTTTTTCCATGACATAAATCTGATTATGTGCTCCATAGGAGAACAGATTATGCCAATTCTCAGGAATGTACTTTGCTGTGGAATCCTGATTCTCATTTTCTTGTTTATGACTGAGCCAGGAGAACTGTGAGACACCACTGTTGGTTATTATCTATATATCACTAAAGCAAACCATAAAGGGCATCTGTGCTGTCCATTTTGATCTAAGCTGAGTCAAAATTCGTTCCTTGCTGCAGTTTGGATGTCCTTGCCTGCCCAAGGGATAGGACTCATTTCCAGCAGGTGGGAAGAGGAGAATTCCAGCCCTGGCAGTGTCAGGCCCTGGGGTTTCCATGGGGGATCAGGCCCAGGAGGTGTCAGAGGTGTGGGAAACCCCCAGGGCAGAAGGAGAGGGCTGGGGGAAGTGAGAACAGATCAAACCCAGGTTAAATTCCCTGGCTGCAGTGATTGCACAGCAGGAACAGGAGCATTAGCAGGGTTACCTCAATAAACCCTGGGATGCAGAACTGCCCCATAAAGCACAGGGATGTGAAACAATGCCCGCTGGCCCTGGCAGGATTTCACCCACATCACTCCTTCTTATTCTGTGCTATCGACCCCAGGGAAATTGGAATTAACTGCAGCAATTCCAGCACGGCCCCAGAGCCCTGGGACTCTGTGCCTGCCCTCCCTGCTCCTCCAGACACATCCCTCACCTCCTGTGCCAAAACCTCCTGCACGGCACAGTCACACCAGACACCCTGCAAGGTCACCTGAGCACCCAGGGAGAGGTGGCACAGCCACATCAAACACTCTGCAAGGTCACAGCACAGTCACATCAGACACCCTGCAAGGTCACCAGGGGAGAGGTGGCACTGCCCCTGCACACCCCACTGGGGCTCTCTGCAGTCACCAGGTGCTGGGTGTCGTTTTTAGGAATAAAATAACTGAAATATGGGGGAATTGGAAGCAGATCTCCTCGCCCTGGTCCTACCCCCAGAGTTTCCATTCCAGCCCTGTGCTGAGCCTCCCTGGCTAACCCCTGTTTGTGAGGTAAGGATGTGCAGCATTTTCATAGCACCTTGCACTGCAGAGCCATTCCAAACCCTCTTAAAACACAAAAGCAAAGACAGAAGTTGCTGTGTGAGGCCTGAGATGGGAGCCAAACCAGAGCCCCACTCCAGCATCACCAGCAGAGCCAGCCCTGCTCCCACGTTTGTTTCTCTGCTTTGGTGATGCTCAAATTATCCCCAAAAGGTCACAGGGAAAGGACCAGCAAGGACTGCAGCTGCACCAAACACTCCCATACAAATAAAAGGAACAAAATCAGTTCTTTTGCCTGGCTGAGAGCTGGAGGAGCAGTGAGTGCTGATGTGCCCTAGGACGGGGAGGAGGTGTGAGCCAAGGCACACGGGCTGTGTGGGAGTGCTCAGAACCATTTCCATACTCCAGAGGTTGGAATGGGCTGTGGATTTATGTTTGTGGTTGCTATGGTAATTTGTATTGTCGAAGTTTTAATAACCTCATCAAAAACGTGCACTCAAGAGCAATGTGGCACCTCGACGTAATTTAACAGCAATCCATTCATGGCTGGTGCTACCGTTTGAAACACTGCACAAGGAAATTAAAAACAAATAGAAATAAATCACCACCGTACCCAAACCAATAAATATTTAGGCTGAAAAGGTGAGCAGTCAGTGGAAAGAAAAAGATATCTTCAGAGAAAGGATGGAAGCCTCTCAGACGATCATTCTCCTCCCAGCAGCAGCAGCAAGGTTAGCCCACATCAGTGATAATAAGCTGAGAACGATGGGCTCCTCTGCCTATTGTGCATGAAAAGCCATTTTAAGCAACAGCTTTTCAAAATTCAGATTTGTTAGCCCTGAAGTACAAAGTACACACGTTGCTAATGTTTAATTAAGGCAGGTTAAAAACAATGGGCTGAACCCCAGAGAATATTAGGACTACTCTTCACAACAAACCCTTCTGGAGTTCAGTTTTAATGATGTTGGTGCTGCTTCATCTCAGTGTTCTTTGGCCCTGTCTCTAAATCTCCTCAGTGTCCTCACACACCATCAAATTACTCGAATCATTTGTTTGGTAGCTTTACATGCTGCTTGTGCATCATTTGCAGGAAGAGATAATTACGTTTCAGCTCTTTAGTTTGTTTTTCTGCTTGAACTTTATTGCTTTTTAATAGTTTTTCTAGCTCTCTCTAGTGTCTAAATAAGAGAAGGAGAAGGGACTTTAATAAATAATTTTTCTTTTGTTGTCACTGTTATGGTTTAATATGTGAAAATGGCAACACCTTGGACTTCCTTAAGTTTTTAAACTGTACTCAAAGAGCTTGAGTTACACAAGGCCAAATAATAAACACTGAGTATTAACTTAACTGGAGCCAAACAAGAATCCATGCTGTGTGAAACTGAATTAACTTCAATTCCTGACAGAGGCACAAACTGTTACAACCCCCAGTTCCCCTCTGAATGCCTGATTTTCCTCTGGACAGTTTTATTTTCCTCTGGACAGTTTTATTTTCCTCTGGACCATTCTTGCCTCTCCTCCCGAGGTGGATTCCTGCCTTTTTCCAGCCACAGTTACATCCCAGCTTTTATTTTAGTGTATTGACATGGCCTCAGTCCTATTGAAAGCCAGACAACAAATATTTATTCACTGTGGCTTCCACTTGAAAGGAGTAAATATAAAAGTGCTCCTGATCCTCCTGGCTTTGTGCTGCTGCTGGATAAGAGGGAAGAGCTGAGGAGGAAAGTGCTCCAAGGCAGGAGCAGCACTGGCATTTTCATGGAAAGGACAACACTTCCAGAGGATTTGCAGAAATCCTTGTAAACACAGAGCTCCAAAGACACTGGCAAAAAATCCTGGGGGAAATCAGGTTGCTTTTAGTGCAGTGGTCTTGGGGTTCACAGCGAGGCCAAACCTAGAAATTCCAGAGTGGGTGAAATCTCCTGCATCACCAGAAGTGTCCCCTTGAGCAAGGCAGCTCCTGCCCTGCTGCTCAGGGTGCCCCAGTGGCCAAAACATTTCTCTCCCAGGACAAGGAGAAGTTCCCAACCTGAAATGCCTCACAAAGGAACTCCTGGATTTGGGATGTGCCTCCCCACTTAAGCCACACCGCCCTCCTAAGCAAGCCAGGCCTGTGCCATGGCAGCAGAGTCACATTTACTGCTCCAGCCCATGAGGAGCTGAAACCCTCCCTGGCTGCAGAGCCACTCGCACTGTGAATATTTTAATAGCCTTGAATACCTCAGGCAGCAATCAGAGTTTCCCCAGGTGCACAATTCCAAATGAGTCCCATATTGAGCTTTTATTTTTAGAGAATTATAATGATCAGAATCCAGAATAGCCCCATTACGGCTGTCACTTCATTTCCAGGGACTTCAGAAGGAAACAGACTAAAAATGTTTAAGGTTAATTAAGGAAAACAAAAAGATTTATACTGTATAGAGAAGCTTTGGTTAAAAGGTGTGAATAACACGTGATCAGGTTCCTTTGATGGCCTTGTGATGTGAGTGAGGGTGGGAAGGCAGAAATACAGAGAGAAAGGAGAAAAGGTTTGTGCTGGGTGAAACCTGGCAGGAAAGTCCCATTTCTGTCACCAGTGTCACCCTCTGTGGAAGAGGAAGCAGGATTTGAATATCATGGGAGGATGCAGAGGAATTAGAGGTGATTCCATCAGCTCTTCTGCTTGGCAGAGCGGGATGTGCCAAGCTCCATCAGCTCTGGATCTGCAGGAGCTGCTGAGATATCCTCGATGTTCCAGCTCACAGACCTTTCTTTTCCAGCTCCATGGCCATGCCTACACTGTTAAAGCCCCACTGCTGGTGCAGCCACAGAATTATCTCTCCCTGCTCTCAATTTCCAGGCTGCAGTCAATACCAGCAGCAATATTCCTGTTAGTTTTCTTTGCTCTCCTTTCAGCTCCTGCAGCCTGCAGAAGGGACAAAGGCTCCTGCTGTACCTGTCCACTGCAGATAATCTCTTGCTGGTGGCAGAGGAGAGTGCAAGAAGCCCTGCAAGAATCCCAGGAGCTGCAGTGTGGGGTGTCACTGCATCAAAGCCAGTCCCAGCACCAACAGAGCAATCCCAGCTCCTCTTTAAAACACCGGGGTTTTTCTTTGCTCCACCTCTTTCTCTCTGCTGCATAATTGTAGCTCTTGTCAGAGCCTAAGCAAGAAATTTTTTCAGATGTGTGTAGTGGTTTGTGGTGTGTTTGAAAAGCAGGGGCTGGGCAGTGATGGGCTCTGGGTGATGATCCTGTCCTGGGCTTTGAGAAATTCCTTCTCCTTGGTGACCTCAGGAAACCCAAACCTGAGACCTCCCACAGGGGGAGGCAGGACCTGCCTGTACTGCAGAGGTTCTCTGGTTCATTTTCGAGGATGCTCCACTCAGAAACAAGGCCAGACTTCTCTGAAGACAATGCAGTCCTCTGAACAGCTCCAGCCAATTATTGACAAAATTCTTTGAAAATTTTGCTTACAGACATGAAAGGGAAGTGTGGCTTTCAGAAAATCACATTTGGGGTGAACAATGAACTCTGCTTTCACTGTGAAATGTCACTGGTGTTTTCCACAGGGGCTATCACAGCAAGCACAGCAATTTCCTCAATATTCCAGGGGCTGCCAAGGCAGGGTTGGTGATAACACAACCAAGCAGGCAGTTTGGTTTGGTTCTGCTCTTTTCATTTTTAAATTAAATCTCGATAGTTGTAGGATAGGACTTTCCTGTGAACAAGATAACTCAGTTGCTTCTTGAGGCCTTTTCTTCCCCTGGTTGCTCTCAGGACTGATTTCAGAGGCACAGAAGCTGCACTGGATGAGGAGAGGGAACCTCTGGTACAAAGCCTCTCCTGTGACACTGTGGGAGCTGCCCTGATTCCCTGTGTCACCTCCTGTCGAGCCAATTATCAGCAAGAGATTGCTCCTGATCCTCCTGGATCAATTGAGCTGATCAGTGAGGTCCCCCAACCTGCCTAAAGTCAAAAGCATTTTCAAACAGAACACAAAGGGCAGTGCTGATTTCCTCTCCAGCAATGAAGTGATCCTGCCATCAATGGTAACTGAAGAACATTTTCTTTGAAGCTGGCCCAAAATAAGTTGAAGCAGTTTTGACAGGGAAAAAAAAATCCTCTTTCTACAAAAGCTCATCTTCTAGAAACTTTAATTTGAAATGCTGAACTTTGTTGAAGTTAATTTGGAAAGAAAGTATTCCAACAAGCAACAGAAGTTTGGTGTTGTGTTCTAGAAGCATCTTTCCAACAGCTCGGTATTTTAAGTCTGTGAAAATCTTCAAAATTGCCTGCAACAAATTTATCACTTTGTCCATTGGAATAGTCACCAAACAAAAATATTCAAGAAGGCTGTTGAAAGGTGTCATGGGCTCATTAAATTGTTTTTGCAAAAGTGAAGCATAATAATTAGATCAGTTCAGACTTTAAATACACACACACATCGTGTTGCACTGAAATTCATCCTTGCACTGACACCTGCCTCACTGCAATGCCTGGAGGACCAAAATTATAAAAGAACAAAGACAAAAAAGTGCTCCAGTTGTACTAAGCTCTGAAATTCATCCTTGCACTGACACCTGCCTCACTGCAATGCCTGGAGGACCAAAATTATAAAAGAATGAAGACCAAAACATGCTCCAGTTGTGCTAAGCTTTAGTACAAGACAGGGTCAGAGAAACAAGGAGCTTAATTGATTTTATTGCAGGAAACAAAGGCTGCATGCAAAGACCCAGCTGCTCTGCTAGCAGTGGGAGCAGTTATTAAAAGCTGATTAGTGGAGAGGTCCAGCACAGACACGGAGCCTCAGAGGGAAGGAAGATTTCCAGCAAGAGCAGCCTGGTTTGATTTTTCTCCTCAAAGTTTCTTCTGGACTCTGGGTCAGGAACTGGGAATGTTCAGGTGCCAGTCCCTCCCTGGGCTGTGAGAGTGAGGTTTGGACACAAGGAAATGTTTTTCAAGTCCCAGGTGGAGCCCTGTGCAGCACCTTGCAGGAACCATCCAAAACACTGCTCACAGTCCAGGTCCTGCCACGAGCCCAGGAGACACATGATGAATTTCACTGCCTTGGCACAATAAATATCAATAAGAGTCTGGACAGACAGAGCAGCTCTGTGAGAGTCTGAGGAGGTTAAAGGACCAGGAGCTGATCTACATGCTCAGTGTGGAAAAGGAAATATGGATATTCATCTACCAGAAAAGGGACTCCTGAGACCTAATAACTTTTAATTTTGCATAAGGTTTATTCTGCTCGTGGTTTGCTCCTGTGGGCTCTCAGGAGAGGGTTTGTTCCCTGTGCTGTGTTTGGCTGCTGTCACTGAGGGAAATCCAGGTTTGGACTCCTTGGAGAGCCAGGAAAGGAAGGCAGCGTTTCTGCAGGAGGTGAAACCCTCCTGGTGACCGGGTATTCAGAGCAGACAAGTGGCATTTCAGTGCCTAAGATTAATTCTGTATCGGCAGAGGCAGTGCCTGTGGTGAGGCCAGCACAGCTCTTTGTTTAGGAGTGCTCAGTGTTTAATATTTCCCTCAGGGCACAGCAGTGCCAGGAGCTCTCAGCCACTGCTGCTCTCTCCCTGTGCCTGTGGCCTCCTTTCAGTCCTGGCTGTGGCACCAGAGGCAGGAGGACAATGAGGGGTGGCAGAATCCCCACGGAATTTGAAAAATGTGGATTTTTAAACACCACATTTAGATTAGAGAAATTGATTTTGCCATCTGAAAATTCTGAGTAATCCTATTTCAGCTGAAAATTTTGTATAGAAGTGTTTCAAACAGAGGTTTTATGGAATATTCTAGTCTGTGTGAAACTCTAGCATTTCTGCAGCTTCTTCTGCAGAAAAAAATATTGGAAGTATAGGAAAATTCTGGTTTATGAATTCTGTTTTTGTAACAGTTAGAATTTACTAAAATCAAAAGAAAAACTTCAGCATCTTCAGTGAATTCAGGTTTGGTCTCATTCTCTTGCTCCCCTTCCCACACCTTGACATATTTTCCTACCTAGAATATTTTCTCTCTTCTGTAGAGTGAGAAAACCTAAATCTGGCAGGATCTTCACTCTCCTATTTTCAGTCTGAACTTAAATCTGGTATCAGATTGATATCTGATCAAAAAGAGATACAGAAAATGCGAATGTTCCCCATTTTGACTGGAGATTTGATCAGATCTCGTTCAGCTGCTGCCAAGGCAAGGAGCCCAGGGATGCTCTTGCTCCTGTAAATGATTTTATAGCAAGAGCAGCTCCATGGAGATCACACCCAGCCCCTCGGGGCTGAGGCTTTGAGGGAGGTGAAAGAATCTGAGTCTGAATCAGTGGGAGGAGAGAGATCAAAATGATCTCCCCTGAAATAAAACAGCATTTGAGCACAATGAGGTCTGCCTTGGGAGTGTAAAGACTCCCCATATTTTAGTGTATTATGGAGCCAGGGAATAAGGATGCTGTGTCTTTCTGCATACAAACAGCCTCACATGCACAGACACCTGCAGATATAAAGATAACCAGCAGACAGATATAGTGGGTGAAATGTTCTCAGAAAGAAAAAGAAATCACTAATAAGACTCCAGAAAAACACCCCAAACCCATTTGTGAAGGGTGTCACAATAAAATTCCTGTGCTCCCCGTAGTTGGGATGCTGATGTCTCCATCAGTAATGTAAATAACAGGATTTTTAACGCCTTCAGAAAAGCCCACAGCCAAACAGAAATGTGTTTTTAATAACTGGTATTGAAGAAAACTTGGCCCAATCTGCATGCAAATTGTGAGATCTGATTCTCTCTGCTTGTTAAAGAAACCTGCTGTGGAAAATTTATGTGTATTTTTTCCTTCAGAAGCTTCCAAAGTATTTCACCAAAGTGACACCACACTTTTGAAATATGGTTACCTTGAAAGCAGCAGCTGACAGTGGAAACAGAGGAAATACTACGGGACTGTGATCAAATGAAAAATGTGTTTTTTCACCAACACTCCACACAGGCCACGGAAGCCTTCCCATACAAATTATTGTCCAGAATCCTTTGTCAGCTGAAGGAAGTGTCTATTGACACGAAAAGAACCCAGAACAAACCCTCTTGTTAAACTTATGGAAAGTGAGAAAGGGAGGAACGAAAAGAAGATGGGACCTCAAACAAGGAACTCCTGAACTCTCCCATCCTGCACTGGCACTGATTTTCCCATGGCCACAGCACATCACAGCCCCCTCATCCTCCCCTCAGGGACCAGATTTATTCACTCAGGTCCTAAAGGAGTGGAAGTGATGTTTTACTCAGCTGATTTTACTGACTCAGTGGATAATCTGGTAAGAAAGATCTGAACCAAAACTTGCTGTGGAACCTCTGAAATCGATTCCGTGTGCTGAGCCTTGTGCTAAAGTGGATGTAAATCCATTTCTGTGGGTGTAGAACTCTGTGCAGACAGAGAGGGCTATTCTGTGTGGTTGGATTTAACAAAATAATCCTGTTTGCAGAGAACTCCACAGACCAGGAGCTGCAGCTCCAAAGAAAAGCCCCCAGCCCAGCAAATGAAGGAGTTTTCCTTCATTTGTGGCTCTGCAGGCACCTGCAGATGCCCAGCAGCACCAGTTAACTGGAAGCTGGTAAGGGAATGGGACAGGTAAGGCACCTTCCATGGGCAAGGGACTGAGCCATAAATCCAAGCACCATCAATCTAAAATGATGCACATGAAATTGCTGCTTCTCTCCTCTCTGCACCGCACTGTGTTGGGTCATTAGTTTTTATTAAAATGTGACAATGCTGTTGAGCCTGCTCCATTCTGGTTTGTAGCAGGGAAAGAAAGAGACAGAAGAGCATAAACTAATCCTGCAGAATGTGATCTGGTCATAAATATGAGTCTGTATCCCTTGCCTTTCTGCTCCATGCATCTGGGGAAGAGGGAGCTGGAAATCACATCCAAACAACCTCAGAAAAATTTGGAATTAGTACCTGACGCAGCAGGAAGGCAACTGAGAAGGGAAGTGTAGGAAATCCCCTGATCTGAGAGAGGGAAGCTGGGAAAGAGGGGATTTTTGATACTGCACTGGGTTTTATGAAGAGTCAGAAGGAAAGGTTCAGTTTCAACCAGAAAGCCTTATTCAAAAAAGGACTCATGTAATCAACAAATATTTCTTTCATTTTGTTGGTGCTCAGACCCTTAACAGGTGGGTGACCAACTCATTATTTCATGCAGGCTTTTTACCTACCTTTGTTAGTGAAGGCAGGAAAAGCCCCTTTATTGCTACATGTTTTCTGGTGATACAGCAGCTGCTGTTTATGGTAATTCCTGCTTACTTGCAAATAGACCTGTGTTTATTTTGTGCCACGCCAGCTGTCAACAAAGACATTTGAAGAATAATTTCCATGCTCAAAGGAAAGGCTCTGCTCCCCCTTCCTACTGCTCATTTCTTTGTTCTGCATTTCAGATCCAAGGGGTGCTGAAGTGCAGAAGTGTCTGATGGGGAATTATGGGATGAGCTGAACCTGAAATCCCTGCTGCTCCCACAGGAATCCCTCTCCCACCCTGGGCCCACCTTGCCCTGCCCAAGGTGTGTCCTTAAAGGCCTTTTAATAAATATCTACTTTATGCTCCAGCTCTGTCCAGTCTGTTCCAGCTCAGCCCTCCCAAGGCATCAGCCGTGGTGAACCTGCCACCACCCAGGAAAATTCCCTTCATCTCCTGCAGTGCCTCTGTGGCTCCCCTTGCTGTCACCCCCAGGCATGACATTTACCCTCCCGTGGTGTGGGTGAATGTTCTCTCATCCTGGAGGAGTTCCCAGCTCCAGGCTGGGGCTGCTCTATCCCCCCCCATGTCCCTGTGCCTCCTGCAACCCCTCCAGAGCTCCCCCCAGCTCCTGCCTGCCCCAGGGCAATAAATAATAAATGTTTTATCCTCACTCAGCCACCCCCTGGGCAGGCAGCAACGGGGCTGAGAGCACTGAAGACTGAGTTTGTTTTAATAATCCCCAAATCACCCTAAATTGGCTCCTCCTGTGCCACAGCAGGCAGAGAACTTATGGGGAGCACAGCGATTCCCTTGTTTTGGAAGGGATTCACAGCATCTCTGGGTGGCCAAGTGACACAGAGGATGTTGTCACCAGCACATCTCATTCAGGAATAGCTGCCTGCAGTCAGCATCGCTCCCTGCCAAGCCTTTGCTGCCCGTGGGCACCTCCAGCTCTAAATCCAAGCAGGCAGCAGAACACGCCAGGACAAGTTGGAGATTTCTTCTTTTTGTGCTGCAGTTGCTTCCCAGCCAGCAGACACGGGGAGCAGCACTGAATCCATTCTCACCCTGTGCACTCCATATGTTCCAGGCTCAGCCTCGGATGGTGCCAGCAGGAGCAGAGTTACACTGCTGAGAGGCTTCATCCCGGGGTGCCTGTCTGAAAGTCACTTATCCGGGTTCAGTTAGAGAAATGTTCCCCCAAAAGGCAGGAAATCCTGTTACAAGGGGTTAATTAACAACAGGGAGTTTGATCCTTCCTGCAGCTTTGGAGGTAGCAAAGATTTTCCTGTGCTTCCTTTTAAGAGCAAGCATGTTTATAATATCATTGAAATATTTATAACATCACTGAAATGTTTATAATGTCATTGAAATCTTTGTAATACCGTTGAAATCTTTGTAATACCATTGAAATCTTTGTAATACCATTGAAATGCTTCTACAATCATTGAAATCTTTGTAATACCATTGAACTTTATCTTTTCTTGTGAAAGATACCTGGTGAATTTCCAGCATTTTCTTGTAAAACAGTAAGTGTTTCCTCAGAAAATGTTTCATGAGGGATACATTTCTTTCTGGTCAGCTCTTTCTCCCTAATAACCTCTACAAAACAATTCAGTGAGAATGAAGGCTCTGCCCTGGGAAACAGGGAAGGTGCCACTGAAGGGGACTTTCATTTAACAGGTTTGGATTTTTGGAAGAAGATTCTATATGCTATTAATTGTATTTCCCCATTTGCAAATGAAGTAATGAATAAATTATCATGAATAAACACAAACACCCATAGTCAGCAACAGCAAGAAAGCAAAAATAATGAAACTATGAAGGAAACATTGCCTTTTTTTGAAAAGGTATTCCTAACAAGTTGTCAGGGTGGGAATCAGCCCATCAGGACAGAAAAGTTTGGATACTTTTGCTAAAAGTTATCTCCTAAAAGCTGCTCTAATGGTAAGTAAGCTCCAAATTCCTCAGCACAAGCTGTTTACATGGCTCCTGCAGGCAGCACACTTGCACAGATTGGCACAATACAGGCAGGCAGAGAACTGTGGAGGCACTCACATGGATTCAGCATCCTGAGGAAATCTTGACAGGCCTCACAGACACCAATCGACAGCCCTGGGAAGGCAGGAGCCAAGCTGCACAGCTCTGAATTATGCAACTGGTATTTCTTGCTCCTGCAGCCATCAGACTCAATAAAATTTTAAAGTCCTATAAATCCCCCTCCAAGTGCTCCATCTCGTCCGTGCTGTCAGCCAGGAATGGATGTGCTGGAGGGGAATAATCCATGGATCTCGGTGATTCCAGGGCAGCCCCGTGCAGGAGGCAGAGGGGGGCACTACTGGGCACGGAGGGTCGCTCTGACAGGATAAATGAAACCCTTGGAAGGATCTGGAGCTGGGGGACCCAGCAGAGGGGCTGAAACACCACAAAACCAACCCAAAAAGGGTCTGTGTCACAGAACCCTTCCCACCAAAGCCCGGGAGGCGGCGGGAGCAGGCACACGAACACAGGGGGTTCAGGCAATGCAGACTCCGTTTGGGGCTGGATTGGACACCAGAGCTGCCCTGCCCGGGGTACCAGGACCAGGCCCCACTCCCCAGGGGCTGCCTGGGGCTCCAGTGGAGCTCAAACAGCTCCTGGGAAGGGGAAGGAGGCTGGGAGGCTCCCGTGAGGCTGGGAACCCCCTGCTGCTCTGGGGGTGGGATCAGGAAAGGGCCTCCAGGCAGAACATCTGCAGTGTGGACAGACAGATGTGTCACCCGCAGCTCTGTGCTGCTTTCCCAGGAATTCACATGTATTCATGGAATTTCTGTTCCCTTGCTGGTAGAGAAGAGGTAATTCCCACCCCCCACAGCAGTTCTATTTCCTGCTTTACTGTAAAAGGGGGGGTGGGTGACATTTATTTGTTAAACATTGCCATAAATATTCCGCAGAGCAGGCCTCAGTTGAGAAGAGGACATCTAAACAGATTGCTGGTGAGCTAACCCTTGGAGATTTTCCAAATTTCTCTCTCTATCTCCCCCTTTTTTTACCTTTTTTTTTTCCCCTTTATGAAGCAACGAAATAAACGTTTCAGAGGAGACGCACAACTGGAACAAAACCCCCATAAATAATTCAAAAGAAAATTAATAGGATTCAAGATACACTTTCTGATTATCAGCACGGATGCTACACTCTATTTTACTTTTTTACAGTAGCAGCCAGCTGGTACAGTGCATCATGCATATCAGGGAGTGTCTTCCACATCCCTGAAACTCCTTGGAAACATCTCCCTCCATCAAACAGCTTTGAAGTTCAATTTTAATTTAGATGCAACTATCCCCAAAGTACTGATAGTCTAAAAAGCGCCTCTGGCAGTCCATAATTAGGAGGCGATGGAGCTGTCAGCTTTGATTAGGGGGTGGCTGCAGTCACTCAGGCCCCTCCTGATCATTTAAATAATCAATAATTTATTCATTAGTTAAACAAATACTCCGTGCTCACCCAGCACCGGGGTGTGTGGGGGTATTTTGATTTATTCCCTGCTTTCCAATCACCTCCAGAGCAGCACAGTGATGAAAACTTAGAGTTTAAGGCTTTAGAATATATATATATGTATATATATAAAGTAAGATGGAGGTTTTGGGTCAAAGGCCAGTCCTGCTTTTTCACCTTCTCCTTCTGGGTGATGTTTTGTAATTGGGTAGAAAAATCTGCATGGCAACCAAGGGTGGTTGGTTATTGGGTTAAAAGTAGAAATAACTTAGATGTCATTTCATAATTGGACAGTTTATCCTAAAAAGGCCTTGTAGAGAGGGATGGGGCTCCATTGTTGGTTTGCTGGCCTGAAGTGCTGTAGCACTCGTGGTGTGTGAGCCCTGAGACAAGGAACAGCAATTTCCCCTCTGTGGGGTTTATTCCCTGTGCTCTCTCTGCTGCCTCCCCTCTCTCCCTGTGTGCTCCATTTTATCCCCTCTTCTCAGAATTCCCTGTCAGACACACACTGCCTCCACAGCCTGGAGAGAGAGAGGCATCTAAAATCCTGGGAAATGCTTTTCCCTCAGCTCCATTGGCTCACTTGCTTAAAGAGGTGGAGACAATATGACAATAACTGGGATTTAGAACAGTGGCCAGCGCTGCCCTCTGTGACTCTGTCTCTTCTAGATACTTCTGAGAAGCAAAGGCAAAAAAATAATAGTTACATTTCTGAGGGTTCTTTCTGCAGCCCAAGTGCTCTGAACGCCACCTAAGTCCTCCCTACACAGCTTCTGCTCCTGCCCACCCATGAAATAAGATCTCGTTCTGCTCTGCAGCTCTCATCCCAAGCCACATCTGAAGGTCACAGCAGCAGCCCCCACAAAACGTTCGACTTCCCATCCCTCAAACACGGCGAGAGCACTTGGGGTCTCCTGGGGGTCACACTGAAAAATAAGCCTGGCAATACAGAAGGGTTTCAATAGATCTGAAGAGCTCATTCAGCAGAGTTTGCATCTCTTGTGCAGGCTTCACTGGAGCCAGCCTCCCTCGCTCTGCATCCAGCCACTCTCAATATCAGTCAGGGCACTTCACTCAGCCAGAAAAGAACTGCAGGCACAGATGAATCTCATCCTTTCTTCTCTCATACAGCCCAGGAAGCCACCAGGCTCCCTGTTCCAGCCTAACTACAGAAGACAACTTCAATGAGGCCCAGGGAAGACGACCTTGAACGTCAGCCAGGAGCCCACTGCCACGGAGGAGCTCCTGGCAGGGAAATGTGTGTAACCCTTGAATAAATCTCTTTGATTCTGCTTTCAGTGGGGCTGTGCTCATTCCTGCCCCCTCGGCTGTCAGGGTGGGGCTGTGGATGTGTGGGAGAGACAAGGGGGTCATGCTGGAATCTTGGTTGTAATCATTATTTAAAGAAATTACAGCAAGCAGGGAAGGAAGAAGGGTTTGGAGAGGCACCTTTCATTCATTTCTGTCTGCAAAGAGACAGACAAGAGGAACGGGAAGCCCTGCACGTGTGCACACACACTCAGCTTCTGCTGGCTTGGGAACTTCCCCAGGTTTGCCTGCCTCCCAAATATTCACCTCCCATCCTGCCTCAGCCTGGGAATCAGGAGGAGATGAGGAGTAGAGAAAAGCAACACCACTGCAAGAAAATGTGTCCTCACACAAGCAGGGAATAGAGCGAGATTCCTCTTCCCCTGATAGCAGATGAAGAGAGCAGAAAATGAATTCTTCAAAAGCTACAGCTAATGCTGACCTTAAAATGGCCCAGAAATAATTCCAGAGGTTTTAGGCTGATTGTTTAAACATACCATCAGCATTTCCTGCCTGCCTTAATCAGACTTTTATGACTAATAACTCCTTATCTCCCAAACATTCACCTGTAAACCAGTCATTACAATTAGCCAGGGGGCTGCTTTGGCCACTGCTGAAAACGTGGAGCATGAAAGGCTCCTCTCCCCTTGAATCCTCTCCTCTTGCAGTGCTTGCTGCCCTTCCACGTGCAGAAGCTGTTCCAGGCAGAGGGAAATCTTTCCTGCTGAGTTCTTGCAGAGCCCCAGCACTCTGGGGTGCAGCTGGCACCACAACAAACCTCTGCTCTCATTGCATTAACTGGTTTTGATATGAAAATCATGGCATAAAGGAAAAGTGCAACTGTGGAGGAGTTTGCACCAGAACAAAAATAAACTGGTTTTATTCTTTTTTCTCAACAAATCATGCAAATGTTCTCATTTCCCTCATGGATTAAGAATATACTGAGTCAGGGGAAAACATCTGTCCAAGCGGTGAGGAAGGAGGGAGAGCCATATGCCTGAGTGAACTGCTGCTCAGGAGTGAGGAGAGGAAATCTAGAGGGCTGGCTGGGGATTTAGCTCTCTGGAGGGGAAAAAAGGCAAAAATTCTCTGCAATCTGTTCATGTAGGAGAGAGGGACAGAGGCAAAGCTGGGAGGGCATCACGACAGCAACATCTGCAGGAGGGATATTGGTGAATAGCAAGCAGCACACCCTGGTTCAGAACAAACATCTGTGCAAGGGGAACATCCACGCTGGTGTGAGCACTCACATGATTACTGTACAAAAAAAAACCCAAATCCTGAGTTTCTGGGACTCCAACAGCTCAGGAAAGGTGGGGAGGACAGACAGACTGGAGCCAGCTGAGGGGCAGCTCCTCCATTGAGTGGCACCACGTTTCCTTAGAGGCACTAAGAGAGGCAGGCAAATGTCCTGGCAGGTGCCAGGGCTGCTGAGGAGGAAAGAGCCCAAGGGCCAAAGATCCCAAGGGCCAAAGATCCCAAGGACCGAAGATCCCAAGGGCCGAAGATCCCAAGGGCCAAAGATCCCAAGGGCCGAAGATCCCAAGGGCTGAAGATCCCAAGGGCTGAAGATCCCAAGGGCCAAAGGTTCCAAGGGTAAACACCAACAGAGCAGCTGTGGGTGCAGAATGGATGAGAGCTGGGCAGAGGGGCAGCTCCTGTCTCAGCCTGCAGACAGAGCAGATGGACTCACAGGCCCTGGCAGGGTGAACACCCCCAGGGTGAACAACCCCAGCCAAGTGGTCAAATTAAAGCCTTCCAGCACAGATTTACAGCCTCATCCCCAAACCACAGTCCTGGACACCTCACTGGAATTGTGCAGGTCCCTTTGGTTCCCACATCACTCTCTCAGCTCCGGTGTTTGTTGCCCAGGCTACCTCCACAAGACAGATGATTCCTCTAGAAATAAGTAGAATAAATCATCCCCTGAGAGTCTCCCTTTCCATTTACTGAATGTAGAGGGAGTCTAGTTTATTTAGACCAGAAATCTATTTTTCACATGTCCAGAGTTACGTGGCATCAGCCTCACCATTTTTTTTCTACCTTTTTTCTGAACTCTATCAGCAAACTGGGAAAAACATCTGCAGTGACACTGTTGATCACCCATTCCTGTTTCACAGCAGTCACGTGCAATCCCACCAACAACAGCTCTCTAAGAACATAAACAGATTTTTGAAAGGCAGAGGGTGTTTTTTTTAATTATTATTATTTATTTGTGTGCTAGGTTTCAACACTAGCTTGTTATTTTTCCCATCAGAAATTAAAGGATCCTGTGAACTGCAGCTCTAAAGGGAGCTCTAGGCAATATCAAAGGCAATCCTACAAAGCTACGTTTTTATTTGGCTGTTTTTGAAATAAAGAAAGGGAGAGGATTTTGATCTGCATTCCAATGGTCTCAGTTCTGTGAAGTTTGACAGGGGTAGTCCTGGAACACTCTTATCAGTCAAGGTCCATTTCTGTATTGGGCAGATGAAAAAGTCTGCAGCTTCACAGAGCTGACTGCTCTTCTAAATGTCTGGAAACACAGATTTGACAGAATTGAAGCCCTTCACAAACAGATATTGATCTCTCCAAGACTGTAGATAAAAATCTGTTGAATAAGGTTGAAACATTTGTTTGCCTTGAAGCACGAACTGAATGTTTTAGGTAGCTCTGATTTTTAGATTATATGCTGAATGATACCTGTCAAAAAGATACGGCTGGAATATGTCAGAAAAAACGAAATTAAATATTTCAGCAAAGCTAATGATAAGATCTCTGAGACGTCAGAGAAATTGCAGCTTGGTTTTTTGGGTTTTTTTTGCATTTGGAACGAGCCCAGAGTGAGAGATGGCACATCCTCAAGGAGCTCAGCCCCACTGCAGGGCCAGCCTCTCCAGGGTGTCAGAACAAGCAGAAAATGCTGTTTGCTGTCAGTCCTACAAGGGCCACGTCGTGGAGAGCAGCGGAGTGAAGACATTACAACATTCCAGGGGTTTGTTCCTTGTCTTGCTCATCTAATTTGCCATTCAATTGCTTTGTGAGTATGAGTAGGACACAGCACAGGGAAGCCATTGAGCCACGGTGTCGATTTGAAGGTGTCTAAGCTTTTGAGTCACCCAGATTTCCAGGGAATTATTTGTTATTTCACTCCTGAAAACTACAATAATATCATGCAAGCAGTTCTTAGTGCTCCTTTCCCACGTTAAATCCAGCACTTCTCAGGAGGGCTCGGCCACCAGGTGCTATTTTGATTTAAAATGTACACTGGAGAGATTAAAATGAGTCGAGTACATTATCTCTGCACGCATTTGTCGCTGACAAAACGCATTAATTGCACATGGAAATCAATGCAGAGCAGTGTAGCTTTCAACCACGCTACAGAATTAAATACAGGGCCTATCAAAGCTGATAATCCCTTATTGAATCAAACACATGGCCAAGGTCACCCAAAATAAGCAGCCTGTGAAATGGATCAGAGCAAATCACGGGCACAGTACTGTACATCCTGAGCAGCTCCTGTCTTAGATGCACCCACAGCTGATACCAGGGGAAAATAGAAATGTTTTCCCTTAGGAATGGGCAGCCTTGAGGAGGGAGGGAAGGAGTCCCATGTGGGACTTGTGGAATTAAAGCTCAGTTCTTGGCTTAGTCCTACAGTTTGTGCCGGTTATCTGATGTCTGTGTGCCTTGGCTGACCCTGAATCCCAATCTTTCCTCCTCCGTGGGGAACTCCAAGCCCTGGGTGTCAGGGGCTGGGTGACATCTGTCACCAAAGGGGCTGGCTCAGCAGTCAGGGTGCCAGGGACTAACCCTGGGGACAGATTCTGAGCAGAGAGCTCTGGCCCATTACAGAAACCCCCAGGCTGCTCCCACTGAGCATCATTTTACATTTCAGCATGCAGCACTGAGGGTCACTGCCTGCTCCCTGCACCACTCCTCACTCAATATTCCCTCCTTTTGCTCCTTCCTGCAGCATCCTCCCTCTGCGTGGGAGCTCCGTTCCCTTCCTACCTGGAGCCCGAGGGCTGGAAGTGCTCGAAGCTCCCAGCCCGGAGTGAAAAGGGATTCCTGTGCTCATCAGCTCCTGCTCTCCTCAGCCTCATCCACCCTGCCTCTGGATTTGGAAGGGCTTTGGGTCAGGGACTGGTTTTGGCTCTCTGGGCTGGGGGAATGAGGAGCTGTTTGCTGATCCTCAGTCATTCCCACAAGAACTGCACATTAGAGCTCATCAGTAGCTGATTATCAAGTCCACACCACACTTAAAACAATGCCCAAATGTATCACTTTTAAAACAATGCACAGCTATTCCTTCAGTAATTCTGGCTGTTGCATTCTCAAGTGTTCCTTTGATTTATGAGCCCGGTGTGTTATTAAAATAATGAATTATGTGTTGGTACATTGCATTTAACGCAGCATACACAGGGGCAAGTACATCTGCTACCTATTAATCAAATATCCACTAACAAAGGTTGATTAACAGCATTTTACATATTTACAGCGAGAGTGAAAAGCATAATAGAGCTGCTCTGAAGATAAACGATAATAAATTATTAAAATGCATTTATCTGTGCACTGATTAGTGCGTGGGACAGACAGAGCTGCAGGTAAGGCTGTGTTCATCACACAATGCCAGTTTTCTGTTGAAGGAGACATTCATTTAACACCTTATTTTCAATTTTTCTAGGGTGAAAACAAAGCCCCACCCAAACCCTGTAGAGCTGTGCACATTCCCAACCCAATCCAAATTGGATTTTTGTGGAATTTCCACATCCAGCAATCCCCTGCTTTGAGCTTTCTCATCACTTGCTGGGGGGATGACACCCCAAAGGCAGCTCTGGGTGATTCCCTCCAGCCTTCAGGACCCCCTGCAATTTGCCAAGGAAGCACCAACAAAACCCAAGGCCTCCTAAATGGATATTTCACAGCTTCCTTCTGCCAGGAGCTGAAATTACAAAATCATATTCTTGTGTTTCCTGTGTGGAGAAAAGCAGCATTTTCCTTTTGCTGGAGCTGAGTTGATTTGCACAGGGCTGAGCCTGGTTTTCCTGCCCAGGCCCAGCTCTGAGAATGGATTAAAGGTCTGGAGCCCATGGACCCCCCAAAATCTGCTGAAATCAGCCAGTGATCCGAGGGCTTCCAGGCTGCAAGGTTGTTCTCCCGTGTTAATTATTGGCAGTTTCTTTAACCAGACTTCAGAGAAAATTCCTAAATTGCCTTTTTATTGATTTTTGACATAACAGAATCCCAGCAAGCAGACATGGACTATAAATGAGGGCTCAAACATGCAGTGCACATAGTGTGGAACAGGGGAGAAAAATGCAGTATGTTAATGAACCCAGCTAAAAGAATACAAACCAGAAAGTAAATAAACAGATGCAGGAATTACAGGAGCTCAGAATTCGAGTTCAGGGAGAAGAAATTAAGGTTTGCATTACGAAAAAATTATGGTACAAGGAAAAATTACAGTACAAGGAAAAATATTATGGGCAAATATTTGCAGCTGGTGTAAATCAGTCCTGGCTCTTCATTTACTCCAGCTGAGAATCTGGTCCCTGCATCCTCATGGCAGTACAGAGAAAAACAACCTGATTTTTTCTCTGTGGAAAATAATTCCACATGAAAAAACTCAACTTCTTCCTCGTCATTTATCTAAGAGCTCACTTGTAAACCATTCTACTGAGAGTAAATCGCTTATCAATCTTTTCCATGAAACAAAGGCAGGGAGAGAGTCCCGGCTTTAATCTGCTGTGAGTGGCACCGTGTGGCCAAGAAAGCAATTTAGAAGCAGTGCAATTAAAATGACCTTCAAAGTTTTGCAGTGGAGTGGAGAAAGTGAACCAGTGGAGCCACCCCCTGTGTGTCAGGCAGGATTTACCTGCATGTTTTGTCCTGCAATAACGTTTTTGTAACATGCTCAGCCCAGCTGAGTGACTGCAGCTCAGCAACCATTTTGCAGCATCTGTCAGGCTCCTGAAGTCGCTGCCTGTGATTTGCACACAGAATTACTGCACTTCATCCCCTCAAACCACAACCACAGGTAACTCAGGCTTGTCAGGAGCCCTGCCTGAATCCACCCTCGGTGCAGCTCGGCAGGAATCCAATGGAGCCTGTGTTGGAGATGGATTTGGTTCCCTGTGTTTGATTGCTGATAGATTGGGATCAAAGCCTTGCCAGGATCCCACTGTGGATGAAATGGTTGCATTTGTCAGTGTTGAGGCATCCAGCAAAACACTCCCCATGTTTCCTCCATTCCAGAAAGAAACAAAACATATTCAGAAATGAAAACCTGGACAGAACAGAAAGAACTGCAAATACAGAGAATGGGGCTTGATCACCACCTGGAACGAGTGAGAATCTGACAGAACCTTTCTGAATGGATTGTTCTGCTGATAATAGGGGGTTTATTGCATTTGCCTTGCATGTAGCTAGACTGGGATACTCCAAACCCATTCCTTAGCCTTCCAAGTAAAATATAAAATGATCAGTATTCTCTCCAGTGGGCTCCTAACCACGCAGGGAGCAGAGGGTTCTGCTGGCTGGACAGTAATTAATTTTCCAGGGTCAGGTTCCATCTGCTGTGAGTGACACAGCTCCAGTGGTGTCTGTTTTCTGAACACTGGACATCCCCAGGATTTCTGTGGTCAGAACTAAATTGCAGCATTTCCCTGAATTCCAGTTCCACCAGTGCCTTTTACCTTGTTTAACATTGGCAAAGGTTACTTGGGTTGTTATTTTTTTTCCTGTAACAGTCCTCTCAAAGCAAGCAAAAGCCCAGAGAAGGTCAAGGACACACTTGTGTTTTCTTGCCCACACCAACAAAACCTTCTGAGGAGCTGTGGAACATTCCTGCCCTGCTCCAGTCCCCTCCTGCACTCAGAGCATCACAAACTCTCTCCAGCAACGCTGGCACTCACACATGCACATTAAAAATTAAAATGGTCAAAATGAAATGGGTTAAAATTATACCTAAAGTGGGCATTGATTTGGCTTTTTATTCTGCAGAGCAGCCAGTTGAACACAGCTGGCATGAGGTCCCTGACTCTCAGCACTTGTACCAGGAGACATGGTCACAGTGAAATTTCTCCTTCCAAAAAGAGAAATTTCTTCTTGGGTTTCTTCGAAGAAAAAAGAACTTCTTTTTAGCCATATGTCTTTTCTGTGTATGTATTGGAGCTGGAGCTGTGTGGTAGCTCACACGAGAAGGAGACATATGTTAAGAGCTGTTCTCTTTTCTCTGTTCTGGAAAATAAAAAGAAATAGCAGTTGCTCCAACAGACACTGAAGTCAGAGGAATACCTCAGGCTGATTGCAGCAGTAATCACGTCAGAGCCGTGCCATTCCTCACAGTCATTATTTGCTTCTTTTCCCAAAATGAGCTGGGGTGGCTGAGACTGTCCTGGAATTTCACAGGACAGGACACAGAGATGAGGGAAGGGGATGCAGCAGAAGTGAACAGGATGAAATGGAGGGAAACAATCCATGTCAACATTGTTATAAAAGTCATATCAATGATTTAAACAACTTCAAAATATCTGTAAAAACCCACAGTGCTGTGGATTAAACCAAAATTACAGACTGAAAAAAAATAAGAAGCCATTAAAGGGTGTTTTGAATGAACCTGTCACTCGTGGTGACATGACTATAATTTCCCAGACACTTCCCATTTGCTCTTCCCCTGAGCAGCACACAGTGACAGTAATAGCTGCTTCCCTGAGTTGGTGCTGAGTGGTTATTTTGGGAGCCCAAATCTGAATCCAGGCTACAGGCAGTGTAATTAAACAGCCTGTGAAAGGATTAGCAGTCCCTAATTGCCCTTTGCTCACAGGGAAGGACAGACCTGTCCCAGCCCAGTCCTTCCACAGGAGACCATCCCAGGGATGGCAGTGGCCACAGGGGCTCTGGGGCTGTCTGTCCTTCCTGTGGGAATTCCAGGCACAGAAAATTCCCCAAATTCCCAAAATTCCCAAAACCTCATGCATGCATACAGGTTGAAATGAATACAGGGCTCGAGCTGAGACCTTGGGAAAGGCTTCCAGATCTGGAGACCAGATCTGGGCAAGAAGGTGGGCTTGGAGTTTAGACAGAAATGCATTAAGCTGGGTAGTGGAGAGTTTTGAAGTTTTAAAGTTTGGATGTAGAAGTAGTTACAGAAACAGTCAAAGGTTTTAAGGTGTAGCAGTGGGTTTGTGTGTCCTTATATGATTGGTTAAGAAAGTCCACATTGCAGTAAAAATGTGTAAGATAAATTCATTAGGACTTGGTGTGAAAGTAGGAACAATCTTTGTGGCAGGAGTTGATTGTCTAATTAACCTTTCAAAGCCCTTGAACCTGTAGATCCTGTGACCACTGACCAGTGACCATGGACTGCTGATCTCTGACTGATGTGGAGACATTCCTCACTCCTTTGTGAGGCCGGAGAAGACAAGAGCAATAAAACATCTTTCAGAACATCTCTCAGTGCTCCTGTCTCTCCTGCCTGACCCCCATGCCTTCCTTTCAGAAAGCGTGGATGTTTCAGAGGGAAATTGTTTTTCACCTCAAAGCCACCATTTCTTCAAAAGAGGAGAAGTCAGGAATAACCTCAGTTTGCTTCCAGGTACTGCCCTGTCACCCCTGCACCGTGATCCTCTTGGGAAACATTCAAATCCTCCAGGAAAACTCTCCTTTTCCCGCAAAAAACAACTCTCATTTTCAATTTGAAAAATCAGAGCAGAAAGAATTTTGATTTGCCACGTGGCTCTCAAAGTTAAACACTCTTTGTCCACTTTTTTTTACTTAAATACTGGACAGAAATACCAAATAAGCACCCAAAAGGCAGGGGTACATTTTGCAAATTCCCACAAAAAACAGATTGGTTCTGTGGTCAACCAGCTCTGAAGGCCTGCATTCATCTTGCTTTTACTCAAAATTGTGCATTTGTCCAGGGCCAAGGCACATTCTGACCTCTGGAACAGCCCCCATCACTCCTGCTTGGCAATGCTCAACTGGCAAGTCCTGCAGGTGATTTTTTTTAATCTTCTAGCTACTGAAATATTTAATTTAAGGTATAACTTTTCCATTAATAAAATCAAAGGGGCTTGGTGGAAATATTCTGGAGACTTTTTATCATTAGGCCATTTAAAGAAAGTAGTGAGAGGGAAACGAAAACTCTGTGATGTCTGGAGGGGAAAAGTAAGTGAGGAATAATTCAGAGAGAAGATGATATGAAGGGAAAATAAAGGAGGAAATGTAAATTTTATTCTGGTTTGCTTTCACAGCTCCTAAGTAATTTCTCCCTCTTGTGCCCCAAATTATATTGTCTATGCCCTTAAAAAGCAAATTAACATTTCCAGAGTTCTTTTCTCTGGATGTAATAATTTATATCCCTTTTCATAACTGGCTCTGTCAGTTCAACAACAAAAACACAGCAACAAACTGTGCCATGCACAGCTTCCTCTGTCATTTCCCACTGCCCATGCAGAGTCCCCATCACCCACAGTGAGAAGAAGCTTCTGACACCAGGAGATGCCAAAACACCTTCAAGTGGCTGTGAAATGGGAACTCAGCATAAGGTGGGCTTTATCTAGCATGTTGTATTAAAAATGAAAATCCTTGAGGTGAAACCCCTCACCCCAAGCTTTTCTGGCAGGTGGCTGGACAGGGAATGTCACCCTCTCACCAGGACTGGGGGCACAGAAGGCTCCAAACACCCAGCCAGGGCTGAACAAAGCCTGTATTGGATAAGGAATGGAGCCAGGTAAGGATCCAGCTCCTGGCAAATAATGAGGGAGAGCCCCAGAGTTAACTCTGATTTTTCACTGGGGTCCTAAGCTGCTCTATATTCTGTTACATATTTAGTGAGATGGCATAATTGAGAGTGTCTTGAAAAAGCAAAAGTTTAAATAAAAGAAGAAAAGAATACAAAAAAGAACAAAGCCTTGCACAGTGTAAGGACAGTGACCCGTGCAGGTCCCAAGGGAAAGTGGAGCCCTGTGCACAGAACATCCCCTGTGCAGTCAGGGAGCAGCAGCCCAGCCTGGGCCAGCCCATGCCCACCTGCCCCAGCCTCCCACGGGACTGCTCCTGCCTGCCCTTCCCCTCTGCTGTCCTCAGGGCACACAGCAGCATCCCGGGGCTTCTCCAAAGGCAGCAGGGCTGGGGATCCTCCCAGCACAGCTGATTTTGGGACAGACACAGTGAAAGTGGGACACGTCAGACACCCTCGTTCTGTGAGGTGATACCTGTTCATGTCTGCTTTGAAACAGAGCCCTCCTGACAACTTCCAACAAACTATTTTTCTATTGTTGAGGCACAAAACAGAATAAATACATATTCAAAAGCAGTAATGAACTGATGGGCAGAGTTCTTTAGGAGACATCTCTTGTTTTTGTGGTGACAGCAGTGGGGTCACTGCACCGTGTCTGCCAGGGGGTGTTCTCTGAAATCCAGCACGGCAGAAACAGCCCAGGCAGCAGGACAGACCCATCCTCATGGAAATCAGCTGGAATAGTGGGATTGCCAGCCCTGGACCCAGGCACAGGCACCTCACAGCCTGTCAGGCACCCTCTGCCATTGTTCAAGTTTGGCATTTGTGAGTGAGGGGCAGCAAACCCCCACATCATCCCCTGGATCATTGCCCTGCTCTGGGGAGCGTTATTGCATAGCCTGTGCTACCTGAGGAGAGGAGCTGAGGGCTCAGGCTGAGTTCAGTCATCCTCCAGGACTTTTCCAGCCTAAAGGATTCTGTGAAAAGAAAGGAGCAGAAGCTTTTCCCTGTCCTCTGCCACTGTGGCTTGCCACAAAAGGAGCATACGAGGTGCTGTCATTGCCTTGGCACACCCTCTTCCTCCTACAAACCCTCCTGAAGGTCATTAACCTGAGGCTGGAGCTGGCAGCAGGAACAGAAACAGCAGCTGAGTTGCTCTTACAGCACTCCCAGAAAAACCCAGGAGCAGACAGGCAGGGAAGGAAATCAGTCTGTGTGCCTGCTCCTTGCATCCACTGCAAACAGGGCAGGGACAGGATTCACCTCTGCTGGTGACAACTGGATAAAAGTGCTCCTGGAGCAGGGGGAGCTTTGAAGGGAACTTGTGTTCCTGCAGTCTGCAGAAAGATCTTATCGGGATTCATGACAAACTCTGGAACTGGAGAGCAGGAGGCAGAGATTGTCCTTCACCCTGGACCCCACTTGGGGAGCAGGACAGTCCCTGGTGTGCTGGGACACTCCAGTGGGAAGGGTTCTCAAGGCTCAGAAAGGAGGAGACAATTAACACAAAAGTTCTCTGTTTACCTGACTTCTTCCATTCAACACCATTAACAGCTTCAGAAATAATTTGCAACAAAGATTCCCAGTGTGTCTGAGGAGAGAGATAAAGCACCAAGGACATGACAGATGAGGAGAGCTCCATGAAGGACCACTGTGAATTCAGCTTTCAGTGATTTTAGATTTTTTTTTCTCAGGGAGACCTTGATATAAATGAACCCACACTGCTGAAGGATGGAATTGATGGATTTAGTTAGGTTGTTTCTTCTTAGTTAATGGTGAGACAAGGCAGGTTTCATTTAGCTAATTAAGCTCAAGCATAGGAGAGAAATATCAGAAAATCTATTTATTGCCATGCTCGGAGAAGACAATGACCAGTCAGACAATTAACAACCTCATCACAGGGAAGGTGAGCAGCTCCTGTGTCTCGTTTGTCATCCCTGCCAGTGATGGCCTGGATCAGGTCACTCCTGGGGCAGATCTGTCCCTGCCAGTGCCAGGCACTGCTCACCTGAGGCACTGAGCAGAACCTCACTGCTGCTGAGGCCTTAAAAGTTTTCTTTTCCCTGAATTCCAGGCTCTGCTGCCCAGGGGCAGCTCTGAGCTCACCCTCAGGGTCACTCAGCTCTGCACACAGCAGGGACACAAAACAAATCCTGTTCCTGCTGCACACCAAGGACAGCTGGGACAAGTGTTCAGCCCAAAAGCACAAACAGGGGTGGCTGAAGGGAGGAACAAGAAGGATGGGACCTCATAACTTCAAGCTGTAATGGGACAATTAAACCCCAATATTCAAACGGACCAAAACTCATAGAAGTGTGAGACCTTGTGACTGTTTGTCCATTTTGTGACCATTTTGGGTCCCCCTTGGGTGCAGCCCTGGTCAGGCTCTTGTCCTGCCCAAGGCGTACCCTAAAGGCCTTTTAATAAATCCCTACTTTATTCTCAGCTCTGTCCAGTCTGTTCCAGCTCAGCCTTCCCAAAGCATCCCTGGCAGCCCCAGGAGCTCTCCAAAACCTCCCTGACCCTGAGTGATTCTGCCACAGAGCTGCTGCTCCTGCAGCCCAGCACAAACCAAGCAAAGCTCCAGCCCATTAAAAACGATTTCCAGCCCGCAGGTAGCAGGGCCCAGGCCCCAGAGGACAGGGAGCCCCAGGACACAACTCCTGCCAGGAGGAGCAGCCAGGCTGTCCCTCCAAGGAGAAAGCAGCACCTGCACTGGCGCTGTTGTCATGGAAGTTTTTTCCCATTCTGAACTAGCCCAACCAAAAATAAATTTTCAGCAGCTCTACATAGTCGCAATAATCAATATTTAAAGGGTTGTGGAACGTTGTAACAAAGGGGTTTGATTTTAGTCCCTGACATCTAGAGAGGTAACTTGATTTAATAAGGGAATGCAGCAGCAGCCACGCTTCTGAGCCATTATGGCTGATTCTAAAGACCCCATAGTGATAAAAGAACAATAATGACTGAGGACTAATAAAAACAAAATCAGTGAGGGTTTAATCATCAGCAGAAGGACATGAATTGAGTGTTAGAAAACATCTCCTGTTTAGAGAGTTAAGCTGTTATGCACACTGAAGCATAATTTGCTGTCACTCTTTTATTGTCATGCAATATATATTGTAGAGTAATTGTTTTAATCTGCATGCAGATTATTAATTAGGGAAATAATAATTTAACCCAGAGTGAAAGCACAGGCAGGATGAGGAAGCAGCTGGTTATTTCCCCGACCTTTTCCATTTCAAAAGCTGCTCCATAATGACCCAGCTGCTGTTTGGGGACAGCTTTTATGTTAACTTTGTTGTGAAAAACCTGTGGTACTGTAAGGCTGCCTTACAAATACATCCTTACAAAGAGCTACCTATTCTTTGTGCCAGGCTGATCACCTGCACCTCACCACTCACCCCAGGGGACATTTCCTGCTGAAAAGTCTCCTTCTCTCACCAAACCTCCTGGCAGGTCAGGCCTGGGGGAGGAGGGTGTGCCAGAGCCTGCTGGCGAGAAACCACGATGGGAAGGTGCTCCAGTTCACAAAACTGAGAGCAAAATACTGATGTGTGCCTCCTCCCTCAAGCTCAAACCTAAACCAGAGCCCCAGGACAAAAGCCAGGAGAGCAGCTCCTCTCCTCCCTGCTTCTCTGTTGGGAAAGATGAAATGGGAAAGCCTTATAAATGTGATTGCTTGGCAAAAGGTTTTGAGGATATGAAACCTGTAAGTGAAATAGAAATGAAGCTGAGCTTTGAGATGTAGGATACCGAGCTGAGAGTTACTGAACAACCAGAAAAACATGGTTTGGCCAGCTGAAGGAGAATCCCTCTGGATTGAACAATACCCTTGGCAAATTAAGGGATGCCAAGGGTCCAAAGGCGGGGGGACCCTGCCAGTGTGGCAGGGAAGAGAAAAAGGGTCTAGAGAGCAGCTTTTAGGGTTTAAAAAGTAACACAGTATGGTAATTTAGTACTTCTAATAGGCTGGATGTAGACTCTATAGGATTCGTGTCTTATATTGGTTGGATGTTGTAAATTAGCACATTCAGCACAGAAAAAGAGATAATGTATTGGAACCAGAACTCAGGGGGCTCTCAGGCATGCCTGTAAGCTGGAGCTGGCAGCTTTTAGGCTGGGCTCTGTCTCACCCACGAGCCTGGACTGCTGTAACACCATCTCTGCAATAAACAGCATTTTGGAGCACTGCTCTCACCTGGGCTGCTCTTACACCTTCCCTTGGGGGAGCTGTGGCTCACGGTGGCACTCAGAGCATGACAAACCCATTTCCAGCAGGAGCCCAAATGCAGGTGGGCTCAGAACAAGGAGATGCTTTCTGGCAGCTCCTTCTGTGGGTAATTCAGCTCAGCTCCTCTGGAAGTTTCTTCCTCAGCCCCACCTGAGGGAATTCCTGTGTTTGGAGGTGACACTGCCCGGCCAAACCTGTCCTGTGCCACCCCAGCATGCTCCTGAGCAAACCTGAGCCCTTCAAAGCAGGGCAGGCAGCTGTGGGCAGCTACAGGCAGCAGAGTAATTAAAGGATTTGCTGACTTGAGTGAAAGCAAAACGAAATGAAAGCCGAATATGAATATATGTGGGAAAATCAATGCTCGATGTGCAGGGGGGCTTAAAAAGGCTTAAAGCAAGGATTCCCAAAGCTTGTGTGTCTCAGAAAGCTTTCATGTTCACCCCAGTCAATACTGTAACACATTCTGAGAGGGAGAAAGGAGTGATCCCGGAGATTGTTGCTGTATCTCAGCCGGAGATTTCTGAGGGATGGATTTTGCCTTCCGAGCAGCCAGTCTGTTCCGTGGCTGGGCATTGTGCCTGCCCGTGCTCAGCACTGAGATCTCCTTTAATCTGCGTGTTCCAGAGGAGACAAGATTTGTAGAAGGCTTAGGTGAAAAAAATACCCACTTTCTTGAGGCCTCCTGCATTGTACATTTTGTGAATATGCCTTCCCTCAAAGGCTTTTTTTTCCTTCTCCACCCAAGTAGGCTGAGATTATGAGGGCTCTGGATATCTTTGAGAACTGCAGCGCACACCCACGCTCAGCCAGTACTTTTCTAATTATATCAGCAGGTCTTTGAATTATTGCTGGTTAAACTCTGTATAAACACCTCTGAATAGAGGTGAGCGGGGATTGTGCTCCACCCTCATTAGACAACCTGCACAAAGCAGCCAATTTTTGATGGTCTAAAAATAAAAGCCTTCCTTTCCTTAGTAAAGGACTTATTAAGAGACTACAGAGCTCTGCTGCTTCAGGGCAGAGCAGCAGCAATTGCGGGGGAGAAGGACTCAAAGCTGTTAACATCAGAAGTTTGGTTTTAATATATATGGAAAAATCAGGTGGGTTCACACCACTGCCTGGAGTGGTAAGTGTCCAGGAAAACAAGATACCTTGGGAGTTGCTCTTTTTTTTTTTTTTTTTCAGAGTAAAGCAAAGATTTTCATAATTGAGTCCCCAAAATCTTATTCACAGGACTTTCATTAACTCAAAGCAGAGTCTTTTCAATAGGCAAGGAAATAATCTAAAAATGAAAGTAAACCCATGACAGAGTATGTCTTATTCTTTTCAACCTCCTAATTTATGGAAGTTTGGGAAAGCCAAAGGCTCATTAAACTCATTTATATGTGGGAATGAACCCAGCACTGTCAGAGAATGCCACTGGACTCAAGACATTTGTATTAGGACAGGTATCAGCAGCTCTCCTTTTAAAGAAGTGAACATGACACAGCTGAGCTCTGCCCAGAACATCCCCCGGGATGACATCGGGAATCAGAGGCTCGGGAGTGCCCCTGTTTCCGAATCCTGATCACAGAAAAGGGGAAAGGGGGATCTTTGCTCTGATCCACTCTGCTCAGGGCTGTCTCTGCCAGCCCTGCTCTTTCCAACACTCCTCACTGGGATTTGTGCCTGCCCAGCTGCGTGCCCACCCTCCCTGCAGGCTTTAACTCATCTGAGTTCGGTGATTTCCACCCTGCCCTTCCCTGCAGGCTTTAACTCATCTGAATTCAGTGATTTTCGCCCTGCAGGGGATGCTGCCTGAGCTCTCACCTGCCCAGGTGAGCCTGGCTCGGTGTGCTGGCCAGGAGGGGCACGGATTCCCATCCCCAGGGGATCCCCCTGGGTCTCTGCTCTGCCACCAGCTCAGGGAAGCTGCTGGTGCCAGCTCCTCAGAAGGGCCATAAGTCACTCTGAACCCACAGACTGAAAATTTATGGACAAAACAGTTCGTGTAAGTGCCACACTTAAAAATTAGCAAAACTCCATTAATGTTGCTTTAACTTAAGGGGGAAGCTGACAGAATATCCCAGCCCATCTGAGAATGTGACAGCTCAGTGCTATAGATCAGAAATGCACCTTGCTGAGCCAGACATAAATTCCCCCAGTGTTTCAAACAAGAAGATAAATAAGCTATACCCTCAGATTTTTTTTGGCAATTCTCCTTGCTTGGGATGATATGTAGACAGAGCTTCTTCATCTCCAGAATTTTAAGGAGGGTTTCAAACAAATGACCACAACTCTTTATGCTGAGCTTCTGGCAGCTTCTTTCTGAGTTGGAGCACATTGTTGCTGCTGTATTGTGATGTTTAAATAAAATTTGGGGGGCTCATGGAGCAGCACCTTCAATCAGGTGAGAATTTGGATTTCTGGATAGCTATTGAAGGTATAGAAATGCCATTCACAGCTGAAATGTACCCACACATGAAAAGGAACATCAAAATACTCCTAGAAATCAGATCAAACAAGAACAGAGTCTCCAAAGGCACCATCAGACATTCATTTCTGGCTTTGCTTCCAGGCCATGGGGCACTGCTCAGCTCCCTGGTGGCTGCAGGGCATCCCAGCAGGAGCACACAGCTTTGCATCCTGCAGCCTGGAGCACCTGAAACTTTCATCTGAAACAAGCTGCAGTTTCCATTCCCTAATCACCTGCAGAAAGTGGCTGCAGAAAGGGGGTGAAGGATTGGATGAATGGCTCACGAAGGAGGAGTGTTAATTGTGCAAAAATGTGATTAACAGGAAAATTAACCTAGAGAGGTTTCAGTGGCCCAGGAAAGGACCTCGGCCATGGATGAACAAATGCAGGGACAGCTCCTCTCACCTGGACACACACCCAGATGTGAATGCACAGAAATCCCCCCAGCTGGGTCTGTCACCTCCCTGTGCCCTTCACAGGGACACAGAGCCAAAGGTCTCCACTGCCTCAAATCCCTCTCAAACAAATCCCACCTCAGGACTGTGCCCAGGAGCTGGATTAAAGCAGGGCTGGAATGGAGGCAGGGAACAAAAGAACAATCAGCCACGGAAAGTGACTGATTTAAGTGTTCAGCTCACATCCCATTCCCGGCCTCTGGGACAAACCAGGTGGAGCAACCCAGCCCCACAGGTGGGACCAGAATCCTCCTGAGACAGCAAGGCTGGAAGCTTCCTGGAACAGGAAAATCAGCATTTCCCCCTTTCCCCTGCACTCTTTGTGCTTTCAGCAGAATTGCTCTTTGGCTGTTCATTTCACAAATCAGTGCATACAGGCCAGGCTGCCAGGGCTGCCCTCCCAGGCAGCTGCAGGGCTGGAAAGCACCGAGTTTTCCCCAAAACAACTTCCCAGACAGCTGCTGGGAGAGCTGCAGGAGAAGAACCCGGCTTGGGAGGCTGGGAAGGTACAGACTGCTGAGAAAATGAGGAGCCAAGCTGATACAGAGATTGAGGGGCTATTGTTTTTAATCTCTCTGCCTCTCTCCAATGAATGCTTCTTCCTACACAGAGTTGCCATAGTTTCAGATTTCTGTGCTCCCTGGCTGCTGGTTACCAGGACATTTTTATAAGGCCTGATGATTTTATGATGTGTACAGAGCTGATTTGGTTTTGCTCTCTACGTGGCATCACACCTTACATATTAAACCAGCTGTAATTATTCTCTGCTCTTAAAATAATCTCTTTTCAGTGTCCTTTTGCAACTTGAAACCTAAAAAAAAGGAGCTCCAATTCCTTTTTTTAGTTCAAAACCTAGCTTTCAAAAATCTCTTTGAAAACTGTGGCCTGAAGAAAGAAGTAATTAAGTTCATGTTATCAGAGTTTTCTCCAGTGCTGCATGCTAGAGCGAGCCAGTAGTTAATACTAATGCAGACACTCCTGTGTTCTCAGTGGGAAAAAACCTACTGGGAGCTCTGGAATAAAACTTCTTTTCCTGTTATGAATCCACAGAGATGCTTAATTACTGGGGTTTTTTATACTTTTTACAGATAACCTGGCTATTACAGGCATGAAACTAATACCAGGTATTTATGGTTTGTTTGATTTTCAGCAATTCAACTTCCAGTCCTGTAGTGTTAAAACGTGGGGTTTGAAAAGTCTCTGCAGCCTTGGCACTGTTCAGCCTCCTCCAGGTCTGGATTGGCACTCTGAGCTGGGTTCTGTTACAGAACATTTGTTCCTGTCTCTCCTGTCCCTGCTCTGTGCCTCTGCACAATCATCCTGCATCTTCATTCCGAGGATTCTGTCCAAGCCTCTTTTTCCAGGTCTCCAGGCCTCCTTTCTTTGTGCCTGGTCTTGGCAAGTTCTCTCTGTGCCTCTCTCCCAGCAAGGCCAGGTTTGAGCTTTCTCTCTGCCTCATTTGTTTTGCAGCTGCTTTGTTCTCCTGCCCAGGCTATTTAGCAACACGTCCTGTGGAAATGCAGAAATCCCCCCAGCAACCCCACATCTCATCCTGTAATGTGTCTGAGTCAGACGCCAGTGCTGCTGCTTCAATCACAATTCCAGGCATTTGCAGTTATTCCATCCCCCTAAGAGAAAACCAACCAAACCAGGAAGACCTGGCCACTTTGGACTGGGAGCACTGGGATTTGGAGAGCCCAGCACCATTCCTGCTATTCCAGCGGCTGCAGAGAGCAGGATGTACTCCTCTGCAAAATGTTTATTGCTAATCTTGTTTTTCCTGCTGGATTTTTTTCCTGCCTGTGGGTCGATGTTTTCCACCAGCCACTCTTGCTGCTTAGCCCTGCCCTGATAAAAGATTTGGAGACAGCATGGTCAGGAGGCAGCTCTGCCCTTCCACTGGATCCTTTCTGTGCCATCCACCCTCAGTCCTTCCTGCCACGAGCCCAGAAAAGCGGACCCGGGTCAGGTCAGGCTGCAGGGGATGCTCCTCCAGCAGAGCCCAGAGACAGGGACATGGATCCAGAGACAGGGACATGGATCCAGAGACAGGGACATGGATCCAGAGATGGGGACCTGGATCCAGAGATGGGGCCTGAATCCAGGATGGGGACATGGATCCAGAGATGGGGTCCTGGATCCAGTGTGGCACCCCCAGGGCAGAGTTTTTTGCCCGGCTGGCCCAGGAACAGGAGCAGCTGCTGAGTGTCCCCAGTGCTGCTGTTGTTTCCCCATGGCGTGGTGGGCTGGGTTTATTCTGACCCTTATTTTGACTCTGGCTGCCCAGAGGAATGCTGATCCTTCCAGCTGTTCCAGCTGTTCCTGCAGGGATGGGACTGCCATTACTGGGTGCACACTCCATGCTCCTGTACCCGGGCTGGCACTGGCAGGGAACTCCTGAGGGCACTGCCCAGGGGATGCAGATAAATCACCCCAGCTCAGCAGCACAGTGAATGCCACCCTTTCTGCAGCTTCCCCTCAATTGTGTGATTGAGGCTCCGGGAGGGAAGGAGACCACAGGAGGGTAAAGGAAGGCATTGTATGCTCATAAAGACTGATTTTACTCCAGAGATAAATCTGCAGTGCATCACTGTCTTATTATATCCCTTCCTTACAAATGGAAATTATTGCATTTCTTTTGCCTCATTTAATTCTTTTTAATCCCTTTTCTCTCTCTCTTTTTTTGCCTTCTGATGATGGCTTTTGCTTACTAATTGTCCAAGGCTGACACCCAACGGGAAGCATCATGCTCTGATGCTAACAGAGCCACATCCACTTCCCAAGAGCTGCTGGGGAGGAAACCTCAATTATGGAAAAGAATTTTCTTTTCTCCTTCTGTGCTGCTGACAGGCCTGGGGCATCAGCTGGGCTTATTTTAGGGGAAGTGAAATGGGATTGAGATTTGCTTGCTTTCAGCTGTTTTGAGAATTTTGAGATGGGGAGATGCTCTCTCAGCCCCACACAAAACAACTTTGAGTGTGAATCTGAGGTCTGACCCCACACACAACACTCAGATCCCAGGAATTCCCGTTCACCCAGCCACAAACACAGCTGTACCAAGAGTGACTGGTGGAATGGGAATTTCCCCCTCTGTCCCAGGGTAATTCTGACTCAGGCTGTGAGCTGCAAAACCCAAACTTGCATTACAGGCACCAGGGGAGCAGAGAGGCCCACTCAGAAAATACGTGGGTTATTATCATCTGAAAATCCCCAGCAGGGCATTATGCAGCAGACTCCGTGGCAAAGCCTGAGTGTGAGATAAAATACAGGAACCTAAAAGATGTTATTAATGCAATTAATTAGTTTTTGTTTCTTTGTGCAGTGTTTGAAAAAAAAAAAAAGGCAGACAGAACTTTAATATAAAAGAGATCCTCCAGGAGACAAATTAATCAGCATTATGATACACCAAGTGATTAGGATAAAACACAGGGAGGCATAATGAGAATGTCAGAATTAGTGGAGCCAAAATTTCTCACCTCACCTCCCAGTGTTATTAAAAATGTTAAAATACATTACAGTATTTTATTTCAAGGACTTACAGTCAGATCTAAATATATAAAAAATTTAGGTTTTCTTCTCCCACTTGTGTTGTTTATATCAAAATATTTTCCTGAGTTCAGAAATTAGGAGTTTCCTCCTGACAAGAGCAGAGAATGACGGTCTGATAGACACCCTTTGAAGTGAAAAGGCAGATTATCTCCAGCTTCTGAGCTGCTTTATCAGATGGCAAAAGCTGAACTCCAAAAACCCATTAAAAAAAAGGACTACAAAGAAATTCAAATATGTCACTACTCCATTGGGTAGAAACTGTGCAAAGTCACGGAGCAAAGCATTGAAAAGCCAAAATCTGTGCCCAGCTCTGCCCTTGAGCTGAGGGCAGAGGCAGAGCTGCACTCAGGCAGCTCCAGCCAGGGAGAGCATCAAATAAAGCAGGGAGGGACAGGAGCAGGGACAGGGACAGGGACAGGGCTGGGAATGGGA
>VXBR01007315.1:69550-107021 GCA_013400215.1 Cisticola juncidis
AGGAAGAGTGATGGGACAGGGACAGGGCTGGGAATGGGACAGGAACAGGCCTGGGAATGGGACAGGGACAGGGCTGGGAATGCCCAGAGAGCTCCTTGCCCTGAGCACAGCCAGAGGGAGAGGCACAGCCCTGCCCAGGCACCCAGAACTACCCATGCCCTCAGATATTTCTCTTCATTGTGCCAAAGCACACACTCAGCAAGTTTCTAGAAAGCTAAAATAGGGAGATAGATAAGTATCAAAGCAGATAATGTTATTTTAATGGAGAGCAGGAGGGGGACAAAAAAAGCTCCTCTCCACACTTAGGCTGAGCCTTGCAGACGTTGATTTTCATTAAAGGCCCTGGATGTTATCGATGTTCTCCCCCAAACACCAAAGCTTTGGCTCCTGCAGAAGTGGCAGAACCTGCAGCAGATGAAACACGAGGCTATTCCCTGCCTTTGGAAAATTGCCACGTAATAACAAAGGAGAAAAGAGCTCTGCAGCTGCCTTTAAGAGCCTGATAACAGAGGAGGACTCCTCATAAAACATCTTTTTGACCTGAACACCCAGGTGGGAGAGCTGCCGTGTGATCCCATTCTGACCTTTGCTGCCAAATGTGAATGATCTCCACAGAGCACTGATCTGTGCACTGCACTTATTGCTTTTTACTTTTTAACAAATCACTTTGTGGGTTTGGTGGGGTTTTTTTAGTTATTAATGCTTTATTCTTTTATCTGTTGTCTCTGAAAATTTGTCTTTGTGTTTCAGGGGTTTTCCTCTAGAATGGCCAAGGAAAGATTGTTCAAACGTATTAACAAGTGCCAGCCAAAGTCTAAAGGATGTAAGACTGCATCCTCCTCTGTAGAAATCAATTTCTTCACAGATATCATGATGGAATTACAGAGACTCAGCAGAGTTTTGCTTTACAAATACAGAAAAACTGCCCAAAGCTTTGCTGCCAGCCCCTCTAAATGAGCCAGCAGTGACAATCCAAACAGCCCTGCCACCTTTCAGTGGCACTGGAGCTGCTGAGCCACAAAGGCTGAGGGCAAGCCCAGCTTTACCTGAGCTCTGAGGTGGCTTGGGGCAGAGCAGGAGGGGTGGCTGTGCCCCAGGGCACCTCTGGAAGCTGCAAAATGTTGGGCTAAATTGAGATGTTTCTCTCTTTGAGGTGAATTCTATTTATTGCCAAACTCACCTAATTCTAAAGGCATTTTTGGGGCTGGGTGCTCTGGTGTGCAGGTAACTGAGCTGGGTTCAGCTTCTCTTGCAAATTGGGGAGCATAAGCAGCAAAATCTTTTTGTCTGGCCACTGAACCAGGAGTTCAACCAGGAATTAAACCAGGAGTAAAACCAGGAGTAAAACCAGGAATTCAATCAGGAATTCAACCAGGAATTCAACCAGGAATTCAACCAGGAATTCAACCAGAATTAAAACCAGGAGTTAAACCAGGAGTTCAACCAGGAGTTAAAGCAGGAGTTGGTTCCAACTCAGCATCACCTTATAATTCTGAGGGTGACCTGCAGCCAGCAGCAGTTTCTGTGCCCCAAAGGCCACATGGATCATCCTTTATTGGAGCAGTCCCGTGGAATAAAGAAGGAGCCCAGGAGGAGCCCTGAGCGTGCATCCCAGGTGGTGCTCCAGGGGCTCGGGGTTAAGCTGAGCCTTGTGCTGAGCTCTGCTGCCTGCTGGGGCTGCATTTCAGCCCTGATTAATTGGTTTCCTGCTCTGTTTATTGTTTGCATCCAAATGATATTAAGATAGGAGTGGAAACAGCGAGAACAGCGTTACAAGGATGCCTTGCTGGGAGGAGAAATAACTCAAGCACTTGTGATCACTGATTATTACATTTGCAGTGCTGCTGAAGGGAATTTTTGAAGTATGTTTACAATCGTCTCCAAGTCCTATAAATATTGCTTTATTATTGACTTTGTGCCATGAATCCAGTGCTGATGAAAATATTCCCCCTTCCCCCTGCCAGTGGCAAATCAGCACTCTTGCTTTGCTTGGCCTTTGTGCAGCTCAAGAATTTGCAGGAATGAGAGTTCAATGGCTAAAAAATAATGAAAAGAGTGTGAAGAAAACAGCTTCTGCCAGGATGAAAGAATAGGACGAGATTTAACTGCTAGGCTGTGTTTATGGAAGAGCACAGAAAGAACACAGCTCCCAGTATTGCAGCTGTTTGAAAACTGCCACTTGTAAAGAGAAAACCTTGTTAAATATGGCCACGCAGAAAAAAGAATAAATCTTTATCTGTTCATCATAATCACACAGAAAAAAATTTTAAAATACTTGTTACAGGGCATTAAAATGTTCGGTTGATGTTGCTTTTAAAGAAGGAATACAAAATATAAAATAAATGTTTTTATAAGCAGAGGGTGGGAATGTGTTTGCCATATCCACATTTCCCCTTAAGCAATGGGATGTCATAAAACCCTCTGGGGTAGGAACTGATAATATTCCAAATAACTCCACAGGGAGAACACCACTGGTGGGGCTGAACCCTGGGCTTACAGAACTCAGGGACACAAACCTGGAACTGGGATCCCTTCACAGGGAGCTGAACACTAACTGCAGGTGCAGTTACCTTCTCCTGCCCTAAATGATCCCTGCCCTTAGATCAGGTATCTGCAAGGCTCAGAGAGGAGCTGTGGCAGAGCAGCCTGGAACTGCAGCACGCACAGCCCAGCCTGCTGGCAGATGGGGAAGGGAAAGCTAATGACAGACGAGATGGATGCAGCTCTGCTCGGGAGCTGCTGTTTACATCATGTGAGAGACTCCAGTTCCCAGCCAAGACAAGCAGGAAAAAACACTTGATAAGGGGGAAAAATAAAAAACCACTCAGTATGGGAGAAAATGACTTTAACAGGTTTTGGTGATTGCTCTCTGCTCATTCAAAGTGGGTAATCGGAGAGTTTCCCTCAGAGAGCATTTTGCCAGAGGTCTCACACAACTCCCCACTCTGCTCCCTGTGAAGCTCTGCTCCTGGTAATCATTGCAATCAACCAAGCAACAGGAAAATGAAAGGGAAGAGCCTTTCAGGGAGCCCAGGATGGGTCACTGCTGGCTGGCACAAACCCATCTCCTGTCCCCGGGAGTCCCTGTGCAGAACATGCAAACTGCACACGATGTCTAGAATGAAAACTCGCCTTTTGAGATTGCTGAATTCCACTGATTTCAAACTGCCTTCCAATTTCCTGGTGTTTCTAACACTTGCTTTCTGAAATGACCCAGAGGGGCAAGTTTAATGTGCATCATGCTGATAGGCACAGCCCTGTTTTGACTTGATAATGTCAAGATCTGTGCAAAAGCAGCAGCAGCGTTGTGCACAACACGTTCCTGAGCTGTTTTCTTGAGGCATTTCGGTCTCTGCCTTGTCAAAGCATCCTTTTAGAGCCAGTGCAACACTCCAGCTCAGGGTGAGCCCTTCGAGGGGGTTGTCAGAGAAAAGCATTCCCTGAAACAGCTCGGAGAGGAGAGGCAGGGGCAGCCCGGGAGCTGCGCTGCCCCAGGGCAGCGGGGACTGCACGGCCACACCTCCAGTGCTCCCTCAGAAAACCCTCCTGGCTCTGGGCAGGGACACAGCAGCTCAAGGCTTGCAGCAGGTTCTGGACTCGTCTCTGAGCTGTGTCCTAACACCGGCAGTAATTAGAAAATGCTGGTGCAGGAAATGTAAAAATAATGTGTGAGACGTACCAAAGAGTGAATTCAGGACAGCACGATTTGTTTGCCTTCCCTCCTCCCCTGGCCACCCAATTTGGTGCCTGTGTTCTGAGGCTTGCCTCAGTTACAAGAGAAATTATGAAAGAAATTTGTCCTGGATATACCTTTTTTCCAAATTTTCTTAACTGCATTTTTTAAAAAAAATTCTGAAATATTCTGAGTGGTTTGTAGAGAGACTGTGCACAGTGCCCCTGGTGTTCCTGCATGCTGGGATGGGGAGTTTGCAGACCAGTGGTTTCACATACAATAAACACAAAGTTCCCTAACAGAGGCTGTCTACACAGAGCTGGCAGATCATGAATGTGAAAAAGCACTCAGGAGATCACTCAGAAATCAATTAACTCAATCAGCTGGAATCTCAGCACTGTCTGCAGCGATAATACAGGGAAAGGGATGAACACTGCAAGGTTATTTGGTGATTGTAAAGTGAAAACAGGAAAGATCTCCCAAATGTTTTCCTTGGGCTGGGGAGTGGAGAGGAAAGTAAAAACCAATACAAAACCCTAAACCAAGTCAATCCCAAATTCTGTGGCCTTGAGAGTCCCATCACAGCCTGGCTGAAATGGTTTCTCACTGCCAGGGACCAGTCCCAGGTGGTTCAGGAAAAGAGAAACTCCCACAGGAAGATTTATTTTTTTTAATCCAGCCCAAACAATTTATAATGTTCTAACGATGGAGCAATGAAAATGAGATTCAGATCTGGCAGCTTCGGTCAGTTGGGTCTGGCTCACAGAAAACCAAACTCAGGCACTTCACCCAAGGCACCAATTCATGAGCAGACAGAGGGAAGCCGTGGGCTGATGGCATTTGCTGATTTGAGCAGACTGCAATGACTCCAGATTCAGAAGTGGGATTTGTTAATAAAAATTCTGAGCTTCCTCTGATCACTGAGCACAACAGGAGCAGCATCTGAGCAGAACCATCCCAAGGCATCCCCACCAAACCAGCTCTTCTGTACAAAACTGGCATCAGCAAAAGCTCAAACACCCCAAAGCAAACCCCTCACATCTCAAATCTGGGAGTTTCTGTCCCAGATGTTCAGAGGGACTGCAGCTCCATCCTCAGAGGCACTGGGGCAGGCAGGGCACTCCAGGTACCCAGAGAGCAGTGTTAGAACCAGCAGAGGGGCTGGGGCAGCTGCTCCTGGCAGGGATGGCAGGTGGCTGACAAACCTGTCCCCTGCTCTTTGGGAACCCCAGGAATGTCCATTTACAGAGAGGAATTTGAGGGAGAGCCCCACAGCACATCTGTGCCACACACATCAGCCCAACTATGCCATCCCACTGCACTCTCCCCTTTCAAACACATTTTTACATCAGCCTCGGGTCCTGCATCAGGAGAGAATCTGAGAGTTCTGATTCTCATTCCCAGGAGAATCAGGAAAGAAAACATGTAAACCATCCAAGAACAGAGATTTGATGGACAAGAAGAACACCTCTTACTGACCAGTAGAGTAATTAGCAAGAAAGCTGTTAACCAATTAAAGTTGCACAGGAGGTCTGTAAAAACTGTGTAAAATGAGTCATGAGAATAAAGAATTGCCTTTTCCTGCATGAAGATAAAGGAGACTCGGCTGACTTATTACAACAGTGATCCCATCACTCCTTCCAGAGCCTCCCTCTCCATTATTTCACACCTAAAAAGAAAAAAGCTGCAGCCCAGGAATAAGGAATTTGCAAAAGAACAGAGCCTTGGAAGCCGTGCCAGCCTCCCCAGGTGCTGCCCCCTCTCCCAGCCCTGCTCTTTCCCCTCCCTCACTGCTACAGTGAAGTTTCCCCAGTGCTGGTGACCTAAAGGCAGCCCCATCATTTACCAGAGGAATCATTTTAAAGAACAAGTTACAAGAAGCTTCCTAAACTGGTAGAGTTGCCAAGTGGGCTCAGTTTCAGTTCTGGAGTTTTTCAATTCCATATGTTCTTAATAACTGCATTTCCACACCAGCTGATATTTGGTTGCTGCAATTCATTTGCAAACATGATTAAAAATCCAGCCAAGATTAATCTTTATTTTTCACTCAGCTACCTTCAAACAAAATCACCTACAGCGAAGCGTATGGTAATCAACCCACACTAAAAAGCTTAGAAATGGGGAAAAAAACACATGAGTAAAAGGCAAAGTTATTAAAATTTGAATTATTTCTTTTCTACAAAGTTTTGAGATAGTGCTCTTTAACTTTGGATGTGGCAATTCCTCTGCCTCTGCTCCACCTGAGGTGAATAAATAATTGACAGTTATTTGACAGCCCTTTAGAAACAGCACTTGAAATGTCTAAATAAGATGTTACAGGATAATAGCAAGCCTCCATCCCACAGACATGAAAGAGAATTTGCTTGCAGTCTCTGCTGGGTTTGAAATCACTCCAGGGAAATATTGGGACAGCCAAATTCCCTGGGGATTGCAGATCCACAGGGACTGCCAGGGATGCCTGGGCAGGAGAGGGGCAGTGCCCTGCCAGCCACCCCTGGCACTGCTCAGGGCAGCTGTGGAGGGCTGGGATTGCTGCACACCAAGGACAATGGCAGAAGTGTTCAGCCCAAAAGCTCAAACAGGGGTGGCTGGAGGGAGGAACAAGGATGGGACTGCATCACCTGGAGTGATTGGACAATTAAATATACAAATGGACCAAAACTCATCAAAGTGTGAGACCTCGTGACTGTTTGTCCATTTTGTGCTCATTTTGGGCCCACCTTGGGTGCAGCCCTGGCCAGGCCCTGTCCTACCCAAGGTGTATCCTAAAGGCCTTTTAATAAATCCCTACTTTATTCTCAGCTCTGCCCAGCCTGTTGCAGCCCAGCCCTCCCCAAGGCACCAGGAATGGTCTCAGAGCCCCGTGAGCTCTCTCAGTGCCTCAGGACAGCCCTGCCAAAGAGGTGAGCTGGGAAAATCTGTTTATTTTCCTTTGGACATGAACTGAACACGGTGTTATTTCAGTAGTGATCAGGATCAGAGAGGTGCAGCATCAGGAAGATGAGATGTGACTCCCTGACTTATTCAGGCTGGAATCTCCTCCTGATTCCCCCTTTCATCACACACAGCCCATCTGTGCTCAGCTGAGCTGGGTCAAAGCATCTGCAAGCCTTTCATGATCCAGACAAGTTAACCCACTTAAACAAAAACGTGATCAGCCATGGCAGGGTGATCTGAAACGACACAGAATCCTCCCAACACTGAACAAACAATGACAGAAAGCAGACCCTGCTGCTAATGAGTGTGCACCATCAAAAGCAGCTCAACAGCAGCCACCATTTATTTATAAATTATTTATTCCAGCATCTCCTAACGTGGATGGGAACACACCATCAGCAATTGCTGCCCTGGGAGCTTGGAGGCTGCTGTGTCTCCCAGTTTGCAAGCTCAGAGCTCTGCAGCTCTGGAGCAGAGCTGGGATGATGAATTCCAGTCTGCCAGTGGTGGCCCAGTTTTTGTGTCTCCCACAAACACCTCGGGACTCACTGGGTCTGACTAAACTCCAGAAGGAAAAAGGAGTTTCTGTTCCCAGGGGAAAAAATTAATTCCCAAGTCTGTTCTGTGGATGTGTTCCAGAGAAGAGGACAAGAATAAGTTTGAATTCTTCAGTTTAATCAAAATATTTTATGATAATTTTGACTTTTTTTTTCAATATAGAAAAAATTATCCATTGACAGATCATTTCAAACTCATAACACTGTTTTCTAATATATCTACAACACTCCCTTTGAACTATGACTAATCACAACAAAATAAAAAATAAAATAGGGGTTCCCAAATTCTGGGAAAAGGGAGAGTCTGGCAGATGCTAGAAAAAGATCTTTAATAAGCTTTGATCTACTGAATAAAAATCACCTTTTCCCAGCCAACTAAGCCAGCAGCTTGTCAAGATGAGGAATTAGTAGAAATATGAAATCTTCCAAAAAGAACTGGAGCAGGACATCCAGAAAATGCCCGTGAATCCTGCTCACAAATCCCATTGTGGAATCCCAGAGCAAATATTGATGGACAAGATACTGAGAGTTTGGGTTCTGTGATGAAATGGGGATTCAGATGGAAACCAATTAAGGTTTGCAGGGCTGAGATAAAAGTTTTGTCACTATTGAACCTCAGATATAAAAATGCAAAATGTGATAATGGCTTACTTTAATGTAATAAAGAGCAAAAATGTTCCCTCTAATTGAGCAAGAAGAGCAATTAACCTCGTGGTGCATGAATACTCAGCCCTGATTTATTTGTAAATTGGGTAATTAGGATGCTTTAGGTTTTACACACCAGCCAAGTGAGCCTGGGTTCCCCAGGAGTCTTGCAAAGGGCAGAATCTTGAGGAATATTTTAAGTTCACTGATACTATCCACATTTGAGGCACACCTTATATTAGCCAGAGAAATAATACACTCAACTCATTAGTCCAGTTTGCAAGTGCACAGGACAATCTGGACTTGCAGAGCTTTTCTTGTGAAAGGTGGATCCTTAATGCTGGTTTTATCAATATACACTATTTCCTCTACTAAAAGTAAGTTCAATGAAAGGAAAATCCAAGTCCAGCACAGCTATTTAATTCCAGCTTGACCTGGGAAGAGCAGCCAGGCACAAAGGAATCCAAGGCTCTCTGTGCAGGAGGAACATTCCTCTGCAAGCCTGCTGTGCCCCACAGGCTCAGAGCCCCCCTGGCATCCTCTCTGCCCTGCTGGACTCCCCCCTCTGCCTGGGAAATAGGCAGGAGCACCAGCAAAAACCTTCACTGGTATTTTGTGATCATTTCAGAGGACTCTGCACAAGTTATGTGCCTCAGAATAGCTCAGTGCACACAAGAAAATGATTTAAAGGCCGTAGATTTAAAGGCCATGGGGGAATGGTTTATTCTGAATACCAGTCTTCATATTCCACTTAAAATATAATCGCTTAATGTCTGACTCTGATAGCTAAGGTGACTTTTTCCTCCCTTATCCAACTCAATGGAAGGGTCCCTGGGGTATTTTATATTCCCAGGTTATTTGTTAATTGGGTAATTCATGTGCTGTTGTTGCTGCTGCACCACTGCTGGCCCTTGTGGTCATGCAAAAGCATTTAAACACCTCAGCATCGCTGCAGGAGCTGCTGCTGAAAATTGTTGAGGCCACTCAGGATTCTGTGGGGATGAACAGCACAGAGAAGGATGATCAGGGAGAAAGAGAATCCTTTTCAATTTGTGCCAAATCATCCACAGTGCCTGCCCAGCTCTCTGCACAGTGACCTTGTGTTGTCCAACTCGTGGGCCTTCAGCAGAAAACTGATGAAAATTGATCTTGCTCAGGCTGTGAGCACTGCTCAGCTCCTGTCCTGTGGTGAGATCTGTGCAGGGCTGGGTACAGGACTGAGCCTGGCTTAGCAGGGACTGGGGATGAGGTCCCAGCTCACTCCCCTGGAGGGGCCAGGCAGGTGAATCCCCCCAGAGCCACCGTGACCAGATTTGCTCCAGATCTGAATGTGAAAACCATGAGATCATTGCTTTCCTGACAAATGGGACAGCAGGAGACTTTCTAAATATAGAAGAGGCATCTGTAGTGCAGACCAGACTGCTTCACATGCCTTAAAATGTCCATGGCACAGAGAATCAAAAATTATGCCCAGCTTTGTGCTGGTTTTTTTGGTTCAGTTATCTCTGCATGGTCAGCTGAGGGAACTGACTCAAAATTTTAGCTGCTCATCACCAGCAGATCCTTGTCCCTTTGAATGCCAAAAACTTCCATGAGGTTAGGTGTCTGATTTCTCAGCTTTTGAACTGGCAGTGCTCCTGAGGCAGGGCAAGAGAAGAGAGAATCAGGTTTAATTCAGAGAAGTTTCTGGGAGAGAATGGGCAGAAAAAGGAAATGTCACTGCCACAAGCTTCCAGAGCACTTTAACACGGCACCTAATCCCAGGGTCAGGTAAATTTGCTGTTCTACCAGAAAACCCATTAGCAGAGACATCCCCTCAGCCTGTCCACAGAGAGGGTTAATGAGGTTCCTTAATTATGCACAATGGAGAGGGGATTCTGGAATTTCATGTTTTAGCTCTGCAGTCAAACCTCCTGTTCAACCTTCCCGTGCCCCACTCTCCTGAGGAGTGAGAACACTGATATATGTGAGAACACTGGCTTGAAAGAGCATTCTCAGCAGTTCAGGGTGTACTCTCTGCTGTCCTGAAATACTGGAGTTTCTAATCGTTTTTGAGCCAGATCCTACATGGCTGTTTCTCAGCTCACTTTCAAAAGAAAGGAAATCTGAGAGCGGGCAAGCACCTTGGAAAATCCAGGTGAATCCTTGACTGCTGCCTTGGCCAGGGCTCTGGCACCATCCCTGAGCTTCTGAGGGAGGCAGATGGAGGCACTCTTCTGTGATGTGAAGGCAAATGGGTTTTCTTTTCACAAAATTATGCAATAAATAAAATAAAGGTCAGAGTATGATGTAGGAAAAAAATCCTACTGAAGGTGAAGCATACAGAGAAGTTGTAAATAGAGAAGAACAGTAAAAAAGGCTTTGTGTTAGCTCATGTTCTGGCAATATCAGGTGGGAAAAAAACCCAAAACCCAAGAAGTGTGAGATATAAACTTGATATAAATAAATAAATAAATTTGTAAATAAACCCCACATCAACCTAGGTCTACCTATTCTTTGCTCCTTTGGGGTAGCATTTCAAATTCTGTTAGAACCTCACAATTCTTCCCACAGGGAGCAGAGGAGGGAGTGCAGAGTCAGCCTGGCCACCAAACTGCCAGCACAGGAATAAAGATAAGTTTGGGTTCTCCAGGACTTTGCAGTGCTTAAATGATGATAAATGTAATGCCATAATACAGCATCTCATTGAACATAATTGCTTTGACTAAGTCTGGAAAGAAATTCATTTACTCCAAATCAAATTATTCTGAGGACTTTAGGGGAGTATTTTTAACTATTGTTGGATGCCAGTCCTGCAGTGCCTCTGTTAGTCTGGAGTGACAGCACACCCACATTTAGCACAGCCCTGGGACTGCTTAATTAACAGCTCTCATCAGGCAGCAGGAATTAGCAGGCATCTGGAACATGCAGCATTTATTCCAGAAACTACCACAGCTGCAAGCACAGAAATCCAAGTTTCTGCACCACTCCTCCCAACAGACCTGCAGGGTACCAGATTTTTTGAGTGAGTAACCTGTGCCATGAGCCAGTCACAAAGAGGGGGATTTGCCTGGTGCAGATGCAGAGGTTTCATGGATACATTTTCTGTCAGGACTGTTAGTTAAAAACTCCTCTGTTAGTTAAAACTCCTGCTACAGGTGTCTCTTCAGAGCCCTGTTCCTGTGAATAAATGATCTCACCTCAGCATGGGCCCAGAGCTCAGGGACACTCAGGTTTCTGTGAGAAAAGCAAGAGGCTGCCAGCAACAACCTCAGGTGGCTTTTCCTCCTAATCTTGCCAGAAGTTTGAGGCTTTACTGTCTTCTAATCTCATTTATGAGGGATTGTTTGTATATTACTTGAGTGGACAACAATTAATCTGAAGGTATTTCCTTTGATCAACAACCAGAGCCTTGGTATGCTGAATCAAAAATGTGAAAATATATTCCAAAGCCTTCATAAATAATGAGGAAAAACCAAACCAACCATTAAAAAACCCCAAACACAAACCCCTACTGCCTTCTTCAGAACAAGCTATGAAAAAATCCAAATGAGTCAGTAATTGATGTAGGAAATCTAATGCTCTATGAGCCTCCTTTGTGTATATATTTATGCCACAGAGTATATATTAATTATTAATTACATTAATTATGCTCTTCAGGGCTATTAGCAAATTTCTAGAAAGAAATTATCCAAAGGTCTGACACAAAAATAAATTCTTAGAAGTTTCCAAAAATGATGTGATCCAATGAGAAAAAACCACCCAGCCCAGCTTTGAAAGGAGAGGGCGTCCCCAAAGCTGCCCCAAAGGATCAGGGATGTGCTGAGACAGAACCAGAGCATGGACAGGGCCTCCCTCTGCCCCTCTGAATGGATCCCTGAGAGCCTCGAGGGCTTTCCTAGTGCAGCTCATCAATTCTTATCACATTTAGTTCAGTTTCTCTCAGGAGAACTGCAGGGAGAGGTGCTGATGGCTCAGCAGGGGATTCCCCACAGTCAGAAATCAGAAATCAGCATTTCCCCCAAGCACAGGCCACGTTCAGGGAGAACATCCCGAGCTCTGGGCAGAGCCAGCCCTCAGAGGAGCTCACAGAAGAGCTGCACAGATCCAGGGCTTGCCCTGGCTTTTGGATCTTGAGGAATGGGGTAGAAGTTATTTCTGATCCTGTTCTGCAGGAGCTTGGAGTGGCTGACAGGCCCACAAGGTGTAGAGAGCTGGTTTGAGATTGTGATGGCCTGGATGCCTCTGGAAGAATGAAAGCATGGGAGGGAGAGGAATGTTCACAGGAGAAATAACATTACTGCCCTCACTCCCAGAGACCACCTGCCATGACATTTGCCTGCTATTGGATGATTTAATATGATTTATAGATTATTAAATATATATAATTATAAATTAGCTTGGAAGGAGCTAATTCTGCCCCAGATAGTGGGGAAAACACCCTGATACACACAGAGATAAATCAGAGACACCCTGAGACACACAGAGAAGCAATGAAAAATACTCTAAATCTTGAGGGTTCTTTTGTAAACCCACATCAACCTGAGTTTTGTTGTGTTCTGCCCAGCTTTGTCTCCTCTCCAAGGAACCTGAGCTCTTCCTCCTCCTCCTGCAGGACGTCGTGCTGTGGCACAAGCAGCAGTGAATTCCAGCAGGGAGCTGAACAAAGCCAAAGCTCCTCACAGCGAGGGCTGAGCAGAGCAGAGCTCACACAGAAATCAAGGGGAGCACAAAGTGCAGCGAATTCCAGCAAGGTCAGAAAGCATCAGCAAACTTCAGAGGAGCCCCTGTGCTCCCTGCTGCCAGCACCCTCCCTTCATCCCTGCCCCTTGATGTGCCCAGCACCCCGGGCCACGCTGCTCCCAGCCCCAGCCCCTTTGAAGTTTGCCTCTCACTAACACTGACATGGCAAAGGTGGGCAACAGAGCTGTTGGTTTGGCTGTTTTTCTGTACAAATGGGCTTTGAGGAACATTTAGAGCCACTCTCTAGCCCCTGGCACCTCCTTCTTCTTCAATAACTCTCTGAAATATAACTCTCTTTTAATTAAGGTCTCAGCCTTTGCTTCTTGCTTTCATCGTGTCTCAGTCTGCTACTTAAACCTAAATCCTGTTGTCCTACAAAGATGCACAGGCCCTAAAGGAAAGTTTGTAATGATGAGCAAAAAGTACTTAATGCTGTATTAGCAATTAGATTAAAACTCAGCAAAACTTTGCAAAAGCAACAGCCACCAGTGTGTCAGTGTAAATTAATCTTTTACAGATATGAACACAGAGCAGGGCTGTTCCCTGAACCAGAAATGTGTTCCTCACCAGTGACAGTTCCTCTGTTACCCTCGCAGGATCAAGCACAGCAATTCAAGGAATATAAATATTTAGAGTCCTGGGAAAGCCCCAAGGCAGCCTGAACTCTTGCCTTCATTTGTGAAGGTCCAATTCCTCTCCCAAGGGAGCCCCTCTCCAGCCAAGGGGCTGCAGAGACAGGGCTGGAGCCCCCTTTTGGGTCACTTGGGGAGCACCACAAACACAGAAAACACCCCAAAAAACCCCCCAAAAAACACAAACCAAACAAACAAACAAAAAGGAAAAAAACACACCAAACCGAAAAAAACACACCGAACCTAAAAAAACCAAAAAAACCCCCACAAACAAACCCGAAAAAAACACACCGAACCTAAAAAAACCAAAAAAACCCCCACAAACAAACCAAACAAAAACACCTCACCAAAAACAAACAAAACCCAACAAACCCCAAATAAAGTAAAAACCCCACAAAACGAAAACCAAACCCACAAAACCAAAACCACCCCAACAACCCCAGGTTGTGTCCCCGTGGGAGGCTCCTGCAGCCAGCACAGCCCCTCAGATCCCCACCCTGCCCTGCAGGACGTTCCCACTCCTCAGCGTTGGGAATCCAAGAATTCATCCTCACTTCACTCTGGAAACTTTCTGCACCTGGGGATGATGGGGAGTTCTTTGTGTCAGGCACAAAGATAATTTCCACCAGAAAGTGTGGGAAGTACATGAGCTCAGTGGATGAACAGGCTCCATCATCATCATCATCATCTTTGATACCTGGGTAGGTGACCCAGTCCTGGCTGTATTTTCATTTTGAATGTGACAGTGATATCAAAAGCCTAAACAGAGTCCTGTAAATCTATTTAGAAGCATGATGATACAATTTCCAAGTTAGTAGAATTGAATAGAGAATGCATTGATTTCCTATGTCAGAAATGAAGCAATTTAGCATTTCTTTGACTCGAGGTGCTGCTGTTCCGTGCCAGCACAAATTAAATTCTAATGTTTTCTGAGCACAGAAGTGATGCTGCCTCATAGAAAAGGAACAATATCAAGTCGTGGGGCAGAGACATTAATGGCCAATTGGCTCACTAAGGTAACTCAGCACTCCTCATTGCATAAGTAAGCCTTCCATTAGAATTTATGCTTTTCTTGGTGTTTTAAAAAATAGGCTACTAAATGGAGGGGTAGGAGTAGGAGTTCAGTATTTCAAAACACCAGAATTAGGATGTGCAGAAAAAGGAACCGAAGATGGTTTGGAGGTTTAAAACTAAATCAAAAAAGAAAAGAAAATCATAGGACAGCAAAAGTTCATTGGGCTGGACTTGTTTTTCTTTGCACACAGTCCTGCAAAGGTGCAAAATCTCCTCCAGGGGCGATGAAACCTCCTAGAGCTGCCCTGGCCAGGCCTGCTGTGAACACCCCAGGAGCAGCACAGGGCTCTGCACTGCAGGCACCAAGGAGTGCAAATCCAAAGTGTTGAGGGCAAAGAGCCAATTTCATCAAGTTCATCAAGTTCATCAATTTGAAGAACACCTGCACTTGTTAGAGTCCCCCAGCTGAGATGCCTTAAATTAAAAAAATGTCTAGCATGAAGGGTTACTTGCAGAAAAGAAAGTGTTGAATTTAAACACAATTATTTCAACTGGCTGTCTGTTCTTTTAGTTCCTTTAATAAAAACACAAATCCAGAGAGAACAGGACTAGGATTTGTATTCATTACTTCTCTTCTTGATTGAGGGGAAGGAAAATAATGAAATGTGAGAATCTGCCACATGACAAAAAAAAAGAATATTCCCACTTGGGTTTTATTAATAGCCTGTACCAACTCCCTAAAGGTGTGATCAAAAGGATTAGAACACTTTTAATTAGTTGTGAGTTGGTCTGTGGGTAAGATCAGTCCTGCCTTACCTCAGGTAAAGCTCTCCCTGGTGAGTGAAACCTGTGGGGCCTCTCTTTGCTTTTTCTTGATTCCAGAAGGCCAAAGTGAGCCAGGAAGGGAAATCACCCTTTTGTAAAATCCTTCAGAAAATCCCATATTCCCACTGCCCACGGTTCATTATGACATCTGTGCCTCACCCACATCCCACAGGGAAGGACGAGCTTTCCTTTTCAACCTTCTGCATTTCTGCCTTTGCTAAGCACTCATCAAATTAAGCTCCATAAAGAACAACTTCCTAAGGTGCTGAAGTAACTGAGGGTTAAACTTTTTTATTCACTTAAAAAAAATAATCCAAACCAGACCCTTCCAATTTCTTTGTCTGGTTGAGGATATAATTTTTCCCAGGGTCCCGAGGCAGTCACGGCATTTTCTGCCTTGCAGCAGAGGATTTTGGTCCTCCAAGCAGCACGTTCTCCTCCTGTCTCCTCCAAGGAACAACCTTGAAATTTTTTAACTCCAACATTAGAATTCTGAACTTGCTTTAGAGTGCCTGAAAAAAAGCTTTAGGTGAAATAGCTGTTCCTTGTCAGGCTCCTAAAATCCCTCGCGGTTAAACGTAATTTTTTAAAGGCTTTATTTGCTATCAAGCACCTGAGTCCTGTGTATTTTACAAGTTAATGAGCTCGTTTTTGAGGAGAAAATGTAGCTGTTAGGAATATTAACTGAAGTTATGCTCACTGCCGGAGTGTGTGTAGGGTGTGTGTAAAAATCCTGCTTTAATGTCTAATCTTGGAGTAAGTCCCAGAAGAGATTGATTCAATTTCCATTCATTATGGGAGCAAAACTTAAAATTACTCCGATGTGTAGACACTCACTGCTGGCAGCATCTCCCAGGCAGCAGAGATCAGTGATGTGAGGCAGGGAGAAGCCTCCAAATGCTGCTTAAAAGGAGGGGTCCCCAAGCCACAAAATCCCCAAGTGCTCACCCCTTGCTCAGGAAAGGCTGCCTAGCTCCAAAGGAGAACTCCTGCTTTGTGTTGCCTTGGGAGCTAAAGCACAGGTTTTGAATAATAAAAAATATTATCACTTAAAATGTATTATCTATTTTATACAATACTTACACATCATCTGGTTTCATATTTGCCCTGAAGGTCCTTCCCTATCCCTGACCTTTGTGTGGCTGAGGCAAATTCTATAAACCTGATAAAGGACTGGGAAATAAGCTAATCTTTAATGAGCTTAATAGACTTAGTCAGGGACTGAATTCTTCCACCACAAAGAGACAAAAGCAAAACCTCTTGGAAATGTTTATGAGATTTATCCTGCTAAATTGTGAAATTGTGATTGTACGTGGTAATGACTATGTTCTTGTTTTTAAGAGAGTTTTAATAACCAAGCAATTCATTACTCTATGTGGTGACCAAATTCTATGGGTTATATCAAGTGTATATAATATCAAAGAAGCATAAATGAAAATAGGGTTTAACAACAGGTAACAGTTTAAAGGCAGGACTGGCCTCACTAATCACAGGCACTTCTCTGTGCATGCTCAGAGCTTCATTCAGCATTTCATGCAGAATATTTGTGCCTCAATCAAATGTACTCCCAGTGTAATTTTCCACTTTGCCTGTTTCACAGCTACTCCTGTGCCACAGGCTCAATGAGTCTTTCTGCTAAAGACTGAATTTCTAGCTAATGTTATTGCAATTTTTGAGAAAAGGGCTGGTCCATCATTGCACCAATGGAAAGGACCCTGAGAGCCCCAGCTCCTCCCCCGCTGTCAGAATGCAAAGCTCTGAAGGGGTAAGGCAGAAGAGGAATCATCCCTGCAGCCATGTGTGATTTACAGGAGTGTCGGGACACATCACAGCTCTGATTTACTGCTGTGCTCATTTATCTGAGTGACAAAACTCTTGTCCTGTCTGTTAGTGCCACACACACTGGGGTGTCACTGCTGCTCTGTTGGGGTAGGGAGGAGCGCTTTGTGCTGTTGTATTTGCAGTTTGTGTAACCAGTCAGACTGGGGGAGTTGCTTCCTCACAGGATTTTTGCCGATTGGCTTCAAATCCCACCCCACAGGAGGAAATGTTATCAATCCTGCTATTGACAGGGCTGTAAAGGAAGACTAAAGACAGGGAGCCAGTGAAGTAATCTGAGAATCTCTTAATTGCAAGAGCATTAGGTGGAATCCCAAGTAAAGATAAAGGATTAAGAATTGAACACCACAAGGTGGTTTTCCTTATATCTTATTTACTTTCTTCAGCCCCAGAGGAGCAATTTGTGTCAGTGGGGTATTGTACATCCTCAGATCCCACCTGGGAAAGTGATTTTAAGAACAATTTCCCTGCTTCCAGTTTGTAGGAGTGCAACCATTGTTTGCAGATTTAGGGCAAACACTATGATTACAAAATAAAGTGCTGCCTGTAAAGCAAGGCTAAATCAGCAGTATCAGGATGGCAGAGGACAACTGAATTAAGTGTTCATCTTTTGGTTATCATGTGCTTTGTTCACAAGGAGATTATTTTTCCAGCACAGTCCAACACAATTACTCCACAGCATCATCATTACAGTTTGCCTTCTGCAGGAGAAATCTCATGCTGTGCTCCAAAACCCATCACCTTGCAGGAGAAGCTGCAAGCAGCCTGAACAAGCTTCACGTGGAGATGCATTTGCTCCATCCTTGGTGGGTTTGGGAGCAATAGAAATCTGTATTTTCAGTCAAACCCAAATTCCATCTCGGGGTGAGGGAGGGCCCTGCTGAGCTCCTGGATTTGCTGGGCAGGATGTGATGGAGTTACTGGAGCGAGGCTGGATGGGCTTTCCCTGCTGCTGCTGGGTTTGACAGCCACAGGTTAATCCCAGTTTTGGCAGCCCAGAGGCTTTGGGGCTGAGCTCAGCCCAGACAAGAGTCTGGGACTTTCCAGGGCACCCTGTGCCCGTGCAGAGCTCTGCCCTGCTCAGCTGAGAGAGGCTGAGCAGGGCTCCTTCAATGTGGGGTTAACAGCCACTGCCAAATCCAGAGAGCAAAGATATTTATCTGAGACCCAGAGGTGAAACACCACAAGCTCACAAGTTCATGCTTTTGGAATCTTTTCTGGGACATTACTGAATGTTTGGGTGGAACACAGGATTGAAGCATTCTTTTTAAGGTTAGAAAGAAGCCCCACTGATTTATTATTTTAAAATTTCTACAGAATGTTACGCCCAGAATAATTTCTTAGTTAAAATTCGAGGGTGTAAATCAAACATTCAGACTCTAGGAGACTTCAAACCTTGAGTTTTCATCACTTTTATCAATTCAGCTGCAATGAATATGGTGTTTATTGGTGTGAATGTGTCTCTCAGTACAGAAATTAGAGGATGAAGTTCTTTATTATCTGCCCGTGCTGCCCAAGCCCTGAGGGCCCCTTCCCAACACCTCTGGAATCTCAATTCCTGCAGGTCCTTCCTTCCCTCCCTTGCTGGGTGTCTCTCCTTTGCCACGGGCTGGGCAGAGGGGAAGGTGTAAAACCCAACACCTCAGCCTATTTAACACGGGAAACGCTCCCTAAAGAAAACAAACAAAGGCACAAACACAAGCTGACAGGTTTCCCACACAGCTTGAGCTGCAGATTTGTCTTGTTGGTTTTGTTGTTTGTTTTTTTTTTTTTTTCTTTAATGTAAAGTTTCTGGAGAGCCCACAGAGACACCTTGTGCCGGGATGCCACATAGCAAGGCAGCGGTGCAGGGAGGGTCAGGGTCCCCCTGCCTCTACCCAGCCCTGCCTCTACCCAGCAGAAGCTCACAGGGCTTCACTCGGCAACATCTCTGCTCCCCAGGGCAGCTCAGCATCTCCCCCGGCTGCAGATGGATCGAGAGAAGGTGGTGGGAGCTCCTGGCACTGTGGGATTGGCCATGGCAGAGAGTTTTCCCATCAAGGGGGCATCTTTCAATATTTTTGGTGTTATCCCACAGGGTATTTAATCCAATAGCTGCTGGTGGGCGCTGGTTCTTCACTCAGACCCTGTGTCACACACTGGGAGCTGCACTGCAGCCAGCCAGCTCCCAGATGAGGTCACTAAGCTTGGAAACCAACTGCTCACATCTCCAAATGCTCCTTTTCCCTGTGGAATTCCTGGGTTAGGTACAGAACAGGAGCCAAACAGCATTCCAGCCTTTAATTTAATTTAATTCCAGCCTTTACATATTTCAGGTGGTGACAGAGAGATGGAGCACAGGTGCTGTGAGCTGACAGGAGCACCCTGAGAGTGGTTTTGCCACGGGCAGCAAAAGAGGCTGGAGGCAACCTCAGAGAGAGCAGAGCCAGGCTGAGATTGATCCCTCTCAGATCAGTTCCTCAGAGCATGGAAAGGTTTCCTGCTTCTCCAAGTCAAACACTTCTCTCCTACTCAAAACTATTTACTGTCCCATAAAATGGGTATTTATACTGGGCTGAGAAGGTGCTGGACCATGAAAATCATCCAGCACCTCATCTAGAAACCCACTGGGGTATAAAGAAGATAAGGGAAAAGAAAATCTGTACTCTTTATCAATTTACTTCAGGAGAGGATGGAGTCACTTGCCTGAACAGCCCCACCTGCCTGAACATCCCCACCTGCCCGAACTGTCCCACCTGCAGCCACCAGGTGCTGCCACCCTGACTGTCTCAGAACCTCATGGGGTGGCCAGCACAGAGCTCCAGCCCCAGCAGTCCCCCCCAGTGAGGGCTCTGCCCTGTAAGGAGACATTTTTACCTTAGAAAAGACCAGAGTTTAACTCCTCCCTGGGAAACGGCTCTGACAGCATTTGCTGCAAGTAGGGCAGTCCCGAAATATCTCAGAAGCTACTGAGATAGCAAGGTGGGAAACTCTCAACACGACGAGAAGTGGCTTTGAAATGAGGTAAATGGGTATTTTAGGCAAGTAACCAAGGGGAGAGCCAAGCAGGGAGGCAGCAGGCTGCTGTTGTCAGGAGCAACCCCACTTCCCCCACAGGCAGCCGTGCCCCGGGGCTCCCGGCTCCTCTCCTCCCTCCCCGTGTGTCCCACACTCGCTGTTCTGTTGGCACCGCAGGATTACAGAATGTGCTGACGTACGTAGTGAACTTTGTCCAAAAACAAAATCCCAAATTCACAAATCCAGGAGACGTAATCCTAGAACAGGGAGAAGGAGATGGAAAACAAATTCTCATGGCAGATCCTGGCTCTGCTGAGACCCCAAATTAAGGAATCCTGGTCTATTCACATTCCTTGATCCTCAGCTGTTAAACCCCACATACTCCCATGCTCCATTCACAGTGAGAGACTTTAACTGCAGGCATTATGTGATCCCTGAGACCCTGTCCCCCAGAACCCTGTGGAAATCAGCAGATATTAAATTAGCTGACACTCCTGTTTATTCCTTCAACCACACATTTGGAGCTGACTGTAATGTTCTGGTGGTCGATGCATTCCTCTCTATTACTTTCCATCTCTTCACATGGAACAAAAGGCTACAAAGTGCAGACATCAAGGGGAAAAATCCTGGTTCCACTACATTAACTAAAGCTGTCTACTATTGAAAGCAGTGATAGGTAATCTATAAAATAATTTCCACTACCCCACCATAAAAGAATCCCATTGTCACAGCAATCCAATAGTTCCAGTGGCTGGAAGAGAATTTGTTCTACAGTGAGAGTTACTCCACATGGAAAAAAAAATCATGTTTTTATAATGTAAACCACGTGTGTTTATAATGTGTAGAGCAGCATCTTTGGAAATCACTGGGCATGAATTAAGGAAGCTTCAATCAAGATCAAAATTTGGATGACAGCACAAAGTTAGATATGAAGACTACAAATGCCTATAAACAAAAAGAGCTCTGGTAAAACCAAGTTTAATCCCAGTTAGACAAACACACAGGATGAGGATCCCAGCTCACTTAACCTCCTGCATTAAGGAGAAAATAAGTTTCCAAGCCATCCTCCAAAACAGGCCCAAGTTTTTATTCCATCTAACAAAACACAGCCAGAAATCCAGCACTCAGTTCTTTGTCCCTGCTAAGTGCTGTAGCAGAAAAATCTCAAAATCTCTCTCCCTGTTCACATTTAATGCTTGGCCTCAGTGGGTCGGGAGCCAGAGGCAGGACAGATGTGCCCCTCACGGTTCCAGAAGAGAGGATCTCCAGTGCCAGCTCTGTGCTGGCCAGTGTCCCCTGGCAGCACATTCCCGGGTCAGGGGTGTCACATGGATTTTTTAGGCTGTAGAGCAATGCAGAAACCTTCCCAAACCTGCCCTCTCTCGCTGGTGCTTGCTAAAGTGGGGTTTCTCCTGAGGGCTGACACAATCTCGTGGACTGAAGGGACTGTACCAGCCCTTACTGCAAAGCTTGCAGGTGATATTTGTGACCAAGCCTGGGTCCCTCCCCAGCACAGCCCCAGAGAGCAGCAGGACAGCTGGACCCTGCTCCCCCCACACAGAAATGAACACCAGGGAAAGAAAAAGAGTCAGAGGTGAGGGCAGCTGCTGCACCTCATTTCTGGTCCTCCTGGCCCACCCCAAGGTCTGGGCAGGCAAATTTAAGCACAGAACTGACTCCAGCTGAAAGGAGGTGTGGTTGAACTTTTTCCATGCTCTGCCCTCTCCCATCTGCTTTCCTGGTACATGCTCAGCTCTGGGCAGCAGGTTTGGAGGGGCTGGGGCAAGGGGACTGATGGAAAAGCAACAATGAGAGCCCAGCTAACAGAAATGTGGAGCTTATGAAGACTTTATCTGGCCAAACCCATTCCATTTACAGCAGAGCAGCCAGTCCAATTTAGCTGGCTGAGGAACCCAGCCCTTTGCCTGCCCAGCTGAGGCCCTGCAGAGTCAAACATTAAAATGATTCAAGGCAGAGATAACACAGCTCCAGTCTCTGGCAAAGCCTCCTCAGCTGCTCACCCTCCAGTATATTTTTGAATTCCTGAGCAGTGTAGGAAGCAGCAGTAAAGCTGGTAGTTTATGCCTGGCCCAGCCACAAATGGAGACAAGCTATTACTTTCTCTTTCCAAGAATTCAGTCAGTCGAATCCAATTTTGAAAGCTTGGGAGAGTAATTTGAAATATCAGGAATTTTGGGTTCCTTCTGAGCCTTCACAGTGCCTTGACACTTGTCAGTGGCTTGGAGGCAACAAATTCAAGTGGAACTAATGGCAAAACAGCTTCTTGGATTCCATTGTGAAGGTGTAGCTTGTGTAAGCAAATATCTGTCAAACATTCCCACTTCTGTGAAGCTCTTGCAGATACTTACTTCAAGTGGAAGTATTTCTAGTATAATTGCCATTAAATGAATTATAGGAAGCCAATATAATTTTATAACTGATGAGAAATATTGCCACTTTACATCATTAAAATGATTTTTAGAACTGCTGCGATCGCATTTTGCCTGTATATTGTCTGTCAATAGAGCTGAGATCCATAAAACCAGGCCACTTTTACAGAACACTTGAAATCCACTTTATGTGCAGCCAGAGACGTTTTATACTGAGTAGTTTGTGCTTCCCCTTCTCCAGTCGTGCCACCCAGAGCACGTTTTGGGAATTCAGAGCTTTTCCCCTGCACTCACAGCAGTGCCACTGACCAGAAAAGACTGGCAAGGTGGAAAAAGAGGGCCCATGGAATCCACAGTCAAAAACAAACAAACAAACAAACAAACACCCAGGATCCTTCCCCCAAAACAAGCCCCCGAGAAAAAGCACAATGCGTGTTCTTAAATGAATTAATTCTCTTTTTTGCTGCTGATTTCCTCTTTGGCTCTGCAGTGATTCTGTTATCAGGCTTCACTAATGACACAGAGAAATAAATTCTAGTTTGCCATTCTTTTCCTTCAGATAATCTGCTCTAATTGAGTGTTTTACTGAGCAATCAATTGCACTTCACTCACTTTCCCAGACCCGAATTACAGAATTAGAAGGGAAAAAAAGCTTGCTTGTTAAGACCACATTGCTTTGATCCTGGTGCTAGGATGAAGTTCACCGTGGGCACAGCAACATTTAACCCCTGCTCTGGGTAGGTAAAAGGAGACCTCGTGCTCATCCCCTGCACAGATTGGAGGCACTTCTGAGCAGTCTGGGAGAAGTCAGCACCACCCCCATGGGCAGGCAGCTCCCACTTAAGAATTAAGTGGATTAATTAAACATTGGGGGCTGTCCCAATCCAGCCTGGATGTGCTTCTCTCATTTGGTTAACCCCTGCAAACTCAGCTGCTGTCAAACCCCTCGGGAAGAGCAGATGGGAGTGAAGGAATAGCTGAGGACAAACAGCATTGCTCTGGGATTTATACACAAAAGATGCCACATTTATGGTTTAATAGTGTGCTGTGTAAAAGTCAGAATTAGCTTCCAATGCATCCTATTAGGGAGGCTGCAATGCGTTAAGTTAATGTGTGAAGGCATTTTTAATATTAGCTCTGGCTACAGTTTCCCATCTAATTGAATGGAGAGGAGGGGGAAAACAGGAGTTTGTAAATCTGCCACTGCAATGGCCAGTTACAAGGTTTTTTATGGCTCTCTTGTAATGGAAACATCAAGTGCATGGGCAAGCACTGTAACTGTGGGTAAAAGACATCAGTTTATTAGAGGATGTAAAGAGCCAGAACGAGCTCCTTGGTCTCAGATTCATCCCAGTTCTTTGTTGTACCAGAGCAGCAGAAAGGGCTGGCTCTGGGCTTTCTGGAATGTGCAGTACAGGTGAGAACTGATATTTGTCTCTCGCTGGGGCTGGCAGACAGGGAGCTCTGGGAACGCCAGTTTGAACACTTGCCTGAGAAATCCATGCAAAGCCCAGTGTTGGGCTGTGTTTGCAGCTATCACACCAAGAGCCCCCATGGCTGGGTGATCAGAAGTTAAAAATGTATTCACATCAGAAGGCTGTGGCATTTTTGTCTTAGCTACAGTAAAAGCTACTGAAAGGCAGCCTCAGAGAAGTAATTATTCTATAAAACCCACCAGGCTGAGGTTCAGCTTGGGATGGCCTCATCCCAAAGCTGTGTATTTACCCTCACTCCAAGGTTCAGTGTGCTGTTTGCTGTCTGACTGGCAGCTCTGGAATGTACTGCAACACAATCATCAAGCACACTTGAAACTGCTGCCTCATTATGTATTTTTCCATTACAGGGAAAGCATATTTAATTCCTTTAATTTAGTCTGTTTGCTCCAGGATCTTTGAAAGTCCAAGTGAATGTGAAGATCCAAGAATGACAGTACTTGCTTTGCAAACAGCAGATCTGAGTGGTTAAATGGTGTGAAAATAATTTACAGTATATTTTTTTCTTTATGCCTGTATCCCCAGTTGTTGGAGATTCATGGAATGTTTCTCATCATGTTATTCTTGCAAAATAACAGAGGTGGAAAAGGCAAGACCCCTGATGCAGCAGGCTCTCCAACACACTGCCCACTGTGCTTGGGTTTTGAGTCTCCAGGGGGTTGAATGTCTCTAATAAATACCATTTATTGGGGTAAGGAGGAGCAAAACCAGGAGAGATTTTGCTTGAGAGACAGCAAAGGACAATCCCCTCCTTTTCAAAGCAGGTGTGTTAAAATGATACCTGCTCTGGCTTTGTACCAAGCGGCTTTGCAGACTCATTTAAAAGGAACAAGCCATTTTAATTAGCTCTCCCTGGACTCAGGAACATGAGGGTCCCAGGTGAGGAGGGAGCAGAGAGAAATAAATATATATATACTTAAATGAAGAGCAGGCTGGCCTTGTTGCCAGCTCTCTCAGCTCTGCCTTAATCACTTTGAAGAATACAAGTCCACAGTGACCTCTGTTGTTCCTTTCATTTTGGAGATTAAAAGATGGAGCCCTGCTTCTGCAGCTGGTGAACACACTGCGAGAGGAAATCAATGACTCTTTCAGACAGGTCTCTGTGCAAAAAGGGTATCACAGACATGAAATAATTAATTTTAATTCAACTGTTTAAAAATAGATGCTACAAAAAGAGAAATGGCCTTTCTTTCTAAAAAAACAAGGCAAATGGATTTTTTTTTAAGCCAGAAAATCAGATGACTCTCATTTTAGAGTAGACCTTCAATTATATTTTTTTCACTGCTCTTCTGTACATATACTTCTTTCAGACAATAAATCTGCTGTAGGAGAATGTCAGGCAGTCCCCAGCATCCTCTGATGCTCTCAGGTGCTCAAGGCTCCCTATCACCATCACACAAAGCTGAGCAGCAGGGCTCAGACACAGGAAATGTCCAAAGGCAGCTCCACAGGCTGGGAGGGCTGGAACAGACACCTCTGATGTGTTCAACAGCCAAATATTTCATCTGCACCTGCAGCTTCTGCCGTGGCTCCTGCTGAGGGCTGCCAGGAAAGCTCCCAGCATTGTCCCAAACCACGGGGACAGAGCAAAGCCACGGCACACTGAGTGTCCTGCTCAGCCAGGAGGGAATTGATGCCTTCAGTTTGAATTTTCATGTATTCCAGGCTCTGTTCTGCCCAGGGTGCAGCTCTGAGCTCGCAGTCAGGGTCACTCAGCTCTGCACACAGCAGAGACACAAAACAAATCCTGTTCCTGCTGCACACCAAGGACAGCTGGGACAAGTGTTCAGCCCAAAAGCACAAACAGGGGGGGCTGAGGGAGGAACAAGAAGGATGGGACCTCATAGCCTCAAGCTGTAATTGGACAATTAAACCCCAATATGCAAATGGACCAAAACTTATCAAAGTGTGAGACCTTGTGACTGTTTGTCCATTTTGTGACCATTTTGGGTCCATTCTGTGCCCATTCTGGGCCCACCTTGGGTGTAGCCCTGGCCAGGCTCTTGTCCTGCCCAAGGTGTATCCTAAAGACATTTTAATAAATCTTTACTTTATTCTCAGCTCTGTCCAGTCTGTTCCAGCTCAGCCTTGCCAAGGCCTCAGAATAGATGGCCCTATAGCCACAGAAATCCCAATCTGCCCTGCCTGCAGAGCCCCTGGCCATGCTGAGGACACAGGGAACAGCAGGGTGGCCTCAGCAGTGGGGCTGGGACCCTGCTTCTCCCCCAGCCTGGCCCCCTCCATGTGCCTGAGGTTTAAAAGGCACCATCTGAACCTGGAGCTGGACCAAAGTCATTGGGATGCTCCAGCCACGCTCCCTGCAAGGGCAGCTTTGGAGGCTGCTCTGCCTCCTGTGCCACCCCAAGCTGCTCGGGACTGATAAGAATTCTGCATGAAAAGGAGCTAAGACACTGTTTATTTTTCCTTCATGGGCAACAATAACAAACTGTATATTGATCCCTTTTTTGGGAAAATAGCCTCCATTTGTGACTCAGGAGCTGCAGCCAGGTTAATTGTACAGTGCAGTTTGTTGTTTGACCTTCTATTTTTATCTTTCCTGGCCATTTCTGCAATTCCTCCAGGGAGCACCAGATGCTGGAGTAGGTGATACCACACAGCTGGATGGAGAGGAGCAAGCAGCAATGAGCTTGTGCAAACACTGAGCAGTGTAAGGATTTACCAGCAGTCCTCGGGCTGGATCTCACATGGATAGAGCACAGTTTATTTATTTAAACACACAAACAAAGGCAGGCCATAGAGAAGCCTCTGTATGGATGTGAGTGACACTGAACACAGCAGACCCCAGCAGGGTGAGTGGGTTTCTTGCTGCTCCTGCAGTGGGAAACAATCCCCTGTTCCTAAGGCTGGATCTCTCCCAGGACAGCTGGGATAAAGCACTGCACAGGAAGGCACCAATGGATCCAGCAAGAGCTCCTTAAAACACATTAACCCTGAAGCTCCCAGCTGCAGCCTGGGTGTATTCACCAGTGCACTTCTCCCGTTTGGGAGCTGTCCAAGGGCTGGGATTTTCTCCTGGAGCTCTCACTGCTCAGGAGTCTCCAAGTCCCTTTTCCCTGCAGCTTTTGCAGCTCTAGATGTGATGCTTGCTGCCTGACCCCCTCTCTGGGGCACAAACTGTTCTGTGAACACGAGGAGAGAGCTGTAACTGATTATGTGAGATTGTCTGGCATCAACCATTGCTCAAATCCAGTTACATAAGACTCTGAGGTATTCAGAATGACTAAAAATACCCCCTCCTCCAGCTGGTTCCTCTCTGAGCCCTTCTCATCTGGCACCACAGTGACAATGGTGGGGCAGAGGCTGCTGGCAGACACAGCCTGGCTGGAGAGGGAGGCTGTAAAACTGCACTGGAGTGCACAGACCACTCAGGAAATTCTATATAGGCTCATATAAATTAAATATATATACATATATAAATGTTATATACTAAAATTATCTGTCAGGTGGAAGAAGTATAAAAGAAAAGCCTCATAAAATCAGGCCTGCTCTATTAAATTAATCTTGGCCTGTCATCTCTTCCAAGTGTAGTTAAGCAATTTGCAAGTTCCCATGCGAAAGCAATCTTGGTATGAAAGGTTCATTAACACAACCACCTATTCTGGGCTGAAAAATAAGTGCATCTGTGTAAACAATGAGCTCTGTTCCATGAGAAGCCATAAAGGAAAAATGTAAACAGCCTGAATCTTAGCACACACTCACAAATCACCTTCTGACCAAAAAGTGGAGTAGGAAGAAAACAACCAGCCAATGGAAGTTGGCTGTGAAAAATGTATAAAATAAGTGATGTGAATAAAGAATTGCCTTTTCCCACGTGACAATAATGGAGTCTCGGCTAACTTATTACAGTAATTACCAATTAATTGTTGGGGTTTACAGAGAGATTGACAAACCAGGGAGTGCTGGGCACTGCCCTGAACTGCTCCTGCTCTGGGATCCAGCTCCCAGGGCCAGTCCATCTCCAGAGGGGCAGATCCTTCAGGAATTAATGGCACTGCAGCCAAGACACTTCAGTGTCCAAGGAAGTTAATGCAATTAAAGAATCCTCGTTTGTCACTCCCCACCAGCACTGCTGTGGGCTCCAGCCCTACCCTGCCTTTCTGGAAGTTTGGAGCTTCTCTCCCAGGAATCCAGGCTGGGGCTCAGCCCCAGGCAGGCTCAGGCTTGGGCTCAGCTCCAGCTCTGATTTATGCAGGTCCCAGTTTCTCCTGCCTCTTCCCACACTTCCCCACCCGGAAGGCCACACATCTCACCCTGGAGGAGCTGTTCCCATGCCCCAAAACACCACAGAAGCTCCAGGAACCAGCAGCATCCAAAAGGAAAGGTGGCAGAGGGGTTCCACTCCTGATTTCCCAGCAAAGGAGGAACTGCACTGCATTCCAGGCCATTCCAGCAGTGACCCACAGCAGCTCTCCCCCATAACAGCCCCACAGCATAAATACACTTCTAAGGGCAATATTTGCCTGAATATTTTCCAGAGTGTGTGTCTGGGGCAGAAAGCTGTGATGTGATGTGAAGGATTTAAATATTCCCCCTCGTGCAGGGATCTAGGACAAAGCTTTATGCACCAGACAGCTCCTACTATTTTGAATTTCCAAGCTGCAGCAGCTCTATTCCACCACAAAGAGCTGCACCCTTGGTGAACACTGGGAAGTGAGAAATTGTTTGGTTGTTTAAATGATGGGAGCTGAACAGGTATACTCAAAGTTAGGGGAAAATGAGTGTTCCTTTTGATAATAGTTTTATTTATTAATGAAAGTCATCATGCTGTAATGTCATCTAAATTAGCCTCAATTAATTTCCGAATTAATCAAGTGCGTTCCTGGTAATTTCTTTCTCCTCTTACACTTTTCAAGAATCTTTAAGTGATAAAAGGAATTTTAGTACAAAGAAGTGGAGAGGTCTCTTTATAACAGACATTTGAGATAAGAATAGAATAGATACAGAAGGCAGGAGGGTAAATCTCATCAAACTGCTTTGAAACCATGTATTTGAAGTCAATTATTCTATCAAAGCCACTAAAAACCATCAAATACCCTCATTAGCCACCATTTCAGTTTTAGTTCTGATTTTCCAAAGTGATAAAGGCTAATGGAACTGCAAGATTTTCACCCCAACTCCAAATCTTCCCCAGCACCAAAGGAGACTATCTGGACCCTGAGAGGGATTTACAATTGAGAAAATATTTCTGTAAATTTTGTGTGTGGGCCTGGGCCTCCATTACAGAGAAGACCTTTGAGGACAAATTGAACCTCTTCTAATTTTAGGTAGAACTTTGTCTGCTCCTGAAGAGGATCAGGCCCATGTGGATTAAGGGCTGTTGTGCTTTGCAGCAGGGTGGATTTGAGTCCCCAAGAAAGGAGCAAAACCCTGAGCAAGCCAAAGTCTCGGGATGCTGCACATCCCAGCGGGGCCCAGGGGCCCTGGGTGACCCTGGACAGGACCCCACAGGTGACTCTGCTCCCCTGAATCACTTCTGGGGATGTGGGGGTTCACAGAGAATTGCAGCATTTGACCAGAACAAGTAGTGTGCAGATCTTCTAGGTGGGGGATGAGGGGGAGAGGAAAAAAATCCCCAAAAACTCCTGCAAAAGAAGAGTCCAAAGCTGTGTTTCTCTCTCCACCTTCCAAGGATTGCCAGAGGGGTCTTTGGGGCTGCAGCTGATGGGTACAGTCAGGCTGCTTTATCTAAATCCTACAGTGCATTACACATTCTTTACTATTACTCTGATGCTTCTAAAAATACGATTGTGAAGCTGTAGAATCTGATATGAAATTACAGCTTATTTTGCCACAGAAGGAGGGAAAAAAAGAAGAAAGGGAGAAGAGACGGATGCCACTGACACGTTTGAGAACACATGATCTGTTTTGATAGCACATTGTATTTGCAAAGCCTGTCCCCAGGCAGGCTGTGCTGGAATGAATTTGGAATCCAAAGGCACGTGGTCAGGCTAACTGGAAATAATTCTGGTACCTTTCTTTCTGGCAGTGCAGAAATGACAGAGGATCCAGAACATGAATCCAAATCTATATCCTCAGAATTTAATTAGAGAGAATTATTCTTGCCTACCTAGGATAATTGCAACATTATGTTGTGATGGCTGTTAGCATCACATATGCTTACAGATTAATAGTGTTTCTTCCATGTCTGCTTTTGATTTAATCAGGCCATCACTCATTACAATCATGCATGGCTGGTTCTACAAGACGAGAATGTACAAAAAACCAACTGGTAACAAACAGACCTGGAGCTCCAGGGCCCTGCCAGGCTGCTGAGCAGGGAATCCACCAGAGCTGCCACTCCAATGCACAGGAGCTGCAAACAGCCCCTGACAGAGGCTGCAGCCACGTGTGCTGCACCCTGGGCACTTCTGGCTTCACCTGCAGGGAACCCCAGAATTCCCAGAGGATTCCTTCCCCTCAGGGCTGCACCGCAGGCAGGGCACGTCCCCTGCTGCAGGGACAGCTCCTGAGGGGATCCTGGCACACCTGGATGGGCTGGGATGAGACCTGGTGGTTTGGGATGTGCTCACAGCCAGGCCAGGGGCTGTGTCTGTGCCCAGCCCCTCTCCAGGCCCCTGGCCAGCTCTGGCACCTGCACCATCAAAACCCTCCTGAGGACACTTAGTGAGTTTTGTGGTCCTTATATACATTAAAAAGAAGAAGAAAAAAAAAAAAGTCTTTGACTGCTTTGAAGCATGAGTGGTCACAGAGGGACACGATTTATACAAAAAAGTAAAATATACATTTATACATAAAAGCAAAATATACATTTCTACTGTGCCAAAGCAGAGACTGAACCTGTGTTTGATATTAACGCTGAAGTCCTGACCACAACAGAGCAATTCATAATGGTATTTTTAAGAGCAATAATAACAAAAGATACATCAGCAAGTTAAAGGCTCCTGAACAATTCTCCCGACTCTACAACATCATTGAGACATTGACCTGAGCACCCATCTGAGCTCAGACCAAAGAAGCAGACACAGACCCAGCAGAGCACCACAAACCATCACAGCCTCAGTGATGGCTTTTCCCATGTGACAGACAGGGCAGCAGTGCCTTCCATGCATTACCCTGTGAACCTTCAAAGCCTTTTATGGGTAATAGTTCAATTTCAAAATGCTGGCTGAACTAAGTTCTCTAAGGTCCCACACTGTCTGTTGTTTGGAGCTGCTATTTCATCAGAGAACTTTTTTCTCTCTTTCCTTCTCCTCCCTCCCCTTCCCTCATTCCACAGGAATGTAATCCCTCTGAAATAAAGCATCAATGCCTAGGACACACATCTTTTAATGCAGCCCAGAAGCCACCATCATATCCTTAGAAACAAGCAATCTGTAAAGCAAAATGCACTCTGTGCCTGCATGCTAATGCAGCAATTAATCATTTTGATACCCTTGCTCTCTCTCTGCTCATTTTCCCTTGATTTTTTGATGCCAGAACCAACTCAGTAGAACACCACACTTTAAAAAAAATCATCTTTCAAGTAGCAACGTGAAACACCTCGGAGTGGAAAGCAAACAAATCAATAGATATTACAGCATGGTGGTACAGCGAGCTCATAGCCACGGCTGCAAAGACGCGCGTGCCAAAGTCTCTTCCCACTCCTTCTGAGAGGAGCAAAACCCACCTGAGATCCAGCAGGGCAAAACCCGCCCAGCTGAGCCACTGGGAGGACACAGCATTCCTTCCTCCCGACCCCCACCATGACTGTGCCACCAAATACCAGGATTTGGAGGGACACAGGGCCCGTTTACACCCCCAAAAGTCACAAAACGTGGTCACAAAACCCTGCGCCAGGTGCGTGAGGCAAAGCGCTCCCATTAGCACAGCCTGGCACAAAAAGCTCCACTGAGAAGGCCAAAAGTGGCTACAAACAGCTGCAGAGCAAGGCTAAATTCACCAACAATGCATATTTGAGAATTCTGTGAGGGCTGAAAGCCTCTTCTTACCTTTGGAAGCACAACAGGAACCCGGCAGGGCAGGAACCTCCCCCAGCAGCAGGCAACAGAACATCCTGGCGTCGGGAGTTGTGGGGTCTGTGGTGGGTTCTGGCTGCTTCCAGCATAGGTGACGCAATAATGAGGCTGGTTCTGGCTGGTTCTGGCTGGTTCTGGCTGGTTCTGGTTGGTTCCAGCACAGGGCCAATAACAAGGCTCATTAGCTATAACGATGAGCTGTACCTGTGTGCCAACCGCACGCCGTGCCCAGCAGCGCCCGCTGCCCTCGGGTGGGCTCAGCCAGAGGAGATGGCAGCTCCCAGCTCAGCCTTCCATGATTCCGTGTTTGGATTCAAACGTGGCAATTAGCACTCATTTACAAGGGGCTGATTAATCATCTGGGATTGCAAATGACACACTTGCACTTGAGGTTCGCTCTGGTTTGCATCGCGCAGGGCGTTTAGCTGAACCTGTGATTAAAGTTCGGAGGCCTTGAGGAATAAACTTCAGCTTTGATGCTGCTGATAAAGGCAGGAATTTTCAAGGATTCCATTTTGTGGAGGAATGAAAAGAAATTAGGTGTTTTGCTCTTTGTCCGTGATTATGGAATCCAGGAGCATTTTAAATTCCATGAAGATTTGTCACGGTGCTGCAGAGGGGACACAGGACTCTATTAGCAGAGGAGGGAAGAGGAGGAACTCAGGGCAAGGTTAAAACTGGAGTGCAGCAATCACAGTGGCAGGAACGCAGTGCTTTGCTGTTCCAGGTTCCAGCAGCTCATGCACTGTGTATCGATCCCAGAGAATGCCCTGCACGGCCAGGAGCTGGGGGTGGAAGCAGGGAATGAAATCATCTTGCATTGCTCCTAGCTTGTAATGATATTTAGCACTTTTTTATGATCGTGGCTCTCTGATTTTCAGCAAAGAGTTGATGTTGATTTGTGGGCCAGAAGGAGGGCAGCAATAGGAAGGCTTTGGGGCACCCCAGCTGCAGTAGGGGTGCAAAGCCATGTTCAGTCCATGCTCTGATCTTCCTTCCCAAGTGCCTCTCCCCATACAATTTGCTGCCTCATGTCCTTGGCCAAGGCTGGCACTTTCTGTCACGCTTCTGGTGATTTTCCTGCCTTCCTCCTGAGTCATCCTGTGGTGCTTTGCCAGACCTTTGCATCCCAGGTGCAGCAGACCCACAGAAAGGTGTTAGTACCAGTGTGATTCACACTGTGAGCACAGCAGCTGCAGAGGAATCCTCAGTGTTCCCGTCACAACTTGGGCCCACAGTGGAGGCTGAGCAAATGGTGATACTGACTTGAATGACTGCAGGAAAATAAGAAAATACATAATTAATAATGAAATAATATAATACATAATACAATAATTATTTAACTCAAGTGCTGTCAGGCTGCAGCCCTAGAGGAGCATGACCAGGGCTCCCCTCAAGGTTTCCTTCCATTACCTCAGGTCTGTTGTGCTGATTATTTTGATCCTCCTGCTCACAGCCAGAGGACCAGCACTAGTCCTGGGAAATGGGTTGGAATTCCCCTTCCAGTGCAGAGGGCAAACCCAGGTCTGTGCCCGCTGCTCTCCCTCCCTCACACGCTTGCTGCACACAGATATTCCCACTCTGCTCTCCCCTGCACTGCTTCACAGGAGCTTTCTCTCTGTCACTCAGAGGAAGTCGAATAGGAAACATTGATTCCCAAAAAGAACTTTAATAGGAAAATGATAAAGTGCACAACAGATACTATTTGCATGAGATGACTGAGCTGCCAACCATCAGTTTGTAGGTGAGCAGCAGCCAACAGTCAAGGACTCCAGACTTCAGTGTGAGCTTGCTAAGAGTAGTTCTCCTGATAATTAAACACTAATGTTCTTCCATGAGTACATTATAATGAAATAAATTGCTTCAAGGGAACAATAAACTACAGGCAGCATCTGAAGCATTTTAACAGCACCGAGCATTTGGCTGCTGCAAGATTCACTTGAAGAGGAAAAAGGTAATAACATCTCAGAAACCATTTAGAAAACAATTTTCTGAACTTTCAGGGCTTGTAGCAACAAAGTGGGACACTCCAGCGAGTGATTTTGCTCCTTCTCAATGACTCAGTGCCACCTGGAATGGAAACACACACACGATGCTCTGCTGGCAGCAGGAACAGCACTGGGCACGGTGACTCTGGGGTCAGGGGCAGGCTGGGGTGGGTTTGGGACCTGTGCTGTGCCCTGAGAACATCCCAGAAGGTTTCTCTTCAGTTTTTCTTGCTTGTCTCTCATCATAGCCCTTGTCTGCTGTATTTTCTGTGTGAAGACTGCCTGTAACTCACCTGGGGAGCCTGTCTGGCCCCACGGCTTTACACATCTCTTGGGACACAGCTCACAGCAAATTCAATAAAAATTCCAGACAAAAGCCAGGCCCCTCAACAGCTACAGTTATGTGCCTTCTAAAGCAGAATAAATAGAATTATCCTTGTAGCTTCCTAATACTTAAAATGTGCTATAGAAATATTTATAAAGAATTGAGAAAGTGTAATGCAAATATGTTTTCAACTGAATGAAACTGTGCATGTGTCTCTATAATTTCAGATATTATCCTGCCATTTGAAGATGTAAGTAGTGAGCACAGCAGTAAAAAACAAATTAACTGCCTGTTGTCTTCCTGCAGGGCAGCAGTGAGGAATTGGTCTTTCTATCTTGACTCCTTTAACTTTTGAAGCTGGTGGAAACACATTTTTCTGTCATTATGCTTGTTTCAAAGTCACCAGGTTGAGCTTTGTTTGAAGAGTTAGCTGCTGCAAAGGGTTGATCCTGTGCATGTTTTAAAATAATAAAGCATATTCATGTGCAATTTGCAAGCAATGGTGAACAGGAGCTGGTCCTGGTGGAAACTCTCTGGCACCCAGCTCACAAAAGCCAGGGTGACTGTGGCTGGGAGTGCAAAAATCCACAAAAAAACCTCCCTACGCTGGCCCTCAGCCAAGACAGATGGATTATCACTCAACAAATTTCAGTGCAGCCTCCCTGCATTTACATAATGTAAGTCTCTAACATTTAAGCAATTAAAGGAATTGGTGCTTATGGCTTTGAAGAACTTGTGGGTTAATTACCACTCGTTCTGTGGATATGATGGGAGAGAGAAAATGGAGCACTCTGGTAGTTAAGGAACTTGCTCCCTGCTTTACCCTACATGGGGCACATTCTTTGTAGGACTTTTTTTGCTTGAGGAAGAATAATAAGTTGAATTTCAATTTTTTTTCAATACAGAAATCCCCTTCCATAAAATCTATTCTACCAGTGAAAGTCATTTAGGATGGGATTGATTTCTTTAAAGTTATGAAGACACAGCTTTGTTTCACATGAGGAAGTTAAAGACAGCACTTCTTGGCTGTATTCTAAATTTCACCCTTTTATTTGAACACGTCCTTGCAGTTCAGATAAGCACAGGTCCTTTGCAAGAGTCCCCAAAACCTTGTAGGACAGAAATCCTGATCTGAGCAGCATCACAGAGGACAGGACATTGAAATGTGCTGTTCCCAGCAAGGTGCAGCCCCATGGAAAGCAGTTTTTAATGTGCTTTCTGAAAATGCTGGGTTTTCCCATGCAGGAGAGGGTGGCATTCCCTGAAACTGGGGCTCCAGCAGGAGAGGGTCCCACTGACTGCAGGGGTCAAGCAATAAACACAAACAGCTCCTCTTCTCACAGCCAGCAGCAGCAAAGGCAGAGCTGTGTTTTGGCTGAAGTTCTGTGCCTCAGTGCAGAATAAATTTTAAAAGTATTAGATTTTTTTATTATTATTTTTCAATTTTCTTTGTTTCCTTTCTTGTTGTGACTCATTTCATTTTGGAGATGCTTTTTCTTTCCAAGGTAAGGAAATAGACATTAAAACTGGGTTCTGGTACACAGCATTCAATGATAATGAAAAAATACAACAGGCAACTGAATTGTAGCACAGCAAAGCTTCACTGGATTCTCCTCTTTAAACTGAATGATGGTTGTGCCAAATGTTTGCAAAACTGAATAAATAGGTTTTCATTATTATAACAGGGCATAGAGAGCTCCAAACATCACCCACTAAAATTCCAGCAACTCTTGCAGTGTTGGATTCTGCACAAAGATTGAGTCAATGGTCAGTGCTAATAAAATCAAATAAACAAGGAAATCATATCAAGGGAAAAAAAGAGACAGAGAAAAAACACCATGGGGGCTTTGTGATTTATCAGCTGATTTATCCAAGGACTTTGAGAAAGTCTTCACCTGGAATGAGCATTTAAATCCAGACCTTTGCAGCCCTGTTCTTTCAGGCCTTAAACAACTTCCTGTCTCAAAGTGCAAAGAAAATTTTTCCAATCTTTTGCATCTTTTGTTCTGCCCAATTTTATTACTTTAAACTATGTTTAGAGGACACTGATTTTTCCTTTGTGAAAACTAAGTATTAGCTAACATAAAGCTCCATCCTTCGATTTCTCAACATTAGATCAAATTTAAAACTGCAGGTTACTCAAAATAAAAAAAGAAACCCTAAACCCTTTTTTATGGAATCCAGCTCTATGTTTGCTTACTTTTTTATCCTCCTTTTCCTTCCCATTTTGTTCTTTATATCAAAATAGGCCTCCTGGTAAGTAATGCCAGTTAATAACAATTACTTAAAGTATATTTTGTTTAGTAGAGAAGCAAAAATCATCCTTGATTTCTTGATGTGTTCTGTAATCCATGTCATATGGATGGCTCTGTAAATCTTTCTAATGCCTAATAAAATACACCACTGAAAAGCACACTCATTACATATTAAACTGAAAATTCTGCTGCCTAAGTGCTGGTGTGTGATTTGGAAACAATAAAACCAGCATGGAGTTATGAATTACAATTTTCTACATTTCTGATTCATAATAATACATTTTTATGCTCTCTCCTTAGCCAGCATTTGAACTTTTCATCCAGCCTGTGCCAAATGATTGCAATCAAAATGCTGTCTTTATTTACTGCTACATAAGAAAACGTCCCATTGTTTCTAGATGTGACCCCACATATACCTTCATAAATTGGATTATTTATTCTTGTCACTCTTTGTTTTGTTTTGCTTCCAGGTCAGGGCTCCCAAAATTTGAATTTCCTCCTCGAAACATTTTTGTATTTCCTGCTAGTTCCGTGTTTGCTGCTTTGGCATTCCAGACAAACACATTTGAATTTTAGGTGTGGCTTTGTTGGGTTTGGTTCCCTTCCTCTCCTCTCCTTCCAGTCACTTGGAAGAGATGGTCACATTCAGAGCAGCCCCCTTCAAAATAAACCCAGCAACCACAGTCCTGAAGAACTCCATTCCTTTCCACGATTTCTGCATTCCTGAAGCCTCCAGCAGCACAAACTGTCTGCACACAAATCATTTTCCTTTTGCTCCAAAGAATGCCATTTGTGAATGCCTTGTGCAGGGGAGGCGATCAGAGAATTGCCATCATCTAATGGGCTGCTAAAAGAAGAATTATCAGCATCTATTGTCAGCACTGGCATCGCTAATCCAGATTAAGAGGCAAGGAAATAATGAAGAGGCAGATTCTGCTGGATGGTTTGTGATAGCAGCAGGAATCGCTGGGATGGAGCTCTCGGCACTGCGGCTTTGCTGGGGCTTGGCACTCGTGGGGAGGCTGGGCTGGGATTGGCTGATAAAACACAGAACCCCTCAGTGCCAGATAAACACAGAACCCCTCAGTGCCAGATAAACACAGAACCCATCAGTGCCAGATAAACACAGAACCCCTCAGTGCCAGATAAAAACACAGAACCCCTCAGTGCCAGATAAACACA
>VXBR01007315.1:107308-170575 GCA_013400215.1 Cisticola juncidis
CACAGCACCCCTCTGTCACAGATAAAAAGACAGAACCCGTCAGTGCCAGATAAACACAGAACCCATCAGTGCCAGATAAACACAGAACCCCTCAGTGCCAGATAAACACAGAACCCATCAGTGCCAGATAAACACAGAACCCCTCAGTGCCAGATAAACACAGAACCCATCAGTGCCAGATAAACACAGAACCCCTCAGTGCCAGATAAACACAGAACCCATCAGTGCCAGATAAAACACAGAACCCATCAGTGCCGGGGCAGAGGAAAACCCGGGGAGCGTCAGCACCATCACAAGCATCACAATGATCCCCTGATGATTCCATCGGCCAGGGCCACCCGGCTGAGCCCATCAGAGCTCTGCTCATGGTGCCAGCACAAAGGATGCAATTAGGGACAGAGAGGAAAGCATCCCTGTGTGCCAGGGTCATGCACAACCAAAGATAGAACCAAAGATAGAACCAGGGCAATGCAGGACGGAGGGGAAACATCCCTGAGTGCCAGGGTCCTGTACAACCAAAGATGGAACCAAAGCAATTCAGGACAGAGGGGAAAGCATCTCTGTGTGCCAGGGTCCTGCACAACCAAAGCTCAGTTTGAATTACTCTGGCTGGAAGAACAGGAGGAAAAAAAGATGGAACAAGCCAGACTTTCCTGAAGGTGTTGCCTGTGGGTGGGTGTCTGTCTCAGCAGAGGTAGTTCAGGTGCAGCTCAAATTCTCTGCATCCTTTTGACTTTGCAACACTTCCTGCTGTTGGTAGTCTCTTTCTACCACTGCTGTCCTCATCATTTCAATTTTCCTGCAGGTCTTTTTCCTCTCCCCATCTGGAGACCCTGCCTGTGACCTGGAACCCCATGGAATGACAGAATTGAATAAAGTTTATGGGCTGGCAGCCCCTATGCAAGAGGCCACAGCTTGAGAGGCAATGGGAGCTTGCAGAAGATATCCCAACCAACTTTCCCCACGTCTGAAAATATCTCCCCCCACATTATCCACACTGAGCTATATTATTTTTGACACAATTTTGATCCTCCTGACCCCAAGATGTGGGTTTTTTCTCTTTTGTTTGTGTCTTGGGCAGCTCCCATGGTTACCCAGCCCAGCTCCCAGGGGCTTCAGCTCTTTGCTGATCCCCCTTCACCTGCTCTGGATGAAATTACAGACACTATCAGAAAGTTTGACTTCAATTAAAATTCCTAGCAATTGCTGAAGGTAGAAAAACATTTGCTTTGCTATAAAACTGAATCCATATGGGTTTGTACAGTATTAAATAGAGCAGATGGAGGGTACAATTTCTGGAAGAAAAGAGGATCTAAAGAATTGGAACATCACTTAGATCAGGTTAAGAGATACTTGACCGCAGAAGGTCAGGAAAACTTTTAAAAGTTTTGGATGAAGAAATCTGCAGCTTTCTCAGCTGGTGGTGACTGAAAACTCATAGTTCAACCTTACACCTCACATGAAAGAATTTCCTATCAGTGTAACAGCAAGACTGAGGAATATTAGAGAAGAGAACTCAGGAGATGGCAGGAGGATCTCTGTGTTGGTCTGTTGTTGATTGTTAAGACATCCTCAGCTTCTCACCAGAACGTTTCATTCCCAAAAAGTCTTTTATGAGGTCAGTTGTCCTTGAAGAAACTTTGTGACTTGAAAATGAATAGAAAAGGATGAGGAAATATTAAGGGTAAGTAGAGTTTTCTAACACCCCCACTTGCAAAAAAGTCTGAAACAGCTCTCAGCCTCTTTTGTTTGGTTGGGTTTTTTTCCCTTTTTTTATAAACTTCCACATGCTTAAATATACTCCACCATTTTGTCAAGGTGGCTCTAGAAAAAACCAACGTTGTCTTGGTTCTGTTGCAAAAAACAAAGCTGCTCTCTGGGTAAGGAAAAAAAGTTGTTTCAAAATAGGCAGAGAACAAAGCATTTGTAGGCATTTGCTCTTCACTCATCAGAAAATCAGACAGGAAAAGAAAAAAACAGAAATATGAAATGCAGCTATTTTTTCAGTAAAACATTTTCCCTTTTTCTGAAGCTATTTGTGTAGCCTTAAGGGAGGCAAAGGAGTGGTGAAAAGAGATTTTTATGGTAGTTTAGTGCAGCATTTCCTTGCTGAGTGATCCCAGGAACAGCATCTCACATGCTGAGCTCTCAGCACCGGGATCCCTCCCTCTCCTGACCGGGTGTGCCAGTGACAACTCCCTGTTTTGGAGGAGGCTGAGGCTGAGCAAAGCTGTGTGGAGCTGTGTGGAGGTGGAGCTCTCCTTCAGGGAAAGGTTTGTGGAGCAATCAGAGAGAGGGGACAGCTCTGCCAGAGGCCCCTGGGACACCAGTGATGGATTTGCAGTATTAAGGAGTGGCAAACACTGATTTTAGTCTCCAGAAGAGGAGTGAACTCATGTCCACTGCAATATCAGTGAGCACAGGGAGAGCTGGAATGCTGATGGAAAAGCCAAACGAGCTCCTCCAGTGGCCCAGGCAAGGCCAGGATGGCTCTGGGAATGAGAAATGAAGCTGGATTTTATTGGTGATTGAGAGAGAAACGGGGAAGACTGACTGGTGATCAGAATGCAGTGTTGCTGTCAGCTCCATGTGCTTACATACCACTCCAGGAAGGCTGGAAATTTTTACTGCAATGCCTGGGCCAAACATCACACAAACAGACTTACACATTTTGCAACATCTCTTGAATCTCTTGATTCAATCTTCTTTCCTGTCACCTTGATCAAATCTTCAAAGCTCTGTTTGCTCGTGCCAAGGCATCCTGGTTATCAAACTGAGGGTGCTAATTAAATCCACAGGACTCTGTTTGGGTCCCATATTTCCCACAGGATTTGATCTGTGGATGGGCATGGCAGCGAGTGCTGGGACTCAGGCTGATTCTGAGCTTGTGCAGCAGTTAATTTATTGCTAATTGAATAATGCATGAGCCCTTCCACCTGAGACTGCTGAACTTCCCTTATGATCTGCATCCAGCTTTGGAAGCAGTGGGATAAACCTCTTCCAGCTTACATTCAGTACCTGCACTGAAACATCCTGAGTGTCAGCTTCTGAAATATGCACACTATGGAAATTTTACTCAGATTTGGCAAGGATTTCATGGTGCTTTCCATATTTTCCCCTGGATTTTTATCATCCCAATCAATTCAGAAGATGTAACATTCAGATCTTAATAAGCTGTAAGCAAGCATTTATTTCCTTTATAATTTTCTATTAATTACACAGCAGCTAACGACTTTTAAGAGTCTGCTAATAATTAATTTACATTGGCTGTCTTTAATTGCCTGTTAAGTACCTGGACTCATTTGTGAGATTTATATGGAATTGTTGCCAAAAATGTCTTGTGCAACTGCACCAGATCCTTTTTCTGCCTGAATTCTCTATTGTTCCATGCCATGTTTATCATGGTTACTTTCCTTTTGCACAGCTAGCCTCTTAGCAGCTTAGATCTAAAAGCATTTAAAGCAATTATCTTCTGTAATTACCTTCCTCCATTTTTCTGACTCTTTTCTAATAGTAAAAAAGACAAAAAAAACCCACAACCCTGCTCAACAACAAAACAACAACTTTGGTCAGGCATTCATTATTTGCAATGAATAACTGTGTAATCTGTAACAAAGCATACACTAACAGTTAAGACTTGTCCCTGAGACTAAAAGATTAATTTATCTTCCAAGAAAATAATCTAAATTTAAAATTGAAATTCCGCAATTCCATGCCGGAAAGAAAATGAGCTCCTTTTAGCATTTCAGGTGGTGTGGAACATTTCTCTGGTCATGGCATGCAGGGATGGGAATGAGCTTTGCCACCCCAAGCAGATTTTCCACCAGACCATCCCTCAGCACACCCCTCCCTCCCAGCTCCCAGCGCTGAGGAAGCTGCTGGAACACGGGGACAGCTCTGAGGCTGAGTCCATGGGAAGGTTCTGACACGAGCACATCACTGCACCACCCTTGCACTTCACAGAAAGGCATTTTCCAGGGGAAGAACATCCACAGGAGTTTGTCTGTCTCTCTCAGTAACTGGCCATGCCCTGAAACAGGAGTGCTTCTATCTTTCCCCCCTTCTTATCTAACATAGCTGTGGATGTTCCTATTATCCATACAAATGTCTAATCCCGTTTGAATCCCACTAAATCCTTATCTGTCCCACAGGGTAAATTTTCTTTTTGTAAAAACCCTGATTGCTTTCAGCCCTTTTCAGATTTGTAAGTGATCCATCTCTCTTGTCCTTGTATGATGAGAAAGGGTAAATAGGAGTTTCCTTCCACCTGCTGTGTGTTGTTTGGCATACCTCTTACACATTCTTACTTTATGAGGTACTCCACTAGGGTAATATCCTTAATCCTTTTCAGCCTCATTTCATAGGGAGGGGGTTTGTTTAAACAGGACTTTTTTCTCTTTGGATGGAGAATGAATAAAATTATGAGATGTGAAATCTATAATTTGACTCACCAGAACTGTAATTTTACGCAAGTATAATTCCATTGAAATCAGCATCTCCTAATGTGCAGGGCCTGTCTCTGCTCTGCCTGTGCCTGCAGTGGCACCGTATCATTTTCTGTCCTCTTCTGCACATTAGTGAGCAGCTTTTATCCTTTTTTTGCAGCACAGCTGTACACGGAGCAGAAGGCTTCCTGCCACTCTGCAGAACAATTCCCAAGGCTTTCTGTGACCTGCTTCCAAATAATTTGGACACTCACACCATGCCCAAGCGGAGAGCTCTTGGAGAGACAATCTCTGGGCTGATTTCACTGCTGGAAATGTGCTTGGCAAGGAACACAAGATGGATGGGGAGGAGGCAGAGACCACATGTGGCCATTTATTTTAAGATATGTAAATGGCTGGCAATACTCTCGTTCTGTAATATTTTATACCAGTGGCTGTATCTTAATAACACAACAAGTTATGTTTTATTTTGATGATATCCAGAGCCCCCACCTTCACTTGGGTAAGGTGCACTAAACAAATGTCTCAGCCACAACAGTGTGGATAAATGGAAGATGTTTTTCCCTGCTGTACAGATGAGACTCAGGGAGAGGTAATGTTGTGCCCAGAGCCTCCTCAGAGATTTGTTAGCAAGGTGGAAATTGGATCTGCAGTTCCCCAGTCCCAGTCTGGAACTTTAAGCCCTCAGCACTGCTCTGCCTTGTTCCTCAGAGACAGAGAAGCTCAGAGACTAATAACAGGAATTTTTTATGCAGTGCCCCAGCCAGCCAGATTTTGTATCACTGTCAAACTACCTGCCCAACAAAGTGCCTGAACTGAGATATTTAGGAACAGAAAAGGTTCTGGGCTTCATATTAATTAAAATGGCATTTTTAATTAATGAAATAATGATGACCTTTATTTGATCATATACTCCAGAAGCAAGTGTCATAATTTCAAGTGTTTTTTTTTTAACAAAATGATTACAGCTTTGCTTTACATAAATAATGTTATTCACCTTTAGCTCCATCCCCACCTCACTGCTGTGCCCCGGGGCTCTGCAATATACTGGAGAAAACCTTTAAAAGGAACCAAAACAAACACCAAAAAGCCAAACACACACAGAGCCTGAGAACTGTTTAGGGCAAGTGATTCCTTGGCCCTTGCAGTACCTGCCTTCTCTTAAATGTGATGGCTGTAAAACACACCTGGCAAATTAAGAACAGGATGAATTTTAAATGCTGCATGAGACCCCTCTGAGTTTAAATCAGTGTGGCATAATTAACGCTGTTCCTCCCAGATAAAGGTCTTCTGGCCTGTCAACATCTTTTAATATTCTTCAGTCTGAATAGAATGTTCTTTTGGCAATAGATATTAGTTGGCAGGAAAAATTACTCATGACCTTTTAGCTTACACAAATAATTCAGGCTTTTTTTTTTTTACTTAAAGCCTGCACACTGCATCTTCCAGAAAAAGTGACAAAACATAATGGAAATAATTCTATTTTAGCATTCAGTGCTGGGTGGTTGTTTTCAGGCAGGAAAAAAACCAATATGAACCTTTTATTTTTTTTTAAGGGCTAGAGTCCAAGAGAGACAGAATTTCATTATTAGGCCATGCAAATTACTCAGTGGCCTGTGTGCTGCTGGTGCTCACAATATTTGGATATTTTTACTGTATTCTGAGCGTTTCTGACAAGTGCTGGAAGCAGGCAGGCTCTAACATGCAGCATTAGGGTGGATTCTGTCCCTCACAAAGGCATGGACAGCACCAAGGAGAAACCCTGATTAATGCCACTCCAAACCCAGTTTGTGCCATCACACGGGACTGGGAGCTGCCTGGGTTGGGTAGGGCTGGGACAGGGATGAAAGGCAGAGGAGCCAGCATCAGGAATTGTGGTTTATGGTTCAACCTCAGCTCTGGTGCAGCAGATCTCCAGCTGTGCAATACCAGCGAGGCAGAGAGGGAGAGCAGATGCTCCCTCCAAGACCCAGATGTGCCTGTGGAAGGGGTTGTGGCCCCCACGTCCTCATCATTACCCTGGTCTGCTGGGAGTCCATTTGCTTAAGGTCAAAATCAACCAGGCTCTTTTAGATCACTTGTTCAAAATATCTAAATGAAGCCTTGCAAATCTTTGCTGAATTACTGGGGAGAGAAAACTTCTGCCCAGAAAGTAAAAGGCAAGTGACCTCAGGCAGGAATCTCTCCTGTCACTGAGGCCAGACTGGAAAAGTGATTTTGACTGGATTTACTCCTCGATTGGGTGTTGGTGTTCACACACCAAGTGGGAAATTCACTGACCCAGCAGCTCTTCCACACCCCGAGAAATTACCATGCAAGGTTAGCTCACTGCTTTACCAGATTCTGATGGTCCAACCTGCATAAAGACAGCACTAAATAAAAAGTTTTTCTTCTGTAGTTAACTTCAGACACTCTGTTCCATCAGTGTGGACATCTGCTCCCATCCCTGGGTATTCCTGACAAAATCTGAAGTATTTCCCAAGATATTTACTGCAGTGAATACTGTACTCCTTAGAGACATGGATAAAGTTGTAAATAAGGGTTAAATGTAATTTTATATCAAATTTTGGGGCTAGATATACTTAAATTTGTGTATAAGGTTGTATATGAGAGCTAATTGTAATTTTATTAAAAATTCGGGTTGGGCATAAAGTTGTAGATAAAGAGTTAAATGTAATTTTATATAAAATTTGGGCTCAAGATGTACTTAAATTTCCCCATTTGGTCCAAATTTACATTTGGCAAAGTAAGCACAAGCTGACATTGACAGGAGGAGGAAAGCTCTCTGTTTTGCTGACATCATGTTCCAGTTAACAAGAACAGCCAGAGCTGTTAGAAATCCAGTATTTCTCAGGGTGGTCAAGAGCAAGGCAGGATTTCCCATCGGTGAAAAACCCAGGGCTTGGCATCCCAGCCCCGCTCCTCTGGCTGCTTCTGCAATTCCCACACGTTCCTTGCACCGCTGGTGTCAGCAGTGGGGAATTTTCACAGCCCACACCAGGGCTGTTGGAACTGCAAGGAGCACAAGAGCAGCAGCAACTAGAGCTGTTAGAGGTGGCTGAAAACCCCGCAGCCAAACACGGAATTACCCAGATCTCGAAGCGCTCTGCATTCATTAGGAGTGCAGAGTGAGGCCGTTTTTCCATGTAGAAAACAGAAAAGATTGAGCTGTTTCTCTAGTGAAGTCTTGGAGAAGAGCAAAAGTCTGGGTTACAGAGATCTAGTCTCTAGATTTGTCTTGAGTAGAGGAGCATGTTTTAGGCAGAAATAACCAAATCAGAACCAATTTCTTCATACTGGGAATGTTCTGTCATGCAAAAACCCCCAAAGCAACCTTGGGCTTTTACCTGGAGTGAAACATTTCGTCAGCTTTTGGATAAAATCCAAGTTCTGTGCAGTAAAACAGAAAGTGAGGCGACAAAAAACTTTATTCCAAAATCCAACACCCACTCCCCTCCCAACCAGGCAAACCCTGTGCAGCCTGACTGGTTCGTTTTATGGAACTGGGGAGCGGAGTTACAGACTCTTCCTTGTTTTAAAATCCCCTGCTTTTGCCATCTGCTGGGATGAACCACTTGCCACTCATTAGCTCCTTTTTCAGGTTAATTAAGCTTTGCAATGGCCAGAGCCTCCACCGACACTGCCTGACACACTCAATTTATGCTGTGCCATTGCCACTGGATGGCATTAGTTAGTTGTGCTACAGCAGTGGATGTGAAAGGGATCAATTAAATGTGGACAGCTTTTGCCAATAAGTATTAAAGCATGAAACTGTTTAATTCCCATTAAACTGGGAGTTCTCCTTGTTTTCCAGGGGATGGCCATGGGCACTGTGTTTGCCTCCCAATGCTCATGAACAGGCACTGGAAGGAAAATCAGTGTCTCCTCTTGTTTCGATATAAAAGACAAATAAGCTTGTCCTGGCAGTAAGAAACCTTAATGCAATAATGCTCCAGTTGACTTTTCCCTCACAGATTGGCGTTTCAGCTACTGCTCTGATAACCTCATAACCTACAAATTCCGATTTCAGCCATGGAAACCAACACAGGTCAAAGCCTTAACACCAGTAACAAAGCTTCAGAGCCCTCCCAAAATCCTAAGACACTTTAAACGGAGTGTTTCAAACTAAGCTGATTGCTAGATTTCCTTCTGCAGCAGCCATGTGTTTCAGAGTCATGCCAAAGCCCACAATAATCCAGCTGAAAGATAAATACACACAAACACAACCCATTTCTAACCCACTCACACCGTGGCACACAACAGGGCTTTGTTCACTGCTGGGGTCAGAATCTGTCCTCGTGTGGGGCATTCCCTGGGAGGACTCAGCTCCCACAGTGCTCCCTCTTCTAGCTTGGAACACTGAGGGGGAAAAAACCAACCCCAAAAACAAACCAAAGGGACCTCTGGACTATTTTCCCCGTTCCTTCCCCAGAATGTCTCCTCCTAAGAGTATCTGACACTGGGTACAGAACTCTGCTCCTTCCCCTGAGGGGATCTCAAATCCAGCTCCATTCCCTGGGCACAGCAGGAGCAGAAGCTCCTGGGAAGTGCCTGGACAGCACAGAGGGGAAGGGGTGGGAGAGCAGGGTTTGGGTTTTGCTGTGGGGTGCACAAGGTTGTTTTCCAAGCTGTGCAGTGCAGTCACACTCGGGGAGGTGTCCCGTAGATCCTCAGGCATAGCCAGGACACAGGGTAGGTCACTGGCAGGAGCCCTGAGCACTCCCAGCAGGGCTTTCTGAATTTACCAAAGGCACAGCCCAGTCCTGCTGGCTTTAGGGTGCAGCTGGAAACCTGTGAGCCAGGACAGACTCCAAGGGCAAATCTGTCAGACTGACAAAGCAGGAAATATAAATAACAATTTACTGAAGGGAGTATGAGAGCAGCTCAGTCACCACCAACCCCCTGCTTCGTGTCAGAGGTGTGAGTACATCCCCTAGAAACTCTCTGGACATCTTCCCTTCACACTTTTTTTCTACCTCACATCCAAGCAAAAGGGAAAATATAGTAGCAAATATCTCTTCTCTTGTAAGAGGATCTAAATGTAATGTATTTATGAATCCCATTAATAATGGAATAAGGAATTGATGCATAAGAATGAAAACATTTACACAGCACAAAGAAGCAGCTTTTACTATAAATTATTAATAGCCTAATAATGACAATATGAAATAATAATTAACAAAGGCACAGCTATTATCACCCAAACAAGAAATAGCTTGACTTAACAAAGGATCCTACATAACAGATATGCTAATCTTATTTTCCAATTTCTGGAAGCATTTTCTGTTACTTTTCAAAAACTCATTATCAAAGTCACAAGTAGGAAACTACTCAAACATTGCAATATTTTGGTTGTAAAACAATTTAATAGTTATTATAAAGGCTTTTTTTCATCTCTCTGTGGGAGAACAGGATGAATTCATTTATGCAAGAGTAATTTCTTCCAGAGTCATATTGCCAGATGATTTATTTGTGGAGTGGGACAGACAATAATAAAGTCTCAGATTTAAATAGCGCCTTTCATCCCAAAGGATCCTGAGGTACTTTCCGAGATCTATCTCTGCTCAGGGATGCTCCCCCACCTGTGCAGAGATGGATGGGGCTGTTTAGCAGCGTGCACAGAAATGCTCTGCAGCAGCTTAAGGCAGGCACTGAGGAGCACCAGAGGCTCAGAGACCACAGGTGGGATCAGAATCCACTCCTAACCAGTGGATTAGGGTGAAAAAACAGGAGTTTTCTCAAACCTGTGGTTTGAATCACTGGGTCTCCCCCTGCTGCTGCTGGCTGTGGTTCAGAGGAGCTCCCAGCCCAGCAGGACACAGCTCTGCTGCCTTTAAGATCCTTTAAGGCACAGCAAGGTTTTGGAAATGTCCCTGCCTGCTCAGAATTGATTCTTCCCCAGCCATGCAGAGGGACCCCCTGCACACCCTGGGGAACCACTGCCCGCCACAAAGTCCCTGGTTTGTGTGCTCAGAAGGTTTGGGAAAAACCCGATTTCTTCTGACCTGTCTGGGCAGCTAATCCCGTTCTTTAGGATCAATTCCAGAACGGTCCGGGTCACCTGAGAGACTGGACATGGATCCCAGCCCCCGAAAGCATTGAACAGCAATTAGCTGCTGAGCAGCGGGTGAGCATCGCTTTTCTCAGCACTCCTCATGCTCACAGTGAGTGTTAAACACCAGCCAAGCACAGCAACATTCACCTGTTCCCGTGCTTTTATCCCAAATTCTCTCCAGGCAGCCAAAACGCTTCCGGTGCTTTCACTGGCTTTGGGCCACGAGGCGTTTTCTTTTTCAAGTCTTTCAGAAGAGAGAAATTCCTTTTTGCTTTTATTTCTTCCATTTTATCATGCAATACTTGAGTGCAGTTTCTGGCCAGGAGTTGCTCCCTCAGCCCAAAGGAGTCGTTCTGAAGCCCCCACAGCTGCCAAGAGCAGAACCGATGGCTGCAGGCAGACACTGGTGATTAAAGCAGTTTAAAACCACCAGAAACTTAATAGCAGACAATTTATGCTGCACTTGATAAAGATTCGAGTCGTAGGTGGTGCAGTCTTTCCCAAAAGTCAAGGGACCAAGGATCTCACACCCAGAGCTGCTGGAGCACCGAGGCCTCCAATGAACAATTTAGGTCACAAGAATTACAGACAGGGAGTTTAAGCACGGATTAATAAAAAAGCAATTTCCACTATCAGTGCTTTTCAGTATGCTTGATAATCCTTTGCTTTTCATGAGACAGAAGTGCCCTGACCCCCAGGTCGGTACCCACATGGTTTGCATAAGGCCTGCAGAGGATAATAAATTGGGGTTGCCATTTCCTGATCCTTGTTTAGTCCTGGAGCAATCTGTTGTGTGACAGCCCGTGTAATATCAGATGCTCCATGTAATATCAGATTTAGCTTATTGGACAAAAGTCACAATTCCTTGTGCTGGGATAGCAGCGGCATTTTGTGGGGTTTATTTTGTTTTCCTCTGTATGTACGGAATTATCCTTTATGCTGCGAAAGGGTTGTAGAAATAATTGTTCTTTATGTGGCACTTGGGAATATGGTTGATGCTGGTGGTGCTGGGTTGAGGCTGGAATAGATGGCCCTGAAGGTCTCTTCCAACCCTGATGATTCTGTGGAACATGGACCGTTTTAATTTATGCATTCTGCAGTTATATATAAGAGCCTTTTTATATTTACAGCATGTAATTCAGAATTTCCAATGTCTGCATTCTTGTTTTCGGTATCCAAGTCCAGAGGACAGAATTTCAATTCCTTAGCAGCTTCTTGGTGTTTCTAGATGTTTCCCTCCCGTGGTAACAAAGAAACAGTTTCTGGATATTTGGAGGAGCCAGGATGACCACCCACTTCGTATTCAGACTGAAAATTTGAGTTTTGCTCCCAAACCTCTCTCTTTCTCCCTCTCTCTCAAGGAAAGGATAAACATTCAGCAGCAGATGTTTAGTAAAGGTCACTACAATTATAAGTATGAGCAGAATCCTCCAGTAAACGATGAAATTCAATACTAAGTGTTTCCTGACAAAATGGAATTAATTACTACAGTCTTCCCTGCCTAAGATCATATTAAATTAAATTTTTAAATTATTGCAAATCTAAATAAAGCAAAGATGTGCTAAAGGTTTGTACAAGGGATTGTCATTCAAGGCCCTGCTTATCTAAGGGGAAGCCTGAAAGTTGCTGGCAGCAGCTGGTGGGAGAGGATTTAAGGGCAGGTTTGAAGTTTGTGCTAACTGGCCATCCCTAAATGTGTATAAGGTGACATACTTGAGTGATTATGCCCAACTGGTGGATTTCTTTCCAGACAACTCATTAGCAACAGCAGCAGGTTTTTGCAAGGACACAGAGACACAGAGACACGGGATTTTTATAACATTTGATTGGCACTTCTGGACAACGCCGCACCAGAAATATGGAAATAGGAACACATTTATTTTTCCATCTAATGGTGCAAACCCAGGATTGCTGTGGATGTGTTTTCCAATATCTGCATAAAGTAAGGCCGTGTGTTCCCAGCATACACAAATACTGTGTGCTGGAGTTCAGAAAACAGAGGAGGAGTGCACAATACAGAGAGAGGAGAAACTCTTGTATTAACATATTCCTACTCATATCTCCAGCCCATTAGCATCCTCATCTCTTGGGAAAACCACATTCCTGGTGGGAGATTTAATCACTGTCAGGCTGAAACACCTCGTCCAAAAAAACTAAGGAGTCCAGCACTAATAAGCTCTTAAAATGGATGGAGATACTTTGCAAATTGATGTAGAGTGTTACTCAATTAGAAAAAAACAATATTATACAACGCCATTAAATGCCGAGCAAATCTCTTGATTCCCAGCCTCTTGTTACCATGAAGAGAATTTTTCCTTCACGGTGGTGATTCCCAAGGAGTTTCCCCAGAGGAATGGAAGCCTGGAACCCGGGCAGGCACTCAGGGATGTGTGAACCACGGCAGTGCCTGCCTTTGTCTGCCACACAAAGCTGCCAGGGAGAGCACCGGGGTCATTAAAAATCATGATAGCATCTTGTGCTTAATGGAGTACCACAGAAAAAGGAAATGAGCCTTGAGAAGCTGAATGCCCTTTACTCAGTCCCCGAGCATTATTTCTTCTTGTCCTTATGTTCTAAATTAATATCTTGTTTTCCAAGCAGCGTAGCATTTCCATTACAATCACATGGCGCTTAGGGTTGGCGGAATCATTACCCAGGCTGTTTACATCGATTCCCAGGCAGCCTGTTCTCCCGGGATCGCTGCTCATTCCCTCTTCTGGGAGATCCTGCTCTCAGGAACAGCCAGGAATGGGGTCAGGAATGGGGTCATTCCCTGTTCTGGAAGGTCCTGCTCTCAGGAACAGCAGAACCCTCTGGCACTTTGTTTGTAGTGACAGAGAACCAGGCATTGCTTTTTTCTGCTCGGGATGTGCCATGGAAAACATTTCCCTGGCATCTCTTTTTACTGGACTTTCCACAGGTTCATATACACAAAACCAAGAGCAATTCTCGTTCACTGGTCCCAAATCACACACCTAGGATTAGGTTTCCTGTTGGTTATTGATCCCTTAGTCTTTGATGTTAATTTATCCCATTCTTGGGTTCTCTCATCAGTCTTTTTCCAGCCCAGGTGTCTCTGGCCATACCAGGAGTGACGTTTGGAGTTTCTGTTCATCAGTGTCCATTAATGGCCCCGTATCTCCCGTGCCCCTCTGCTTACTCCCAGAATATGGAGATGTCAGTCTCACCAGGCCTGACCCTGGTGGAACAGAAAAAAACCCTTCAATTCTCTTTCTTTTGAAAAGAACCTTCAATTCCCTTTCCCCTGGGCAAAGGTGGGCAAAGCCCTGACTGCAGTGACAAAAATATTTTCAAAGTTGCATCATTTCCAACAAAGGCACAGTGGTTATGTCAGGACACAAATTCCCCAGGCTGAAGAATCCAGCACTGTGCCCCATTCCAGCAAGGGAAAAAATCCAGCATTCTGAAAAACTATAAAAATAGGAACAGAATTTCTTCATATTGTAACTCCTGCATTCCAATTCCTAACCTTGATTGCCTATCTCCGCCTAAAACTCATAATTAAACTTTTTAAAGTATAAATACTTTTTGTTATTTGAAATCTGCTCTTTCATATCTTCAGGACTGATCTATCTTGTTGAATAAAGGCTAGAATGTCTGGCAGATATATTGTGCAGGGCTCAATCTCATCTATTTCCAAAGAAAAGAGAAAAGAAGATGAACTGTTTTTTTCCAAATGAAAAATTGATGCTGCCTATCCCTGAGAAAAATTGTCTGGACAGAAGTTGTGAGACCATTCTGATAATGCTTCAATACAGGATATATATTTATATATATATATTCATATTTAAATGTATAATTACTCATGCAAGGAGAAACAGGACTGTTTTGTTTTAAAAAACCCTCACAAATTGTTAATAATCATACTAATACAATTCCTTAATAAAACATTATAAAATACCCTGTCCCCCTAAATTTAAATACTGATATGGCATCTGTTTCCTTTCTTTTCTCTAAATTTCTCCTGTGTTCTAAGGCTGACTGAAACCCAACAGTAATGGAATGGCCCTGGGTTTCTTGGCCAACCCTTTAAAAGTGGAGGATGCAGCCAAACCTGATTTGCCAATTTCAATATGACAGCTTTATTGCCTGCTGTTTAGCATCTGCCACAATTAGAGCCATTAGAGGAAAATATTTTATCATTATATGAGAATTTTTCATCTGTGGAAATATTTCTGCACAGCATCTAGTAAAGTATTCTTACACAGTCTCCAATTATTCAGATTTTTCAGTCTTAATTCTTTCTCTAAATCAATGTGGCTCATAATTATTTTAAGCTTTGTGAATTAGCTCTTTTAAAAGCACTGCTATACATTCCATGACAGATTTGGACTTTATTCTGTTTGCATATTACAAATATAATCCAGCTATAATCATCTACTCCTAAAAAGCGGTGATTTTTTAGTCCTCTATCATATCAGCCTTTTGTTCCCAATGCCCTAATTCTGTGCTAAATGTGCTTTTTGCATTTCACCGTTTTCACTTTGCTGTGCCAGGTGCAAATCCCCTTTTTTCTGGGTGTGCTTTCCCCTTCATGGCAGTTCCTGCTCCACCACACCAAGGATTGTCTGGGTTTTGCACAAGTTGGAGAATTCTCTTGAAATCTGCTCTGATTTTCCCATCAGTTCTTTCATTCACAGTGCTCAGTCATCTCCATTTTCTCTTGGTCTTCAGGGACAAACCCTGAAATTCTTCAATAAGAAATGTGGATCCTGTGGGCTTTGAGATGGATCTCCCTCAGAGGGGTCTCAGAGAAAGCAGAATTCTCTGAGGATGTCTCAGATTTGGGATTTCACACCTGGCAAACATGGCATGAATTACGTGGCTTTTGTGCTCCACTGCTCTTGTTTAACCTCTTGCAAGGCACTGCACTGGTTCCTTGGCTTCCATCAATGAACAGTTTTATCTCTCAGAAGCATCTGGTGCCTTAGGAACCCACGTCCTGCTGGAAGTGGAGGCTGCTGGGGCTCCTAATTCACCTCAGCACTCTGCAGAACCAGGACCCGGTGTCACTTGTTCTTCCTGAAGAACTTTGATAGCTGTGGGCCCTAAGTCCCATGGGAGAGTCAATCACACATCAAACTGTACAATGGGTGGTGAGAAATGCAGTCGTTTTTAACTCATCAGTGAAAAGATTTATGAACTTCAGCTGTCCCACAGAAGGTCTTTGGGAATTTCTCATTTTTCTTACAGTGCTGAGCAAAAAGCTTGACTAACAATGCCTGAAATAGACACCCAAGCCGAAGAGCAGAAATTTGGAGAGCCAGGATACACCACTTTCCATCCCTTCCACTTGGCACCAGAAATGTTCAGCTATTCAAATCAACTTTCAAGGATTTATGAGCAATAAATCATGCTACAGTCAATTTACTTAGGATTTTCTCCTGAGCTGATTTTTATATTACACTTAAGGGAAACCAAAGCATTTATTTGCAAGGCTCAAGAATGTCACATCATATAATTTCTGTTTCAGCCCTGTTTCAAAAGAAATAGCAATGTTTCACTTGTATCAAATTTAATTTAGGCAAAACAGAGAAGTTACAGCAATAGTTTTCACCACAAGAACCCATGCTAGTGGTGAATGCCAGGCATGGCAGGAACCCTGAACTACAGATCTGAGTCTTTACCACGATTTTTGCACAGTTAGAATCCTGCAAATGCTAGTTTGTCTTTATAATTCAGCTTCTAATTACTGTAAAAAGCTGAAATATCTCTGTAAATTATTGATTTTGAAATGCATTCTTTTCGTCCCACACCAAGAATTCAAATAAAAGTGTGATATAAGAAAATACAAGTCTTCACGTCCCCCCTGCTATTGCTGTGATGTTTAATAAGGTAATGCTGTCCCTGTTAGATCAGATCACAGCCAGGTTCCCAGCAGATGATAAACAGTGGACTCGGAAATAAAGAGCAGTTTTATTTTGCTGTCATCATTATAGAATGTGTCACTAACTGTTGCTGTATTTAGAGCTAATTATATTTGTCTTTAGCTATTACAGCTGCCCTACCTCCCTGCTTACATATGAGGACAGAAGAAAGAGATTTTAATACTAAAAAGAAAGGTAAAGTAGCAGTGAAATGCATTCTCCTGGCAACAACTGTAAGTGTTTTAGAGACAGACCCCCGTGGAAAGCTCCTATTTTTATCCTGTAAGAGTCTCCTCTGACAATATCTCACAGTTTGAATCTAAGGAGCCACAAAGCACTTGAAAAGAACTTTGCCCAGCTTTAGGGGGAAAAAAAAGAGAGACTCGGAAAACAGAAAATCATCTCCTTTTTTGTTAAAGAACACTTGAAAAATAACTGCTGACAAATCACAACAGCATCCCACAAAAAAGGCACTGCTTAGCAGTGGCTGCCAGTCTGTGAGAGGGACAATAAAAAGAGAAAGACGTTTCCAGAGGAGGTTGTTCTGATGCCCTGGTGCTGTTTTCCTGGCTGTGCTCTCTGTAATTGGCATTTTGCTGCTCTCACCTGAACCCACCCAGAGCTGGAGTGGGGCACAGCCAAACCCAGGCACAGGGCGAACACTTCTCTCGAGCCAAACACTGACGGGAACTGGAGGCTCGGTAAAATGAACAGGAATGTGCAATCTCCAAAATGTGACTCTGAACTCGGTAAAGCCCATCAAAGGCACTCATCTGCCCCAGGCACTGCAGGTGAGACAGACCCAGCTCCCAAGGAAAGTGTCCCAGGAACATCGGGAGCCGGGAGCGGGCTGGGATTCCAGCTTCAAGTCACAGGAACTTCTAATGCCGGGTCATCCAAACGTGAACCCTCTGAATATTATTTCGACAAAGCAAAGGAAAAAATAAAATTTATATTGAAATTGCCTTAAGAAGCAAAAACAATTTGCTTCAGTCACGGCCTGCCAGAAGCGATCTGCCCAAGTTCAGTGGCTGAAGTCTGTTTCACTCATTTATGTTCCCTTTGCCACAGCAATTGATGTCAAGTGTGAGCCATTGGAAAGTTTAGAAAGGCAGCAAACAAGCTGTAAACAAGTGACTGAGGGAGAGGGAAATGTTTTATGGCTGGCAGCTTGCATCAGGTCGGAGAGTGGTGTTTGGGAGTGCAGTGCAGTTACAGTGTACACTGATTTATCGTGTTTATGGCAGCAATATTAGATGACTGTGCAGTGTAAAGGAGTGTCAGCCCTGCATTCCAATCGCTGTGCCGTGCTCCATCTGTGTGATTTACAGGAAAACACATTCTGTCATCAAGCTTCTTTCACTTTTCTCTTTTTTCTCTTTAGGAAATCTGACTTGAGTTCTGTGTTAAATGATGATTGCTCACAAACTGGAAAGGGTGAACAATTGCAACTGCAACAGAAGCTGAAACCCTCGGGGACTTATAATTTTATTTTTGCTATGAAACAATTTCACTTCTAGATGGATGTGCACAACTTGTAAGAGGAGAAGGAAACAAGGAACATGAGAAATGGAGGAGCTGAAACACAATAGGATCCAATATTCTGTGCTTTTGATCAAAACAAAGATGAATAATCCGGAACCAAGGGGCAACATTAGCTTGCAGCAGGCAGTGTTATTAATGGAGCTAAATAAATTGCTGAACAAGAGGCATCTCCATGATAAACTGCAGGTAAATCACAAAACCACCATTGTTTGGTTTATTAATTGGAGGGATTTTCATTTCGTTTTCCAGGCCATTGGCTTCTCTGAGCCGCTCTTTTGGAATATTTTGAAGTGTACAGTCCAAATTTTAGCATTCTGAGTGGTCATAAAGTCAAGGACATCCATGTTTATGAGGAGAGGAGAGGAGAGGAGAGGAGAGGAATACACAGCCCACTTTCACGTGGCCAGACTTAAGGCTTCCACACAGCTCCGAGTTTCTTTGAAAACAAAATAAGAACTAAAAAAAGGGATAGCTTGACACTCCAGTGCCTGAGAGAACTCGCTGCATTTGCACAACAAACGGCAGCTGGAAGCTGCTTCCCGAATAAATATTCAAAATTATTTAATTGATAAATGCATCTCTTAAAGGAGGGAGAGAACTGTCACTTCCTCCACAAGGTGAAACCAATTAAAGTTTCCACTGTTTTTATCAGAAAAGAAAAACAATCCAGCAACAAGAGTAAGGAGCAATTACCGGTATTTCACGGCAAAAAAGACTCTTGACAAAAAAGCAAAAATAGTAGAAATTTTTTATGAAAAAGTGAAGCACTTAATCTTCTCTAGCAGGGAGGGTTTGAATTATGACTTATGCAGCTTATAGGTCTTGTGAGTGGAATTGTTCATTTATATTTGTTGGTTTTTTATAGCAAACAGTGGAAAGAAGGAGCAAATACACATTTCTGGACATGAACAGAGGGAGGATATGAGAGGCCATCAGTGCAAACAACAGATTATGTGGAAACATTTCTTGTTTCTGGAATAAAGGACAGATGGACCATGGAGAATGGATTTGAGTGACCACTGTGTGATTCTCTATTCTTACACAGTGCCATTGGCTTTACAGCATCTAAAGATACTAAAATAAAAATGTGTTAGAGTGACTCCTTTTTGAGCTTAGTATATAACATTTCAAGTGGAAGAAGCAAGCGTGGGGCTCTTTTTATCTTCACTTTATGTTCAGTATCTTGGAGTCAGCCAAGGCTCATTTTTTAAAGACATCTCTGCCTCCCTGTGTTAAGGAAACTGCTCAGTCTGATCACTCCTGAGAAGAAGGAGTTTCTCAAATACAAGATCTCATTAGGAAAATATCTATTTGCCCCTGCCGTCTGAGAAAATGCATTTCATTGCAATTACATCCATGCTGCAAGCACTAGATGTGAGTAAAGATGAGGTTCCTGGAAGGCTGCTCCATAAACCCATCAGGACAAATTTGCTGCTAATGTTTTCTTGGATAGATCCTGAACAATTGCTATTTGTATTACGGTGGAATTAAGAGCCTCTCAGTTGGAGATCCATCATACTTGAGGCATTAAGTACTTGATAAGATCTCCAGTGGATTTTGTGGTTTTAATTGGGACAAAAACAACTCATAAGCAGCCACTCTATCATAGGACCATGGGAGGAGAAAACCAAAAAGGTATTTGGCAGGAGACTGCCCTAATCTCCAGCCTGTCAGATCAAGCTGTCAGCATTAATAAAATCCTCACCATTTTCTCTCGGTTCTGCAATGTTACCTCAGCGTGTCCGGGCTTTTGCAGCCTCGCTGTTGCTGAAGGTGGGGCAGGGGATTTGAAGGAGCCTGGAGGGGCAGCTGGAGAAGCTTCAGAGAACTCCTTGCTGGGCTCAGCTCCCCACACCAGGCCGGGAGAGAGGCGAACACTTGAGGAGTTTAGATGGACGGGACATGAGCTCCTCTGAACCAGCCCCAGGCTGGGACTGGGCTGAGTGCAAATACAGAAATTCTGGGAAGGGAAGGCAGAGCGTTGTTCTCTCCCTGCACCATCAGTCCTCAGGGAATGGCTGAGAAATACACGGAATTTGCTGTGTCCTCGGGACAGAATATTGGCCGTGCCATTTCCATGGGAGATCCTTTTCCTTGCATGTAATCCATGACTGCAAATCCCAACAATAATTTAGAACAGCGATAATCCTCCACAGCACTGATCCTAAAGATCTTTACAGCAACACAAATGAGATCAAAGGACAAATAAAACTCTCTTAATCCCTCTAAGTGTGAGTTCAACCTAATCTCACATTTCTGTCTTTTAATTCTCTCTAAATCTGTTTTTAACTTTGCTTAACATTCATTATCCTTTTTCATGCCCTAATTCTGCAGGGGGAAAAAAATCCCATGTCCAGGAGTACATTCAGCATTTCTGCACAGGGATGGCATTTTGAACATGACATTCTGGTTTCTCCTGTCAGCTGCTGGAGCGGGATGTGGGTGGAGGGGAGCAGTGGATAGAGGATCCGAAAAGGAAGATTAAGATTGATGAATGAGGTGCAAATCAGCTCCTCGGTGACGGCCCTGCCACTCGGATGAGCACAAAATCTAAAAAATTACGGTTCAAAATGAGACTGCCGGAAAAACAAAACAAATCCAAACCACCTGAAAGGCACAAAAAAACCCCCAAAACAACATCACCAACAAAAACCCCTCACCCACCGCACCGCACCTCCCCCAGCACTCCTGAAGTTCGCTGGCACTAATAGACCATAATTAGCTATTCCTTCTACCTTGCTGAGCTCATGTCATACATAAAAGATCTCATAGCTTTGGAGTGTTTCATTAATGAGGTCCTGTATAAATTGTAAGAGCAGCTATTGCTCAGTAATATTTGGAAGCCATGCCAACATTTCTATGTTCCGCTGATTTGTGTATTTTGGGATATTGAAGGCGTTTTTCATTAGGCATTATTCTTTGCTAATGTGTAGTTAATAACTTAATGGAAAAGCTTTTAAACTGCTCTGAGAATTAATCCACTCATACTTGTTTAACTGCTTGATTTCCTAATGGATATAGTGCAGGATTTAATATTCTGCTCATTTACATTACTTACCAGAAGAAAGGAGACCTTTAACTGCCTTTTCTAAAAACAACACTAAATCATGTTTAAGTTGATTGATTTCTGCATACATATTAACACAATAATGAAAGGCACAATGTCTTCATAATCCATCCATTGTGCTCAACTACAGCTGAACAGCTAGATTTATTTATTTTTTTAATTTTTACTTTTTTACTTAGTCTGAAGAAACAGCATCCCTGCTGTCTGAATGTGACATCTCACAGCTGGATTCACTCCTTTGTACAAAGGGTGGTGCTCACTTAAAATGAAATTCCATTCAGTTCATAATTATCAGAGCTACACTGATTTACATCAACCACTGCTCTAGCCCTAGACATCTGGTATCATAATTGAAAATCTTTCATCAAATACATGAGACATAAAAAAATAAAATTAAGGATTAGATTATATCCACTTAATTCACTCTGAGGAATACTTTCTGCCCTGCCACAGTCATTGAGATGGACATTGGATGGAACAACAGCAGGATCTGAAGCAGCACACAGGGAACTCTCTCATTTCAGCCCTGCCTTCCCTCCTGCAGTTATCCCAGCAGCTGCATCATGATGGTGAATTTATGACACAGATTAAAATCTTCATATATAACTCCAGCCTGAAACATCCCCAGTCAATCCCAGTGAGGATGTAAAAGATAACTGAGCACAAATCTCCTTATTTAACTCTCAAATTCACGCCCAGCACCTCGGAGCTGAACATCCACCCACGTCAGAGTCTCCAGCAGAGGAACAGCTCCAGGCACCTGCCTGCTGAGCCCTGCCTGCTCAAGCAAGAGCAATCTGCACTCGAAAAGAGAAGGCAAACAGCAACAGAAATGTCGGATGGAGAGGGCAGTGTGGAGTGAGGGCTGTGCCCAGGTCCAGGCTGATGCTGATGGGTTAACTCCCTGCAGCTCTGGTCACCCTGCACTGCAGAGCTTCTCCTCCGTGGAGCTGTCCCAGGACCACAGCACTGCTCAGCAGGAGCAGGGACTGAGCTGCACACAAAGGACAAACTTCTCACCAGTGCCCCCTAAGATCACCCTAAGATCACCCTCTGTCTGTGCCCGGGCTGTCCCAGCCCTGGGGCAATGGCACAACTGATATCCCAAGAGCTGGGCTCTCTTCTGGAAATGGCCACATTTAGAACCTTAGAAACCCTGACATGTTTCACTGAGGATGCTGTGAAAAATCAGTGTAGTGAGTGCTCAGATAGTCATAATCAGAGTGACTGCAAATCACTGCCATGAATGCAGAAACGATCAAATCCATAAAGAGCACCACAAAATTTGGTAGCTACTGCAGGCCACATGTCAGGTTTGTCAGATGATGTTCCTGCTGTCAGAGTGGCAGCTGTGGCTCAATACAATCACACCCCACACGCCCCATAAGCCAAGAGGGTGATGCAAATGGTGTGACCTGGAAGAGCTGGCATCCCTCAGAACTCTCTTGGGCAAACAAAAGCAGCAAAGGTCAGAGAAGCATCCAGGCAAATTAAACAGGATATGTACAATCCTCTTTGCTTCTTCACAAATCTTCATTTTTCTTTTCTTACGAGGCAATATCCTTTAAGAGAACTTCTCAGGAAATTAAAAAGAAAGATAAATTGGTAGACAAACATGTCAGTGGAAAGATCTGTCCTTTAAGCACTGAATCAGTTACTCAGCTGGATCACAGCACCCTGAGCTCCAGATGAGCACGGGGCTCCTGTGCCAGGTGAGGCAGGCTGGGCTGGGTTCCAGGCAGGTTCTGCTGGTCCCAGGCAGGTTCCAGTGGAAGCAGGTGCAGGACACATCCAGGGCACCCTGCCCTGCACTGGGGACACAGACATGAAGCATTCATGTGGCTCCAAGACTTTAACATGCCAGATGAGATATTAGGGAGAAATACTTTATCCAGAGGGTGGGCAGGCCCTGGCACAGGGTGCCAGAGAAGCTGTGGCTGCCCCTGCATCCCTGGCAGTGCCCAAGGATGGGTTGGACGAGGCTTGGAGCAACCTGGGGCAGTGGAAGGTGTCCCTGCCCAGGGCAGGGGGTAGGAACAAGATGAGCTTTAAGGTTCCTTCCAGGTTCCTTCTCTGACACATTCTGTGTCAGAGCTATGTTTGGATTTCTGCACATTAAGGGGTCAAGCCTTTGAGCTGATATAAATGCCTCTGCAAGACTGCAGACCAACAAAACAAAACTTCTAAATCCAAGTGAGTATGTTCCCCCTAAAGTCACAGAATGGAAGGGAGGCCCTCAATCATGTGAATAAGCAGCTGAAACAGCATAAACAATTCCATTTGAGCCTCAAGTTAATTATGGCACCATAGCTGTCAAAAATTCATCTGAAACACTTGCTGCCTAAATTGAAGGTTGGACATCCAAATTGAAATGTCATATTTATTAGTGTCTGACACTTAGAGGAATAGCCTCTTCTCCTCTGGTAGGCTGTGGCCATTAGCTGCCATTAGTGCTAATGGAGTTCTGCACATACATCACATGCACAGACATCACCCAGCCCCTTGGAACACCCCTGATGTCACATCAGAGAACAGCTGCTTTATTGCAGCGAGCTAGGAACCATTCCAGGTGAGCGTGGGCAGGGCCATTCAGACCTATACTGGTGCTCTCAGTGCCCTGACATCTGGGGCAAAACAGAGTCTTAAACAGACACTGCAAAGAGACTTTAACCCAGAGCTGCAAAGCCAGAGGGATGATATCTCAAATTTTGCCCAGATTACATATATAATTTCAGAACTTCTGCTGCCTTTCCCAAGGACTCTCCCTGCAGGCCTGTGGCTGGGATCTTGTCCATACCAACTCTTTTGGGGATGGACCCAAAACCTTCCAGCCACCAGAGCTGCATAGACAATCACAGTTATCTGCCCAGACACAGTTGCATTTCCAACTTCAGCATAATTCTCCTCCTGCTAAAGCACAGCTGAGCAATCTGAAACAAGCACCCCTGATGTCAGCAGCAGCACGGGCCATTCTGCCTCTGCTTGTGCACAACCACAATGTCATTTTCATCTCAGAGGAGACCAAGTCCACAGAGAGGGAACAAAACAAACCCCACAGTGCTGCTTGTGTTCATTTATCACTGTGGCTTCTGCCACAACCCCAGAATGCCTTCCATTATTGATTTGGCATTCCTGGCAGCCCTCTGTCAGTAGGAAGTTGAGTTGGATTTTTCAGCTGAAGATAAGTGGGACTAATTGCCATCTTCAAAGAGCTCCTGCACTGAATTAATCCTTGCACTGAGCCATTCCTCTCTGTGCTGCCCAGGGTGCAGCTCTGAGCTCGCAGTCAGGGTCACTCGGCTCTGCACACAGCAGGGACACAAAACAAATCCTAGTCCTGCTGCACACCAAAGACAATGTTACAAGCTTCAGGCCCAAAAGCACAAAGAAGGTGCTGAAGAGAGAAAACAAGAAGGATGGGACTTCATAATTTGAAGCTGGAATTGGAAAATTAAACCCCAATATGCAAATGGACCAAAACTCATCAAAGTCTGAGACCTCGTGACAGTTTGTCCATTTTGTGTCCATTTTGGGTCAACCTTGGGTGTAGCCCTGGCCAGGCTCTTGTCCTGCCCAAGATGTATCCTAGAGGCCTTTTAATAAATCTCTACTTTATTCTCAGCTCTGCCCAGTCTGTTCCAGCTCAGCTTTGTCAAGGCACCAGCACCAGTGCTCAGGTCAGTGGCAGGGAGGGAGAGCAGCACAGAACATTCCAGTCTCACGTGGGCAGGAGCTGCATTATTGCTGCTCCTACCTGGAGCCAGCCTGGGTTTCACTGACCTGCCACTCACCCAGGCTTTTAAACATGTGATGCCACTGCTAAAACAGAGCCACTGAGAAAGAACGAGCAGCTTGCCATGGAACAGGTTAGTAAATCATTTTAGGGTTGAAAGAAGCTTTTATATTAATGAAATGGCTCTGTATTACAAACCTAATCTGGATAACCTGTTTAATTCCTTGTCATCTTAATTCATGAATTTACATTAGGAATTCCCAGAGGTCTGGAACGCTTGCCTGAAAATTTTAATTCCTTTCAAAATCATACATCTCAATCAGAAATCAAAATAAAGTGTACCAAATATTTCTTAAACAAATGGAACCTGAAAGTAAATATCTCTTACAAATATTTTATGTATTTTCCTACTGAGAATCATTGTCAATATTAAATATATCACTTTAGTCTAAAACTCAGCTAAACAGATTTATATTACTTAGCAATTCACACATAGATTCCTTTTTCTAATGGAATTTTCAAGCACAGATAATCCTCACAACATGTTCATGAATGCTATTTAAGTCTCATCATGTTCTTACACGGCAGTGTAGAAGGCTTCTCTCTTTCAATGGAAATATCTTGGGAATGGGAAACAAGCCTGGGACTCAGCAGAAATCCCAGGATGTCTCTACAGCCTGGATGTTTTCAGCAGATGTTCTCAGTCACCCCCGCTGGGTGCTCCAGCACAGCAATGGCTGCTTAGGACCAGTTTTGCTCTTCCAGAATTGGGAATGCAGCTGTGAGATCCCACTCACCTTCAACCCCAGGACAGTGAACTCAGCCCATCAATTACTCAGAACCATCTAGAGTTAATTCTTCTTCCCCGTGCAATGAAAAGATTTTCAAAGGGACATTATTGATCCCCTCAGCTCCCTCAGAAAAATGTTCTGTGGCTTGCACAAGGCCCTCCTTTATTTTGGGAGTTAATCACTTGCAGGCGATCCATCCCGGTGTGTTTTCATGGGTTATTGCTGTCAGGCAAGGTTGTCCCACACCACTGAGGCTATCAGAGCTTGCAAATGCAATTTTTATCTATCTTTGTTCTTGCTGTACAGCCGACACAGATAATACCTCAATAGTTTTCTCAGCCAGCACCAACAGGGAGCTGGCTCATTTAAACAATCCCTGAACTGGATCCAATTTGGCTGCAAGGCTGGATTTTTCATAGCACAGCACAGGGCAGATAAAGACCAATTTTTGCCATGGATTTCTATTCCCTCCCAGTTCTCTCTCACACCTGTACATCAATACATTTGGATTATTGCTGAAAGCATCACATACCAGTTGCTCTTTTATATTTCCTGGGCTCCTGCTGTACTTTCAGGTGCAAACCAGCAGTGGAGTGCTGGCAGTGACACACACAAGGTTTCTGCCAGGCTTGGCAAGGAGCAGGCTGAGGTATCCAGCTTGTTTATGCAGTGCAAGGCCTCCTAAAGAGAGCTGTCCCCAGTGTGAGAACAGGAGTGACCCTCACACCAGGACAGGCACAAACCTGGGAACTAAGGCAGCACAGAGCAGAGAGAATGGAGATCCTGCACTGGACACCTCTGGCAGCAACAGCCCAAAGGAGCCGAATTCCTCCCTGCCATGCAGGGTTCCTGCCTGGTTTCTCCTCTGGCTGGACACTGACAGCAGCTCCAAGATACCACAGGACTCTTCCATCCCCTTTTATCATTCCTAATGGCAAAGGCCAGCATGTATAAACACTTGCTGTATCGCACTTTCTTGTGTCTGGAGATGAAAGGAGGATATAAAAGCTGAGGTGAGGTGGTTGACTGGTTCTCCTCATAACAGCAGCCAATAAATCACCAAAATTCCCAGCTCAGAACTCCCGAGGGATGTTTGTAAATATGACAGTGGGTTGCATGTGTTTGTTTATACAATCACTGTGGCTGCAGGTCAGAGGAGCAGCAGAGGCCAGGCAGATACTTTGTGATGATCAGCTTGATTCACTTTCAGGCAGATGGGAAGCTGCCCCCAATCTTCAGAGTGTTTTTGAGAAGAGCCAGGCCGGACTCCAAACTGTCCTGGCAGTCCCATGGCTTTGGCATTCCTTAGTGCCCAAATGCCCTCTTCAGATTCATTTTCTTCCTCAGACATATGAAAAGCACTGCCCCTCTGTCAAACTGTGCACAACCCAGGCATAACTTCCTGCCAGTACCTGGGTGAGACACTGAGTTTGCCAGTCCATGCTTTGTGCAATGGATTTGATTTACAAATGCTTTATTCCACCAATGGCAAAATCAATGCAGTTGCCCTGCTGATTTATTTAATTTCATTCCATTCCTTACCTACTCTCCAGAATCTCAGATTTCCCCTGTATTTGGCACACTCCTGTGCTTCACCCTGACTTTTCTTCAGACTCACAGTTGCTCACAGTGACTTTGCACCTGGACAGCCAAATTCTGCACAGACATACAGACCCACCCTCTGCTGAACCCTGCCTACGGCTCTTCTGGGTCTGCCAAAAGTTCTTTCTCAGCTACACTGCACAGATCTCAATCCTGCATGTCTATTCAGGGCAGAAAAACTGAAATTTAAGAAAAACTAGTAACAATTTCCCATTTTTCAAACTGGGGTTGCAGATTTATTCACAAAACTAACCTTCCATTCCTTTGGGATCACTGGACAAGTACAGCCCTAAGAAATACTTCCAAGAAAACTGAGGCGAGTTGAAGCAAATGCTTGCCTGAAATTAAATGGTATTTTGGTACTCAGTTCTGCCTCCTCTACTGGGAACTGTGACCAGATAAACCAATCATCTGGCAGAAACCTTTCACCCCATTTACTTGTTCTTTTAACATCATCTCAAGCTTCCTTCACAATCAGAAAATATTTTGCATATTGTTTTCCCTCTGTATAGGAGACACAACTCTGGAAATTGGTGCAATATATGAAATTTATACTATAGGGAATAAGTAGCTGATGATGCTAAATGTTATGACTTTAATTGCACTTTCTAGGAGGCAGATTATTCCACTTTTCAAAATTGGTTTCCCAAGACACTTTGGTCTAAAAATACTTCAGTTATTGTACTGGGTTTTCTGGTCAGGCTTTTCCATTCACTGTTGAGTCTCTCAGCAAAACCATCCCAGTGAGCACAACCTCTCCCAGTGCAGTCCAGCCTGTCCTTCCCATCCTTGGACACATTTCCTGGAGGAGAGAACACAGAAGGGCAGACAGGCTGCAGATTTCACTGCAGGCAGTCACAGAGAACCGACTTTTCCTTTGGTGAGCTAAGACCCATTAATGCATTTTCAGAATGGATAAGCTCCTTTTCATGGAGCTGTGCATCCCATGCAGGCAATCCCACAGGAGCTGGCACTTTGTCCCCCTAGAGCTGTTTACTTCAGCTTGGCAGCAGATTTTGGCTCTCAGAGCCTCCTCTCTGCTCAGCAGTGGAGGCAACTCTTCCATGTCCCTTCTAAGCCCCACTGGCTCATGAAGAAAACTCTGAAACTCAGCTAAGGCAGCAGCCAGGAGTGAACACATCAGATCACAGATGAGGCATAGTTCCATTGCCCATATATTTCTGTAGAAAATATCTTTCCTCTTTTCTTTCTTCTTTTTTGTTTGTTTCTTTGTTTTTGTTTTTGTCACTGCCAGGTGCACCTCTCCTCAAAGACAAACTGATTAGCTTTAGGAGATTCTAAGCAAAAAATGAACAACAATTTTTGTCTTCAAACCTGCAATATCCTAACACCAGCCTGGCTCTAAATTAAATTCAAGCCATCAGAATATCAGTCATGTAACGATAGACAGGCTCTGTAATGCAGATGTGTGTAAAATAATCACTTAATTACCAAGCGTAGCTCTGGCAGTATTTTGCCACACTACAAAATGACACAGCGTGTAACCCAGAGAAGCAGCTCAGTGCACAGATTACTGATTTTGTGCTGCCTGCATTTGCAGCAAACCCTGCCATTGCTGCTTCGAGTATCAGGGCACTAATTCAGAATGCAGGGCTTGAATTGGCCTGACCAGAGCACAGAGTGGGCTCTTTAAATCTGACACGGCTTTTGCCTCCCTTTTCTCCTGCCACCCCCCAGCCTCCATACATAATCATATAACATCGTTTAGACAAATTGTTTCCAAGCAGCCTTCCCATTTCTTTTTTTTTTCTTTTTTCTTTTTTCTTTTCTTTTCTTTTATTTTTTTTCCACTGGTATGAATTTATGAGGGCACTCAGATCCACCACAGACCAGGAGCTAAACTAACACACTACTTATGCACATGCTTTATTCAGCATCACCTCCGGGAGATTTCATGCTTCTGAGCTATTGTGCAAACAGCCTTTGGTTCATAGCAGCAGAAATCTCTTTTGTCAACATTAGCATTCCGTGTTTGGATTTATTACAGATCCTGAAAATAATAATCATGTTTTCCTTCTTTACCAACACCAACCAATTACATAACTCCTTTCACTGATTCTCACTGCAAAGGGATTTCCCAGTCCTCAGGCAGGGAAAATGGGGTTTTCACAGATACCCCTCAGCCCAGTGAACAGAACCCCTCTTTCCTCAACAGAACCCTTGTTTTCCCAACAGAACTCCTCTTTCCTCAGCAGAACCCCTCTTTTCCCAGCAGTGGCCTCGTGCTCCAGCAAGAGACCCCCTTGTGTGGAGCTGAGGTCCCCCAGCACCAGCAGCAGCTCCTCAACAGCAGCAGTCAGCACTGTTAATTTTCCTGTCAGGAATTGTTATTAATTGATCACTTCCTGTCCTTAATTCCCCTGTTCTTGTCCACATCAAACAATAACTTTCTCCTCACAAACCTCTCTGATCACACAGTGCAGCGGAAAGCAGGGGAAGATAATCAGAGCATGGCCTCTGTACTTGAGCTTTGACCACAATAAATAAATCTTCCTGCCATCTCCCTTTCAAATTCTGGACTATTTCCTTTGGGAATGAATGTTAGCAGGCCGTGGCCAATGCCTACTTAGAGTTTTTCCTTTATTTTCCATTATCTACCACAAGAACTGTGGTCCTCTTTACCACTCATGGTGTAATTTTCTTTCCTCCCATTTGCTGCTTTGTAACTTCAGCCTCTTGTAAATCACATTAAAAGGGCTTGCTTTCTAATAGTTTTTTTATTGACTAATATATTTTATTTGGCACCTGTTACCTTGGTGGGGATTTCTTCTTGCAGTAATTTACTGTATGTGCCACAGTCCCCTGAGCACTGGGCAAAGGAAACCAGCACAGTTAAACACAAGATTTACTTGATGCTCCTTGGGGTTAAAAAAAGAGCTTGTTCCTGTTCTGCAAACCCAGCAGCATCCTTGGTTCTGCAAGGAGAGGACTTGCACCCTGAGTACTTACACCCAGCAGCTGACATGATGGATTATCTTCTACAAGTTATTTAGGCATGCTGGGCCCATTTATCTGTTTAAAATATGAAATAACTCTTAGCTAACACAGAAGTGTTTAGTGAGACTTAATGAGCTGCTCATGTGTTTATTACAGAGATTCCTAAGAACCAAATGGCACAATGTTGCTTTAGATATGAAAGATGATTAAAACATCTTGTGAAGTATCAATTTGTAAGTGAAAAAGGGTTCCAGCTATGAAACCACATGTGCTATTGTGCTCCAGAGGACATGCCATAATGCCTGTGTATTTAAGAGTATTTGTTTAATTTTAGTACAATGTTTCTTTATGACCACCGTTTATTTTTATATTAGGGAGTTAAGCACTACAGGCTCCTGTGAGATTGGGTTGGTTTTCACATATTCTGTCTGTTGAGCAGAATTTGCTCACTGAGGGAGTGGAGGGAAGTGTCTGCTGCCTTAACATCTTTGTTTTTCCAGGTTTCAGCAGCCCAAAAGATCAGGTCCTTCAGCACAGAACACCTCAGGTTAGAACTGCCCTAGAAGAAACCAGGTTAAAATCACTGCAGTCTCAGGGGTTAGACAGAGTCTAATTATTTTATCTCCTCTTTTTCCAAGCATGAGCGCAGGCAGTACTGAAGGAAACTTCAGGGGGCAGAGAGCAAACAGCTGCCTATAGTGGATGGGGGAAGGACTAAAAGAATGTATATTTGGAGGAGCTCTCTTTAACCAAGTTTTTTTCTCTAGTAGTACAAGCAGACAAAATTTGATGACCTCCTGAGGAAATTAGTTCCATAAGCTGATCATAAAGTCAACAAATTCACGTTTCTTTATGCTCATTACAAATGAACAGCTCTTTGTGACAACATTTTGTTCCAGAAGAAGAGCAGCCAGTTGATAAAAATGTCTCCATGGCTTAGCAAAGCCTGTAAGCTGAGGGTAGTAACGAGCAGGGTTTGATTATTGAGGATTACTCCAGGTGCTCCTCCACAGCCGCCTCAGCAGCTGACCTTCTGAATCTGTAATATCAAACGTTTTACGAGGCACATTGTCATGAACACAATGGAAATGGGAAACTTGGTGCCTAAGACAAAAATGCTGCCTCCTCCAGCATTGTCTGAGAGTTTTACTATTGTCCTGGTCATGATCTGTGAAGTCAAGAACGGCAAGCAGAAATAAAGGGAGAAAAATGAGCTCATGAAAAAAGAGACTTTTATTACATCCATGCAGGAATGTTATTAAAGTGAAAGAAACCTGAGGGAACAAGAGCTTTGAGCTATGATATTCTTTTCTGTAGAGCTGATGAAAAGAGACTATGAAAGGTCAAACAATTCTAATTCTCCTCCCTGAAGTTAGTCATTCTTCCTGTTGTCAATGTCCCTCTGCAGTGTACTTAGCCAGGCAGGATTGCACGGGCTCAGGCTGCAGCAGGAATGCATTAAACAGAGCAATGGATGCGTTCCTGCTCCTCATTCCCCTGAGACGCTGCCAGCCTCAGACCCTCACATCAGCGCTTCCCTGGACAAAGGAAATTCCAAAGGAAATTCCAGCCGCGGGAAGGAGCTGGCTCCTGTGGTTGCTGCATCCCAGCCCTGGCTGGGAGTGAGTGATGCTCTGAGCTGTTCCTGTTCCAAGGCCACTGCACACCAGGATCCCCTGCTGACATCCCTCCCACAGCTCTACAGCACTCCAGAAGGTTTGGGGAAAGGCACGGAGCACATGACCATGAAATCAAGTGTGCAATCCCAGCTTGGTAAGAAACCAGAAGGATTCACTCCAGCATGGTGACAATTTCACCCAGAACACCCATTCTACACACAGATTAATGAAATGCCATATAATTTCTGGGATTTTGTGATGTCCTAAATCAGCTACATACAAAGGGTTAAAAACAAATATTTATGTAGGGAAGAAACACATGTTTATTATTAGTATCTTTAATGAGTTTTATGTGTCCTGTAGATAATATTTGTTTAAGAGCTTACATTTCAGTGTCACAGGCATGTGACTGAATTTTCTTTTTGTGGAACATGAAACTGTTGCGAGGCAGTTGGAGAGGAAAACACAATCTTGCTTTCTTTCCATATTCATGATAATATTTGTCATAATAATTTAGTTTTGTTTCAGTAACAGGAATGTTGGTGTTTCTCCACTTCCCCAATGCATTTCCATTTTCACACTTCCCCATCTAATATTAAATACATTGAAAATGCTGCCAAAATATACAACACCATTGAAAAAGCAGAGGAGAAATAAAACTACAGCCACAGATTTCACTTCATTCCTTTTTCTAAATTAATAAATATTTCATTTTCTTATCTGAAGAAGCAGCAATGTACCCCAATGAACTTCCACTCCCGAATCCAAATTTGAAAATCTGACAAGCTGAACTGAAAAGTGGTTTACCAAGTAGGCTGCCTTGAAAATGAAACCCTGATTATTACAAGCAGGAATCAACCCCACGAGAAAAGACAAAAACAATTAGATTTTGTCACACGACCTTATCATTAAAATGTCTCCAAAGTGAAGGGTTTAAGGAATAATTTCAGGTCCCCTCGTCACTGAAAACACGGGCAGAGTGGAGCTGAGGGTGGCTGGCTGCAGACAGAGGTGTGGCCAGCCGCACTCCTCAGCAGCAGCAGGGTTTCCCTGAGTAGAACGCACACTCCCGTCCCTGCCGCTGCATAGCAAAGCCCATAGTGACACTTGCTGGTGCAGCGAGGAGTCTGAAACGCACCGCTGAAGGAAGCAGAGCCAGGCACAGCTGGGTTTTTATTCCTCTCTTCCCTTGGGGATAAATGCCCCGGGGGTTCTGTTTCGTGCTTGGAGAGCAGGAATGTCCAACAGGGAGAGACAGTGATCCTGCTCCTGACCTCCAGTGTCAGCACTGACACAGCAGCCCGGGCTCTCAGGGCAGGGGGCACCTTGCTGAACCGAGTTCCCCCCTTTTCTCCTTCTCCCCCTTTTAAAAGACATTTGAAGGAGAAAAGCACTCCAGTGCATTCCCTCCCTTTGCCCTCTACCTCTCCTGCCCATCTCCTTGAGCACCCCTGCACCCCTTCCACGCCCTGGGCTGTGATCAGCCCTGCTTCCAATGAAAAGGGATTGCAGAGGGTCTCTCCTCCTGTGTCTGGTGTTTCTGCAGCCCCTCAGCCCTGCTCACGGCTTTGCCCAGCTCCCAGAGGAGCAGAGCACTGCACTGACCCTGCAAGGACAGCCAGACCCTCAGGAGGTGCTTCCAGGAATTTGAGCAGTGCCCTACAATCCTTGTCCCAGCACGTTCTTCACCATGAAGGGCATTGGGAGACACAGAGCTGACCTTACCTGAGAAAGTTCTGCACTCGTGCTATCCATTTTTTTAAGCCACTTGGCCTTAAAAGCCCCCAAAGTTGTGACAATATGAAAATATTTAAACTGGGAAAACTCATATTTGTGCAAGAGCAGGATCAAGTGTTTGTCCTAAATTCCCTTACAGAAGAAACACAGAGTGGGAGATTTAAATAGATGGCATGCAATGAAAGAGTGAGAGAAAATGATACTTCACCAAAAAAACCCCAGGCTTCAGATATTGCCGTATTTCTTCTGGGAAAAGCATAAAATAAAGAAAGCCTGAGCTACTGCTTAGGTGATACTTCAGAAACGCAAGGGGAGTCCCAGTAGAATTTCCCAAGCTGCTGTCAATTTATTCAGAAGAAATATGACTTAGCAAAAGCCATCAGTATAACAAGCTTCTATTTAGCCACTCCAGTGTTTTGATCTCACCACTTCAAGCACAATCCTAAGGAGAATCTCTGTTTGCTGTGTTTCAGGATGGCTGATCTTGACTCTTTTTAAACAACCAGGCCTGGACAGACACAAGGCTGTGTAATCTAAATGCACAGCAGCCCTTGTTTGCAGCACTGCAGCCAGCCAACCACAAACTGGGAGCTGCTGCTTTTCCAAGGCCCAGCTTACCCATGAACATCCAAAGGCAAAACCAACCCAAAAATGTGCTTCTTGCACCTTTTAAGGCCTCAAGCACTTACATCCCGTATTGTAGAGGCAAATGATTGTGCCTAGAAGCACAGCTTGTGTTTTTGTAAGCATCATGGGATCTTGTATGGGCAAGGGGCCCATATCCACTGTCCTTGGTCTGTGAGCTTCTCCCAGTTCAGACCCTTCACCTTTGGAATGGAATGCTTACAAACAAAAAGAGAAAGCAGCTTTGCAACTCACCAGGAGGAGCTGCCTCTCCCTCTGCTGCCCGAGGGGGGATCTGTCAGCACTGCCCTTGTCCAGGATTTTGGAGATTCCAGAAGGCATCTGGAGCCTGCAAGATGGAGAAACTCATGAGAGCAGGAAATTAAAGGTGAGCAAAATACCTGTGCTGAGGTAGCAGGCCTTTTCCTTTCCATGGGGGACATGCAGCATGTAGAGAACCTTTTCCCCTCCAAGTCTATAATTGTATCTATATTTTCATCCATCATCCCACCCCAAACACTGAAAACCAAAACCTTAGGACGGCCACAGTCCACAGTTCTTGAAATACTTCAAAATACAGACTTGTAGAAAAACAAGAAAAGGAATCTCTCCTTGCAAAAGGCTTGTGAGAAAGACAAACACTGATCTTGGGATTACATATGAGGGAATGTCGAACAAATTAAGTTCTCAGTATAATGACATTGAGGTTGCAGAGAGCATGAATAGAGGTGAATTTGATGTTAAGAGTTTAAATAATTTGCTGGAGGTCACAATGAAGTTTTCTGTCTGCCCAGAGATTAGAAGCCAGGAGCTATTAAATTCTTTCTTTTGTTCCCAGACTGCCAGACTGAGGAATAAAGCTCCCTGCAGGGAGGAATATTTAAAAACAACAACAACAAAAAAAGAAGAATGAAGAAGACTTATTTTCTCAGTGCAAGCCCTAGAGTAAGAGCACATATGTACTGTCACCAGAGCTTCTCTGTCCCTCCTGTCCCCTCCCTGACCTCCCCTGACTGACAGAAGCACTGACAGCTTCTCAGGAGCCATCTGTTCCAAACGGAGCCTTAGAGCTTCTGGGCCTGAGCAGAAGGGGCTGAAGGGTGGCTCCACAACCCCAAGTGTGAGAAATAACTTCACCCCTGCCCCTCAGACATTCTGGGGAGCTGTCCCTGCGAGCAGCTGCTGTTAGATGCACAGAGCCTGACAGAGGCAGGAACAAAGCAGGGCTCTTCCTCCCAGCCATTGGAGGAGCACAGAAAATAGGCCACCAAATCCTGACGTGCTCCAGCCTCCCACACGGCGGCGGTGGGAGGCGGAAGACGGTGACACATTTCAGTCTGGTCCTTTATTCCTGCACGGAGCTGTCAACACTTCAAAGCAAGCACCTGCAGGATGTCCCCAGCCTCTGCCTGAGTCCTGCTCTGCTGCCATGCTGCTCCCCTCCATGGAAACAACAAGCTGGAGTGGGGTTTCCATCCTTACTCTGGAAAGCTTCCCGGGAGCTCTACGGACACCAGGAAAGGAGCCACAGTCACTGGTGGCCACTGGTGGTCACTGGTGTCCTCAGGGAAATGCCCCACTCCCCCCAGGGCTTGTGGAAAGGGCTCTGCTTTTAGCACACTCTGGGGACTCAGAGGGGTGCACTCAGAGGCAGATGCTCTGCCATGAGAGGGACCCCTCAAACACAGCCCGGGGGAAGGAAGAGGCAGGAAATCCCACCTGGACCAGCCAATCCCACCTGGACCAGTCAGTCCCACCAGGACCAGTCAATCCCATCTGGATCAGCCAATCCCACCTGGACCTATCTTTACTCCATACAGCCCCATAGCACCAAGGATATCACAAACAAACCAACGAGTATCACAGGAAATAGCACCAGTTTTTCAGTAATGGTTATGTTTGCATGGCTAACAATATTTCTGAAACTGAAAATCGACCTTAACATGAAATCTTTTGGAAAAATAACAGTTTTTTTGCTATATTTGAGCAATTCTTACCCAACTACCATGGAGATTTGGCCATTTACTGGGCCCCCAGTGCACTGCAGTGCAATTTAAAAAGTACTGATTCCTCATTCAATTTTCTCATAATTAGATAGCCCAACACTTGAGTGCTGCAACTGCAAATGACAGTAGTACAAGGGAATTAAAACATAACCATAAAAAATTTGAGATTAAATCAACTGGGGTGAGATGGCAACACAATTCTACACATTTCAGGACTAAACTGATCAATGACTGTGAATGGGAGGAGGTTCTAGTCAGGCTGGCATACAAAATTCTCCTTACACACCTTTCAGCTCCTGCACTCTACACCACAACACCTCCTACTCCAGCTCCCGGGCACTCTGGCTCTTTTCTTGGTCACATTTAGGAGTCTGTACCTCCTGCAGTTTGTCTCTATGCAAACAACAGCTTTGGCTCTGTGCTGCTGGAGACAAATTGAGCATTTTCACTTTCTCCTCTCGGCACCTTGGGAATTCAGGCTGGATGGACTCCCAGGTTGTTTGGTGTGTAAATGCTCAGGGTCCTACAAAAAACCCCACAATTTCTCCCTTCAAATGGGCCTTTTCAGGAATTATTAGGCTCACGTGCATTCATTAAAGAACCCAATGATCAAGTCCATGCTGTTATTAGCTTTTAACCACAGTCTAAATAAAACTGGGGTTTGCAATGCCATCATCACATTGACTCTCACCTGGTCATTTATTATGCCAGGAAAAGACAATAAAAAACACTTTCTGTGCTTGAAGCATGTCTCTCTCTTCCTCATAAAAACTTTACCTCAGGTCTTTGGATTATCTTTTTTTTTTTCCTGACAAATGAGGAACAGCTGATTAACAAATACACTGCTCTTTTTACAGCAGAGTTTTTTTCTATGCTGTAATGATTGAGAACAGAACACCCCAAATCTGTCAAAACAAAATTTCTTTGGAATCGAGCCACAAAGGAGAAAATGAAGTTGCCACTGAAAATTAATTAATACAAAGCACCAATTGATAGGAGGAATAAATCCTTCAACCTAAAAATACCAGTGCAATACAAGCTGAGAGGTTATTTTTAGTCCTACTTTTAACAAGAATACCTCAGTATGTTTAATAATAACAAACTGGATCTCCAGGGCAAGATACTGAGAAAAATTGTTTACAGCAAGCACTTCCAAATCTCAAGAACTTAGCTCAACAGGTTTGAAGTTGTTATTAAGCTTTTGCTGGCTTTTTAAAGAAATGGCTTTAAAACATTTTTCCATTATGTGCTTTCATTATTGGCTATAGCAAGTGAGGTTTCTGTGTAACCAAAATTCATTACAGCACAGGCAGTTTCGGTGCCTGAGCCTCCATGAAAGCCAGTTTTCTGGAATGTATGTGTGAAACATGGATACACAAAGAATTGCTTTTCATGTAAAGAAAAGAATGTATTTTGAAATTAATTCAGAGTTCAATTAAAAATCTTTCATCTTTCTTTTGTAATAAATTGCTCCTTATGACCAAGGAGATGGCAAGAATTAAATCTTCTGAGCTTCTTTTAAAAATCTATATCCAATTCCTAAAAATCTATATCCAATTCTAAACACATTAAACCACTGGAGCCCTGTCCTGGCTTCAGCAGAGAGAGGGAAAAGTCTCATCTGCTGAGCCATGAGAGCTTTTAACTTTGTCTCTTTGGGAATCGGATGAAGCTGGATGTACTTTCATGCTACTTGCAGCAGCTGACAAACGCCAAAGCTGTGCACAGGAAAATCCAGCCCTCCAGCAGCTGTCCCTGTGCCAAGTGGGAATGTTGGGAATGTTCTGTGGGAATGTTCCCTGTCCTTCCTGCTGGAGGTGCAGCACCTTCCTGGAACAGGGATCTCTGTACAAGATGGGAAGGTACAGAGGGAGATGGTATCCTCCGCAAAAGGTTTGGATGTGTCATTTTTGCTTACCAAAGAAAATTGGACAGAAAAAGCCCTGGCTGCTTGATGAATTGTTCAAATGCTCATTAGCATCAATCAGATTTATTTGAACAGATAATTATCCCCATATTGTGCTTTCATCACTGGAATTGTTTATGTTAAACTGTCAAGCAGCCGTTTTCAAATTTTACCCCTTGAAGTGGTGAAGTTCCTTTTACGGCAAGAAAAACAAAGAAGGATTTATTTTTCACCCCCCTCCTCCCCTCAGCTCCGTTTTAACCCTATTTGAAGTGTTCCACGAGGCTTTTAAGTCTCCAGGAGCAGCGAGAGATTTCCATTTCAGAAGTTATGGATGTACGGTCCCTGTGTCCTGCTTTAACCCCTTCGGTGCCTTGGCTGCAGGGCACAGGTGGGTGCCCCCACACAGGTGGGTGCCCCCATACAGGGAGGGCAGCTCTTGAGGGACATTTCCCTCCTTCCAGAGCCGAGCCTGCCCGAGCAAAGCACAGCAGCCCCTGCCTCCAGGCTACTCCCGCTGCATTTATCTGTTGTTAAAGGAGGAACATTGGCGATTTATGAGTCCTTTGAATTTCCTGTGCCTGTCAGGTCCCTTTATATTACATTCACAATAAAAGTTGGTCTTGCTAACCAGTTTAAATCTGTTATCAATGGTGAATGACTGGCTTTTGACAATGCTCAACATTTGATGTTCTTTAAAAATGGAATAATGTTTAACGATTGTTTTCCCACCCTTTTACCTCCTGCAGCAATAAGGAGAAATTCTTTAAAGGCATCTCTCAGGAAGACTTGCAAGTATTCTCATAAAGAACCACTCCAGGAAAAACAAACAAAATAAAACAAAACCAGAACAAAACCCCCAAACCTATTGATAATGCCTTGAAAGACAAATAATTCTAAACAAAGTGAAAATTTTCTAGTCTGCCAGTTCTCTAACTTCAGCTATGTGTACTACAGAATTTAATATGGGAGCTACAACCAATTGGTAAATGGCAATTTTGATCCCTAACTCTCCATCAGTAAGGAAGAGAGAACTCTGTCAGTGCTTTCACACAATTTTCAGCCTGGGAATTTAACAGCAAACAGGAAAACAAAGTGTTCACCAAACCTTGCCCATCAAGCAAGGAAGGACACGTTTTTCCATGGTCCCTTTCTTTTACCTTCATAAGATCCCTATTAAGCATTTTTCAGTAGAAATCTTCAGTCTTGGGTTTAGGCTGGCCCTGGTTTTGGCCAGCTGTGCTGCTGAATCTCAGCATCCTGTATGTGTCCAGCACCAGGCGTTTAGATCCTGTTTGCTGTGTAAATAGGCACCTCACCCTAATCATAAAGGCTTTTCATTCTAGAGCAGAGGTAGAAGCCTACTGAGGAAACATGGACAGCCACTCCAGCATTTTGTAAAGGAGCACGGGAAATTGGCATTTAATCCATTTGAATCTTCAGCAAGAAGTCTTTAGAGCTCAGGGAGATGGCAGTGGCTGCGGGCCCCAGCCCCATCTGTACCGGTACCAGACACTGGATGGGACACAGCCACACACAGAGGCTGTGCTGCTGCACGGGGCTGGAGCTCCAGCTCCGCTCAAAGGTCAGCCACAGGAAGCTGTTCTCCTAAAGGGAAACAAATCAGGTGCTTTAACTCTGTGGGGCAGAGGAACTTGCTTTATTAACTGTTGGTTTTGAGACTGCACAGGCAAGGCTTGAAAAATGAAGTGAGGATGGCGCCTGGGTTTTGCATTATAATTCAATTTAGAAATACCACACACACACACAGGGCTTTATTGCTAATGGATGCACCAAGCAGACCTGACTGCTCTACATCAACAGCAAAACAAAGAGCTGCACATCAGCAGTAGACTCTCATTAGCAGTAATGTTATTGCAAAGCGTGGAGTATCTGTCAGGCAAATGTAACAGCCTCTGACATCCACCACAGTTCCATTTCCCTGGCTGGGATGATATGTTTCAAATTGAGGAACATCTGTTTCGGGCATGTGATGAATCATCTTCAACTATATTTCCTATTTCCTTCTATCCTGTGAGATCAGATAGTGGAAAGAAGTTATATAACACTATGATTGTATTGTTTTTCAGCACTTCTGAAATTTTAGATTTTTTCTCTCATCTATGGCTCATTTAATGGTTTAAAACAAAAAAGAGTTTCCTGAGAGAGGATATTTCCATTTCTAAACTAACAAGAAGTTGAAATAAAAATGTTATGGACATCCTTCCTTTCCTGTTGATAGCAAGTTGGCTGAAGTGGCTCACCTACCCCAAGACAGTAATTCTAGAGAAATACAATGCTATTTTTGCCAGTGCCCCCTTAGCTGATAATTTTCCTCACTGGATGTATTAGATTTGTAGTTGCTTGCCGAAGTGTGGGGGAATAAGCAAGAAACAGGTAAAGTGTAAAGTGAAGTGTAAGTTTATATAAAACATGAAAAGAACACTGAAAGCTTTGGTCATAGAGGAATTTGGCAATGAAAAATAAGACCCTGTGATTGAAATGTAAAATTTTGCATATCAAAAAGGGGATTATTATTCAGGCAATGGGACCTGACAGCATATCAGCACAGCACATGTAGAAAATTTAATGTAGCTCTAGCGTGCATGTCTTCTGCATTTCAAATGAAAATCAAGAGCTATTGAGAAGAATGAGGATGTTTTAAATGTGCTGGACTGTGAGCAGCAATATGAACACCTTCATGCATGAGAAAGCACAATTTGCCAGCACTCAGGAGGGGATCCCTCTGTATTTAGCTCATCCACCTGCTGATATGACAGCACTTGTTTCTCTGGGAATAAGGTTTCTACAGTCTTCAAAGAAAAGCTTTTGGACTATTGCTCAGCTGGTAGAAAGCAACGAGTTCTGCAGCTTTTGGAATTCACTTTGGTTTCTGGACACTTTACATTATCCTGGATCACACCAGGTGACTCTGGCTAAGCAGAAATGTCTCTTTCACTCAGCTTCAGGTCCAAACGTGGATCCCAGCTTCCCTTAAATTCACTGGAATCCAAATTAATCAAACCAGGAATTTAGGTGGGCTCCTAGGCCACCACTCCATTTCAGGGGAGTTCTGTCCCTGAGCAGTCCAGAGCACTGTGGTTTATTCAGCTTCCAAAGCTGAGTCCATCACAGCCGACCCTGAGCTTTCCTCCAAAAGCAAACTGCCACCTCAGCAGGGCATCAAGAGCAGCACGAGCATCTCCACCAGCAGCATCTGGTGTCTCTCAGTGGTTTCATCACCCTGCTAAGTGCTGCAGATAAAGAAATTAGCGCACAGAAATGAACACAGCATGAACCCCTCGTGTCCTGGCACTTCCAGTGCCCTGTCCCAACTCTCACTGTGAACAAATGATGCCATTTGTCTCTTTCTCTGTGATCCCACAGTTGTCCACGTCTAGTGAATTTAGGGTTTGCTTTGCTTTCAGAAGGAGGCTGATTTAAACTTTTTTGCCTGCAATCAAACTTGGGCTGCATGAGGACAACCTGGAAACCGTGACACTGCCTGTGCAAATCAGGCTGAGTGAGTTAAGGAGGTGTTTGATCAGTCTGTACCAGGCACTGCTGGACAAGCTCCCTGTCACCCACTTTCACCCTTGGCTGCTTCCAAAGGCGCACCTGCAGCCCAGGTGCTCTCAGAATATAAAGAAGCATTGTCCTCCAAGGGGGCACATCTGAAATGCACATCTTGGTGCTCTGGGCATTAGACAATGCTACGGAGAGCATTTTTCAGTTTCCAGGAAGATCAATGACCTTGGAAAAGTGAGTTCAGTGCTTTATTTCTCTCTACTTGCTCCAGTATTCTGTTTTATTAAGAGTGTGTATTAAGAGTGTGTAGTATCCCAGCTAATGAGGACCAGCCTATACATATACATATATGGACACCAACTTTATCTCTTTCTAAATGAGTGTCTCCTGTGACTGAACTCTCAGGGAATGCTGCTCTTGAAATTAATCTTGAATGCTCTAATTAGAATGGTAGTGGTTACAGAATTCTCTAATGGCTACTTAGAAGAAACAATTACTGTCTTTATTATGATAACCCTCCAGATGAGATACTACAGTTGACAAAAGATTATTAAACAAGTTATTATTCAGTCACTGGCTCACTTAGGCAATAGCTTGTGCATGTAATGATAGAGGCCAACATGCCAGCACTTAAAAGTGTTCTAATACAGTGCCCAACTTCTTAATACTTTTTGGACAGTATGATACTGCAATAGATTGGGGATTTTTTTAGTAAATCGATAGTAATTCTACTATAATTAGATCTTCCTAAGAATGTATAAGGTGTGATTAGCATGCTGAATTTTAAAACTTTTATTTCACGTCTCTCAGAAATTAGCGTAGAAGGTCAGAAGCTAAGACAATGGGCATTATTTCCTACTGCGAAGAATTGATTTGATCCAATTTGTGTCTCCTTATAGCCATAGCCACCAATCAGAAATGGGACTTTAGGATAAACAATGTCAAATCTTTGATAAAGCCTGAAAAAAAATCAGAAGGAAAAATTAAATCCTGCCTTGTACCACTGAAAGAAGCATTATTTGGGCTGAAGTAATTTTTATTTCTACAACCCTTGGGTTGTATCTTCTTGTAAAATACCTTGGCAAGAAAGGCATTGCAGGAATGCAAAGATGTTATCAGAAGACTACCTATAACCACTTTGCTCAATTATTCTCCCTAGGGATGGCTGTTCGAATAAGTGAGTAGTCATTGAGATTTTGAATTAGTCTTGTGTATTGTGACTTCACTGCATAGCTCATATTCCTCTGCTCTGGAGAACACAAAAATCCTTTCTAAAAAGGCAGTGCACCAAGTTTTCTAATCAGATTCTTATACCCTGGTGACTCTGCAGACCATTTTCTGACAGAATTGAGGCATGGGCTATGGAGCTAAAATAGAACAGGCCATTAAAAATGTTATCTCTATGGAAACTTATAATAACAACACTAAAACAATTCCACGATAGAGAAGAACCCACTTGGAAAAATGATGCATTAATTTAGAGTCACTGCCACTCGCAGGAAGCTTCCAGAGAGAAAGAGATCCATAGAAGGAAGGTCTGGTATCAAGGAAAGCAGCTGCATCTCTAATGGCATAATTCAGTATATAAGACAACAGTTTGGGTTTTTTAAAAAAAAGTCATACAGTAATGACTGAATCACTGGTGATTGTTTTATCTGATCTCAGATTGGCTGTATAATTGTAACAATCATACTGGGATTCTCTAAATACATGCATATGAGCAAAGTCTAAAAGTATGCAAGTAATAACATAACAAGTGGAAAAGAAGTAATTTCCTGCATTTTGGTGTCCTTCGATGCTCTTTTGTTTTGCCTGTGCCATGTGCTGTGCTGGCAGATCTCCATCCCAGGGCTCCAGGGACCAGCAGCCTGTGCTGATCTCGGCAGCAGACATGGAGAGAGCAGCTGCACATTTCAGCAGGCATTGCGGGGCATGGTCGCATGTCAGCACCACAGGTTGCAGTTCTGTGTGTGCTGCTGGCAGGGCTGGGCTGGGAGGGACTCTGGTGATCCCCAGTGAGTTGGGAGGGCAGCACAAAGGGAGAAGGTTTTACCACACAGATGCCTTTAAGCTGCCACAGTTTATTTCTATAGTCTGATAAACAATTCTCCAGAGAGATGTCTTTCTCTTCAAATGCCACTATATGCCTCATTCTAGCTGAAGGTACATGTGAATTTATAATAATAAAATAATATAAAACTAAAATAACAAGGCTTTGTCAAAGTAGCCTGAATATCCACATCCTTGCCATCATCTAGCTTTGCCTCATCTAGCTGAGGGGAGATGCTCACTATAATCTTTTATCTTCACTCACGATTTACTTTAAAATACATGGTGAACACAAGAGAAAGATTTTTTTGAAAAGCATGAAGTACCTTGGACAAAATAAACTGTGTGCCCAACAATCCATACCCTACATCAGTGCTGGGCTACCAGCAGCCCTGGCTGTGGGACTGTTTCTCACTCAGAAAAGATCTATTTAAAAAAGCACAGCCCATCTTGGTGCTGAAAGCCTCACAAGGTTATTGGATGTTGTCCCTTCCCAAGGTTGTGTCCTTACAGCGGTGTCAAGCCCGGGGTGCTTGGTTTCCCGGGCAGAAATTTGGCAGTGCTCCCCGGCGTAGCTGGGGAACAGCTCCCGGGTAACCACCGGCATCACTTCAATGTGTTCTGCTGGGCTTTGGTCACCGGAGGAGCTCTGCTAAAAGGCAGAAAGTTTCAAATCGCACTTACTTCATAGCAAAATATTCTTTGTTCACTAACTCAAAGAAACAAAGATTGCAGGCCCAGGTGTTAATACAAAAATAATGGTTTTCTTTTAGAAGCGTGCTCACAGTCTGAGCTTCCAGAGTCTACAATCCCCATAAATCCCGTTTAGGCTGTCCCTAAGGAGCAGCTCCAGCGCTCGCAGCACATTCTTTCTGTCTGTGAGCTTTCCCAGCCTGTCAGTCTGTAACCGACACATTCTGGGAAGCCTCTCCTGCCTCACCCCGAGCTCCCTCCCTTTCCCGGTCCTTTGAGGTTTTGAGGCTTCTTTGATCCCGCACTTGCCCTGGGAAGAGTCCCCGCTCCAGCCTGGACGGAGCCAGCTCATTAGCAGTTCCTCGCAGTGATGACCCAGCCGCTATCACCCAACCCCTTTGAAGCAACCTATCTGAAGTTATTCTTATCTGTGTCATTGTCTTACATTTCCTCTGTGCTCCTCTAACAGCTTTGGTTTAACTCTCTCCATGCAGGGAGGAAACGATACTGAACTGGACATGGAAACACAACAGGAACGAGAAATGTATTCCTGATTACAAAAATGAGTTTCCTTTTTTTCCAACACCTGTTTCGGCTTCACTCTGCTATTATGGAATCAGAGAGGAAAGAAGGAGTGCTTAATTATTTCCACTAGGTCTGATCCAGAATAAGGCCTTTCGTTTTCTTTTCTCTGCACACAAATATGCCTGGTCAAACTCTGGGTACCTCCTGAAATATTCTTACAAGGATCTTGAAAGATTCTTTCACCTGAGCTGTTGAAAAATTCTTCTAAAGCCATAATCATACACAGAACCTCAATGAGTAAATTTCCTCCAAGTATCCCAGCAGTTCTGTTAAATCAGGATCAGGGATTTACTGAATCCTTTCCTTGGATTCAGTTGTGAAGATTGAGTGCAGTCCTTCCCTCTCACACTGAAAATTCAGGCGGGTCCAGAGAACGCCCATTCAGAAAGAACAAAGATAATGGCCGAGTTTTAAAAGATCTGAACGGCCTTCTTTCCCTCCTAAAAACAAATATATTCACTCAACAGCTCCAAGGAAGAAAGTTAAAGAAATTGTTGAGGCACTCTGAAAACACGAACCACAATCTCAAGCAACTACAGCAATTTGCAGTTACCTTTGGGTGTGAAGAAAGCATCAGCGGATCTCTAACGAGATAAGCTAGTTTGTCACTGCTGTTTTCCTAGATAATTTCATTACAAGAAATGTAAGTTATTTCCACAGGTTTGGCCTCGTTAAAATTAAAAATGAGCCAGATGGTTTGTAAATATTTTGAAAGTGTAGGTTATTGGTGTGAAAAAGTGCAAAAGTCCCAGGTAGGCTCCATTCCTATCTAATGAGGTTTGAGCCAGTAGACTGGAAGTTTTGTGATGAGCTGCTCATGAAGAATAATTTCACAAAGAGTCAATCATTCGTTCTCCCACAGCTGAAATTCACTTGTGGTTTGGGGAAAAGTACAGAAGAGCTAAATCTCTTCTGCCCTGAATGTAAGTTATTAATCAAACAATAAAATATAAATGAAAAAAGGTGTCCAGTCATCTTTACCAGTTGTCCATTTTCAGGTTTTCTTATGAGATCGACTCAGTATATTTCAGTTAAAGAGGCTTAAGTATTTCTGATATTCTAGTTAGGTTTGGATTTTACATGTTACTGTGGGGTTTATGATTATGGGACTCAGGATTTTATTAAGTATTCACATTTTTTTGCCAGTGCTTCAAGCATATCCAGGATCAGCCCCCTTTCTGAAAGTTTTATAGATCCTTTTATGTCTCTATTTTATTGCACATCAAGGCTCATTGATTTTTTTGTGGCTACCACGGTGGAAAATGAATTATTCACTAATTATTATTCAAGTGGGTGTGACTATGTTGTGCCACGATGTTAAAGCACTCCATCAAGTGTGGAGCATGGCAGGAACTGATTAAACATGTCCCTTCTTTGATGAATGTGTCCTTCCCTGTCCATCAGCCTGGGATGGGAGGCTGAGTGAATGACAAATTCCTGTCATCCTCATGGAGGTTAGCCAGCAAGGAAATGGCTTTCTGATCTCACTAATTTACTTTTCACTCGGGCTTTGGTTTATCAAAGCATCTCAGGTCTGACATGTTTCCTGCCCTCTGTGGATTGGGCACATCAGTTATGCAACAACTGTCTGAAATTTCCTCAGTGCTTGAGTGGGCAGGGTAAAGATGACAGAACATGGACTTGCCACACTCCAGCAGAATGTCTCTCTTACAGAGGTGGCTTCAGGGAAAGTAAATTTTTTTTTAAAAAATAGTGTATTTTGCTGGCTAAGGAAAAGGAAATCCCCAGGATTTTAAACAGACGTCTACCTCAGGTGTATAAAACACTCCTAGCCTGTCCTGGGGCTCATGCCCCTCCAAAACTACTCTGCAAGGTTCTGTCTTCTCCAAAAAAGCTTTTTTAGGCCTGTTGGTGTTCTCTCTACACCAAACTGAAAACTCTCCTCAGCTGGGCTTCCATCCAATGCAACACCTTTGTTCTGAGGTTGTACCAGAAATCCATGAGGGATTAGTAAATCAAGAGCAGACTTCCTTGAAGTATGCAGCCAAAACACCTCATTTCAGCAGGCCCCTACATAACTTCTGCCCCTCTTTTGGGACAGGTGTGAGCTTCCTTTACAGGACTAATTTCCAGTTGCAGGTAATATCTACAGGTAATTTTACATTAATGGTATGAAAACACATCCCTGGGTCCAGCAGCTGATGTAAACCAACATTTTTCCACAGATTTCTGTGGTCCATGACTGAAAAGGAAGAGGGCTAGAAAAGCCAAAATGTGACATTCAGTTATTTTGCTTGAGACACTAAAAGAATTTACTTAAGTGTTGTCATGGTGGTGGTTATATAAGGCCCTGCAGGAAAGAAAATAGAACACAAGACATACAAGCATTTCTAAAGTGCAAACATTTAAATAGCAGCTTCTGTTTAGTTTGTAGGGTTTTCTCACCTCCTCACTTCAGTTGCAGTTCTCCCACATTTAATTAGCTCCCTCCAAATGGGTACCAGATCACGTCATGCTTAATGCAGGGTCTCTATCAGATGTTCTACCTCTAGCTCTGCCTCCAGCAAATATCTACGTGTTTTAATTATGGATAGCACTGCTGCAGTGATAGAAGAATGTAAAGTCCCTGGCAAACACAGATTTTCATCATTCAGGATAGAATTTTAAACATAGTATCCAAACTCACAGTTTTAAATGTCTAAAAGGCTTCGTGAAACGCCAGTGGGAGTAAAATAATATTTGCAGCTTCCAGCGATCATCTCCAGTGCTTTTTCCGATGTGTTAATGGCTCGGGCAATTTAATTTACATACAAAAGCACAAAGTGGAAAGCAGTTTCCTTTGAACACCTGAAGTACTTTCTCTGGCTGTATTGGGGGATATTGCAAGTGCTTCAAGTGAAGATACACGAGGAATGTACTAGCCAGAGTTCATTAACTTCTTTTACTAAATATGAAATAATCGTGTTTAACTTGAAGGTGTTCATGTTCAAAGAGATGCTACTTTTATCTTCTCAGTCTCTAAAGAAAGCTGTGGGAGAAAAGGTTTAAGCAATGGACTTTTCCTTCTCTTTAACTTGAAGGACACACTTCTGAATCCTTCCAGACAAAGTTTCTTTGCCTTCTTTCTTTCTTCTAGAGAAAGAATATGCATATTTCAGCACACTATCCTCTTAAACTTTCACACCTACCACGAGAGGTCTGTACTCCCTCAAAATGTGCTCCATTAACAAGAAGATACAGGCTGTAACTGATTTCCGTAATAAAAAACCCCAACAAATGAAATAAACACTAGTTTGGGAACTGCTGATACCCAAGCAGTTCACTCTCAGAATTGACTAGAACGTTCAGGGTTCTGCACACGAATTCATCTTTGTGGAAAAGGCAGAGCTGCTTACATCCACTGCCTGTGCAGGAAATCTGTCAAATGTGTTACTCAAAGAAAGAACCAGAAATCTTGAGAGAGTGCTTGAAGCACCTCCCAGACTCTGAGTGCCCGGGACAAGGTGACAATGGGCACTGACAATTCAGTGCTGTTGCATTCAAGGGTGGATAATTCCAGGCTGGGGATCTCAGCACCACGGGAGGTTCATCTGTTGCAGCAGCAAGTTTCACTGCTCTAGACAGGCCTGCCTGTCTCGGGGTTCTCATCCAAAGGATGCAAATTATACAGCCCTGTCACAAATTCTGTTTGTTATCACAGAATTTATACATCCTGCTTGTGATAAAATTCAGTTCTCATACTCCATTCACTGACTTTGCTGCACTACGTGTGCAACAGGAGTAGATGTAGGAACAAAGTGAAATTTTCAGTTTGACCTGTTCAGAATTCCATTAAAAGAAATGTTGAAACAGTGTGAGCCCACACTTTTTGTTTGATCTTTAAACATATTCATATTTGCAAGTAGCTAAACTAATTTCAAGATAAACTAATTGAGAAAAGCTTTAAATCTCATGCACACGCCTAAAGATTTTAAAAGCTGGGCCTAGAAAATGGTATTGGTCTATTAATAAATATCAAGGACATTTTTTGCCAGCCCTGTTAAATGGTTCCATCAGCTGAAAGTGTATTATTTTGCAGTCAGAAGGGTGTTAACCTTTTAGTTGTATGGGGAGCAATAATAAATCCATCCTCTTCTAACATGGTTTATCAGGTAATGATGATACTTTAACAAATAACAATGAGCTCTTTATTCAACAGTACATAAAACATAACTAGAATTTTGTTTAATGACTCATAACAGTAATTCCTTATTTTGCTGCACTTTTTTTTGCTGCCTTTTTTTTCTTTTTTTTTTTTTTTCTTTGCAATTCCCTGACCTATTGTCCCTGGTATCCATAAGATACTTATGTGTAATCCTTAAGAAGTGAGATTTATCATCACGCCTTTGAAGTACAAAGGATCACAAGCCTCTTTCCTGATGGCTAAGATGTATTTCTCAAGACAGGGCACCATTTTTAAGTGTTTCTTTTCTTGTTCACATCCCGGCAATGTCACTGCACTCTGTCACAATGACTTACAGGGCTCCCATCTGTGGACAGCTGTAGAATGAGCTGGAGAGGAAGGCAAGGGAGATCTCTAAACTTGTACTGTCAGTGCTTGCCTGAGCTGTTGGCTTGTGAGCTCACACAAATAACTCTGTGCTTTGTTTAATATCTCAGGCATTATCCACATCTCTGGCAATTACTGACTTCTTTAGAATGTGATTTCTGTATTAGAAAATGAAATGTCTTTTCTGGAGCGACCAGAAACTTTGTGCAATACCAAAGCTTTGATATCTCCAAAGCATTCCCAAGTGCAAATGCACTTCCAGAGATAATAAAGAGGTCAGCAACATTTTCAGTCCAAGTGAAATTATCTGGAAATATCAGTTTTTCAGGAAAAGCGATTCAAGATCTATGCAGTACAATAAAAGAAAGAATATTTTGATTGTGATGAACTTTGGGCAAACACCGCTGAACTAGAAAGAGAGTCCACATCCAAAAAACCACACTGAGGAACTGGCAAGAAAAGCACCAGGCTTAAAAAGGCAGGACTGAGGGAAGAGTGAATTTGTTTGCTTCATGTGGAAGAGATCCTTTGGATCCTTCCCATATCCAGGACTGAAGCTGGGAAAGAAAGGGAACAGAATGGCCTGGCAAGTAAAGGGCTGTTTATGGATATTTCTTCTCAGAAACCAATAACAGCCTGAGCTTTAGAAACATGGGAAAAGGATACTCACACTGGTTTTGCTGGTCTCTCTTTCTCTAGGGATTGTGAGAGGAATCCAATCCAAGCCTACTGCTGCTCTTGGTAGTGGAAGATACAAGGCAAGAAAATGAATAAAATGGGCATCTAGAGGGATGTTTTGGAAATCACTGTTCTTATGTTATCTGATTGCTGAATTCTTCTGGCCTCCCTGCAGCTGTAGTTCTGTATAAAAGCAGCTAAGCTGCAATGTTGTGATCAAAGGTTTAACAAATAATAGCCTGGAATCTATTTATTTCCATCTGCAAATGTATACATCTTGCTATTCAAATTTGCATAATGAGAAGTGTATTGGGATCCAGATGCTCATCAACTTGGACACACATTCAGATTGTTGGAGGGACAGTTTTGATGCCTCAGGCCTGATCCACTGTGTTTGAAAGTCAGTGCAAAGTGAAACCTGTCCGGCCATTGCGGGGTTTGCAGCCCTTATCAAACACAATTCCACGTCATTATTTCTCCAGCAACCACTCCTTGTCTAAAAGGTTCTGAGCAAACAATCTGTTCTCCAGTATGATGAGAAAGCTTTTCCAACCCCATGCTGGTGAACAGCCACAAGCTCACACTCCCCAAGAACAACACAGCGGATTTGCAGACCTCCACTCAGCTCCAAGGAGGTGAGGCAGGCTCTTGGCTGCATCCTTGCACAACCAGGACCATTTACCTGACATAGCAGGGGGTCTGGAGAAGGTGCTTTGCGTCCTTGATTTTCCTTTGCTTTTTACATTTTTAATTAGGCTGTATTCTCAAGCTGGAATCTGCCAGCTGAAGTGGAACCTCAGTCTGATAAGGACCATTAATCACAGCATAACAAAAAGAGACATTTTTTTACAATTCGATAATATTTTTGCCATAGCCATTCATACAAGATAGATTTTAACCTATTAGTAATCTCATTTTCTTAGATCACAAACCAGCATCTTAGAAGTGGAAAAGTATCAGTATAAAGACTTTAAATAATTTCTCAGTGCAGTGATGAAATTTGTTTTGTCCTTCTCCTCCATAGCCAAAGACTGTAATGAATCACTCCATTTTTAATGAAGTCTAACACTCATTGTGTCAAAAAGATATTTCAAGTTACAAAGGAAGCTTCATTTTTACTTTGTGCCATAGTAGCAGATTACCAGCACCAGTATTTTCAGATTGTTTGATGTGCACTGGGGGCAAGAACTCTTTGGATACCATGTGATTTCTGCATATGTTTGCACAGCTTTCTGTAAAAGTGTTTTGTTAGCTGTTCCAGCTGTTCCCGTTTTTATTTGTCACTGTGTTCCTCCAAAAACCCTGATCTTTTTGTATCTCTTTTTAATGGGGTAAGATGGACCAATGTCACATTCTGATTTTGTAATGCGCTGTATATTGTGCACGGGTGTAAAAGATGACATGAATTATTAGAGAAGCTTGTTAGAATACCCTCAGTCAGAAAATACTATTTGTTCAACAAAGTAATGAATTTTTGTACAATAAACCTGCATTTGCTCATCATTTTCCTAACGGCTGGTGCTTCCAACACGACAGAAAACAACTGCATATTGACAAATAAAAGCAAGCCTCGAGCTGCTTAAAATAACCCTCCGCGCCTCGGAAAATGCACGGTGCTTTTCCACACACCACTCTTTCTGTGAAAAATGAACGGCGCTTTCCCAAGTGCCACTCTGTATCTGGAGCTGTGCGACAGGGCCCTCTGCCGTGCGAGTCCTGGTAGGAATGGCACAAACACAGCGGAGCCCTGCTCCAGCAGCGCTGCAGGATTGATGGCTTTGGCCTTTGCTGTGCTTTAAAAACCTCTTCGGGCATCATCTGCCGCTCAGCCCGGGCTCCTAACGAGGTCACACACATCTCCCACCCTTGTCAGGTGGCAGAGCCATCTGGCTGAGCTCGGGCTGATCTGATTTCTGTTTCATCAACTCGACTCCCCAGCCCCTCCAAAGAGAGACAATGGCCTTTTCAATGGCCGGAGCCCCCTCAGCCTTTGTCGCTCTGTTTAAAGAGTATATGTCTCTTGACCTTGTAAATGTGGCCATTCACAGCCGCTGTAGTGCTGGGATGTGCTCCCAGAATACTCCAACATTATCTAAGGCTGATGTTTGTTTATGAAAGTTGGAGTAAAACACTCGCATGATCAAAGGAGAAATGAACAGGCACCTGGTATGCACAGTAAAGAGATCCCTCCTAAGAGGAAACCTCTGTTTCAGCTGCTGTTCTGAGTCCAATTAGGACAGATGAAAACATTTCTCTCACTTTACTCTGAAATTAGAAGAACAGGATCCATGANAAAAAAGAAGAAGCCAATTAAAATCCTAATTTGCTCTCCTGTATTTGTGAGCTGCTGACCTACTGCAGACAGCAGGAGACACGACTGGTGACTTTTCCTTGTTCCTAGGGGTGTAGTTCCAGAGCCCTGCTGTCCCCAAAAGGGACAGACCTGCTTCTCCTTCCCTTCCCTCTGCTTCTGCCCTCTCATCTGCTCACAGCTCTCCCTTCACTGGCTATGCTGCCTTTATGCGATCTTCACTGAACTGATTTAATTTGTCAGACAAGCAGAAAATTATTTGCATTTTCTTTATCAGCTGTTTTTTTGTTTTTTTTTTCAATTGCTCGTGCGAGCTGAATCATTTTGGTGGGGAGCCCCAGCGGAAGAGAACCAGGACAGACATGCAGGGAGGAGGTAAAGAAAAACAGTGGAGCTGGCACAGAAATACAGTGGGACACAAAGACGTAGGAGGTGAGTCTTGCTGTTCTGCAGGAGAGGAGAGGGGACAGTGACGGCTGCAGCTGCCAGGAGGAGTCAGCCCCTCTGCCCCTTCCCACCTCTCAGCCAGCCCAAGTTCTCCTGCTGCAGACACAGCCAAAGCTGGTGGCAAGGTTGGGCTCTTTTGCTGCACTCCCAGCAAGCTGTTGTTAAAGACACTTCCCTGTCCAGGGGAAATCTGTGTTTTTCCTTTCCCCCTTCTCCTTGCCCTGTGTAGTCCCTGAGTCATGCACCAAAATTCTTCTTCTTGCTTCCACCCTATTTTCCCCCAATTAGAGTCAATTAAAAATGTGACCTAGAAAGTCCTTACCTACCATTGAGGCTCCCTAGCTTCTCACTTGGAATTGCCATTAAGCTTGTTAATAAGGCACTGCAGGTAATATTAACCTCAGTCTTAAAAGACACAGGCACTTTTCACTACCATTGAATAAACAAAAAAAATCTCCTTTCTCTCATATGGCTGTTTTATGGGAATGCTGTTATTTATATGAAGCAGCTATCTAATGATCAGACTACATACTGATAGCTTAAGCAGGGGATTTTTTTCTCATCTGTTAATCCCAAATACATTCATTTGCTCACTGAAATACAGTTTTGATATTCCTGGCACTTTGGATTCAGTCTGCATTAAAGAAAACTCTTACTTCACACCACGACTGAACTGTGATCTTGGAACAACACAAGTGCAGAATTTTGAAATTACTCTTTCTAGTCCTGACAATTGCTAAGGCTGAGAAAGGAATCTGGAAGATTAAAGGCAATCATGGCCTCTTCTACTCTTCCTTCCTCTGGAATTCAGAACTTGCCCTAACTGCAAGGGAGGGGGTATTAAAAACATCTCCTCGCTTTTCTGGCAAGCAAAACCATCCCACAGAAAAGAAAGTCCTGCACAAATACATTGACATGTTATTTATGGACAGGTTGTGAGTATGGAGTTATTTGCTTCCTCTGGATGGAAGTCATTGTGTTTTGGAGATGAAAATGCAGTTGATATTTGAAATCAGAACAATGATTGTTTTGAAAGAACAGCACAGGCCTTCTTAGCAGAAAATTACAGAGAAGTTCAATTCCTACTCTGCTGATTGCAAGCTTTTGTATCCAGACTTGTCAGAGACAGTTTGTACCCTGCCTTGGACAAGCATGGCATATCAACCTGCAGGCACCAATGCAGTTTAATGATTTAATAACAAAAGACTACTAAAATAATGCATAACAATAACATAAAGTACATGTTATTATAAATACTCTAGAGAATAAAAATGGCAATCAAAACACATTCTTAATAAAAATGCTTCTATTGCATTGACATTAAAATCAAAGTATTCTCCACGCTGTCACATGTAGCTTTCAATGGAGCCTCATAATAAAATTACAATTGAGTAGCAAAAGCTCTCATGTTCAACCCTCTTAGAAGCAGTTGCAGTAAGAGATTCAGATTAATGCAGTGTATTGTTACACCACAATTTCCCCTGAAATAGAGTTCCCTAATTTATTTGGTTAAAAGGTGATTAATACTCTGATGAATGAGAGCTTTTAAATTTTCTGAAAATGCTACTGTTGTAATTTCAGATGGTGTCAATATAAATTTCCTGTATTTTTTTAACACTACTGATCACTTCCACTGCTGGTGTCTGTGGGATGGAATTCCACAGACATTGCCTCTATTCATAAGGGCAATTTAAAAATTGCTGTGTTGCAGTTATACTGAATATCTCTTTGGCCTTACACTAATATAAAGATTAATGAAATTCTTGATTTACCTTTCCATTATTGTTCATTATTTATGCCATTTAATCATCTCTACTGAGAGCAATAATTTAACTGTTAACTATTCTTACCATACCCTTAGGCAAAATGCAAGGTTGTCTCATGGTGCAGTTTTGCTTTAAGTTGGAAAATGTTAGAATGTAGTTGTGGAAATTTGGACAATCTCTCCCTTTCTACCTTTCAGTTTTGCAGGGCCAGTGAGGAACAGCACTCCTGATATTATAAAAAGCATGATGTCAGCCTTAAGTCTAAATTTGTAAGCACAGTAAAATCAAGAAAACTTATAAAAGCTCCTCCATGAATCTTTCTAAAGCTGTTTTTTGTGTTAGCAGACAAAAATGACTTCATGTACGATCTATTCCTGGCACTACATGTGTGAGCCATCATTCAATGGAAAGATAACGCTCAGCCTAAAATGCCAAGTTTCCATCTTGGTGCTGCAGACAAAAGTCCTCCTGTTCTGATAGTGGGATTTATCTTTGACACTCAAGAGTTAAACAAGTCAGTCTGCTTCACATATGGGCCCTATTAAACTATTGATTAGAAACCTTAAAATTTGTGGAATCAGAGAATGGTTTGGGTTGGAAGGGACCTCAAAGCCCATCCAGTGCCATGGCAGGGACACCTTCCCCTATCCCAGGCTGCTCCCAGCCCTGTCCAGCCTGACCTTGGGCACTGCCAGGGATGCAGGGGCAGCCACAGCTGTTCTGGGCACCCTGTGCCAGGGCCTGCCTACCCTCACAGGGAGGGATTTTTTCATAATGAGGACATCGAAGATTATCCACAGAGCTCCAGGTTCAGTGAGGTTCAGGTTCATTTTGGGCGTGGTGAAGTTCCTCTTCTACCAACTTCTGTTGGCAAAGATGTTCAAAAAAGCAGCAAGCACTGACAGAACAGTTCAGTGGAGAGCTTTCTGCCTTGATCTGTTCAATCTAAATAAAATACTTCAGGAAACTGAGCTGCTTTTCGTAACCACAAAACCTGGTGTGTGTTATTGAGGAGGGAAGAGCAGGCAGACTTACACTCCCCCTCAGGAGTTCCTGTCGGTCCCTGGGGAGGTTCTAAAGTCTACATCATCACTCTGATTGTCACAGCCTGCCAAACTGTGGTCTTCAGACCACAACTATTTAATGGGAGCATAACTAATAGTCTGTGGCTCATCTGTAGAGTCATATTGTCTTTCATTTCTAATTAAATTCTCATTATAGTAACAGTGGTGGTGGTTTCTGCAAGAAACGTTCAGGGCTTGCAGTTTTCATCCAGTGATGCAACAACTTGCTTCTGTAACTCTTCTTGCCTTGAGTTCACCCCTCCCTTGAACGTCCTGCCCTCACTGCCAGTGATTTCTGTAGGACTGGTAACACTCGTAAACCAAAATATATCCAGGTTACTTCTGTTTGTGCCCTGGTAATTTCATATCAGTTAGTCTGGAGACATATTTATGGAGAGCTCAGCATGGACAGTTATCACTCTTCTTCTGCTCCTCTCATAATGTAACTTAGTGATTTTCAGGTTCCCATAAAGAACAGAACTGCAGAGTATTTTGGATTGAAGGAGGCCTCTGGAGGCCTCCTAACAAGCCCTGAGACACAAGAGTCATATCTGGGGTGATTCCAGCATTTCTGCTGAGAAGAGGAATGCCCTGATAGAAGAATTTTGAAGCCATTTCAGGCCTACTAACTAATTAATGTATAACAAAATGCCTGAGCACTGAACACTGCATAGTGACCTGAAGTTTCAAATTTGTTATCCTCTGGAGGCAGTCATAAGGTAGGGCTTAGTTCTGCAAATGTACCATTTCATGATATGACTTTGGCACTTGGAGGGAGCTTTTGAAAGTAAATGTATATATCCAAATATTCAAGAAAGTCTTTGGGACCTTCAGAAGATCCAAGAGGCTCCAGCAAAACAGTTTCTGCAGCATATGCACGTTTCTCAAAACCTGTTTAGATGGCTATCCGAATCCATTAGATACCTAAAGTGCTTTCTTAATACTTCTCTATTTCTGGTTGTTTCTGTGAGTTTTTTGTTGTTTCGGTTTTTTTTTTTAGACTGCCCTAAGACAGGCAAGACTCAGCATTCTCATTATTAAAAGACAGCTGTATCTAAAGTACCATTTAAAATCTGTTTGTTGCAAATTTCCTTCATTTGACTGGAGAAAAAATAAAACCAGGCAGAAGTAACATCTAAGAGTTCTTGCTCCTTGCTAGACTATTATTAATTTCTAACTAGGACTATTTAATTGCATCTTCACTGATTTACAACAGTTATTGGCCACAGTAATCAAACAGCTATTAAAGCAATTTGAAGCATTATACCCTTCTAAGACTGTATTTGTTTTGAAACGTTTTCTTCATAAATAATATGCATTAGTTTGTAACATTATCCTCATCAGCCCAGAGGGCTGCTGAAAAGCAGCAGTTACGTGAAAGATTGAATTTCAGCATTTCAGGTCCTATTATGCTGGGTAATTAAATGAGAACCTCTTCTAATTGTAGTGCATCAAAGCCCGACAATGCCCCGGCAGAAGCGGCGTGTTCCGTTTATTAGGCAGAGACAATGCGCTTGTTGTGGCCAAGGAACGGCTCGGGATGAGCGCGGAGTGCGGAGCGGTGCGGGGTGAGGAGCGGGATGAGGAGCAGTGCGGGGTGCGGAGCGGTGCGGGATGAGCAGCGGTGAGGAGTGAGGAGCGGTGCGGGGTGCGGAGCGGTGCGGGATGAGCAGCGGTGAGGAGTGAGGAGCGGTGCGGGGTGCGGAGCGGTGCGGGATGAGCAGCGGTGAGGAGTGAGGAGCGGTGCGGGGTGCGGAGCGGCAGCCCCGCCGGGGCGCGGCGCTCNTGAGGAGTGAGGAGCGGTGCGGGTTGCGGCGGTGCAGCCCCGCCGGGGCGCGGCGCTCCCGGAGCGCTCCCGCGGCCACGGCGCTCCTCCTGCGCCAGGGGGAGCTGCGAACGCTGCGAACCCAGCCCGGGGATCGAATCCAGCCCCGGAATGTGTCCCCAGGATCCAGGCATTCCCGGAACCAGCCTGAGGATTGAATCCATCCCGGGAACTCGTCCCTGGCATCCAGCCCCGCGATCCGACCCGGGAATCTCCCGGCAATCCCAGCCTCAGAGCAGCTCGGCGCTTAAATCCGCTTTACAGGAGGTTTCTCCTCGCTCCTGGCCGGCGGCTGTGCCTCGCTTATCCTATCCGAGCATCCAGTACTGGCATGACCATTCCCAGGGCCCAGATCCATTCCGTGCATCCCTGGCTGCAGCTCCAGGAGCAGTAATTGTTAGCACGTTTGGAAGCATTGGGTGAACTCCAGCTCGGTGACCGGGGGCTCCCCGGATTAGCGATTTATCCTGGGCACAGCACTTTGAAGCGGCTCTCCTTTTTCGGAGTGCAGCCTGCAACACGTGGGACTTGAATATTCCAAAGCTTTGCAGACAAATCCAAATATGCAGGGAGGTGACAAACACCTTTGCAAATATTGTATCTGACAGATAATTTTGTTTCTTTAGTAGGTACATCAAGTAATTGTCTTAAACCAGGAACTAATTCTGAACTGAACTGAACTGAACTGAAAGCAGGACACTAATTCACATTGCAGAAAACGTCCAGAGTGCTTCACGGCATTCATACTTAAAGTTTATCAACAGATCTTAATTCATTTTACTTTATGTACGCAAGAAGAGAAGGAGTAAAAGGGATCAGAAACATTTGTGGGTGAATTGTTCCCAAGGTTATTCATATATATGGATACTACAAAATACACACATGAAAAATGCTGTGTAAGGCACAGACTTAGTGGGTTATAGAATTCCATTGCAATAGAATCTAGAGCTCATAGTTATTGCAGCATGGTCCTCCCCAAGAGTATGTAGTCCTGGGTTATAATACTTGAATAAAACAAAGAAACAAAGAGAAGAGTCATTACAGACTGAAAAAAAAAAAATACTGCCAGGAACTTCAGTAAGTGTTTGCTGTATGAAAATAAATTCTCATTCTTGGCTCTGTCCAAATTGCATTTGTTGTCCGCAAATTATGAAATTGTGTCTGTTTTCTGTCTCTGGAAGCTCACAGTCCCAAATGTTTCTGGTAATTGAGTATTTACTACAAGTGTGGCTGTTTCGGTAGCAGTGTTGAATGGTAGGATGGAAGGCCCTTTGATATCAGTAATTTCAATATCTACTGGGTTTTTGTATGGTCATTTACATTTTGAGGAGAGGTCTCCTGGTCCAAAAAGCCACCTCTGCACACCTAAAGCTGAAGGGTATCCCCCAGATTTTCGATGCATGGAGTGGATTAGCTATCCCTAGGAAGATCAGTGATTAGGGGAGCTGATTCCTTTTACAAATATCAGTACCTGGTGATCCCCAGTCCTTGTAAAAAACATTTGTCAGCCACAGAGATGACAATGCCAGGCCCTGTGGTAGAAAAACCCCTTTCAGATGTTCTGAATGCCAAGCCAGGCCACGCTGTCTGCATGCAGCACCAGCGAGGAACTGCGAGAGATACAAGTTATATCTCTATTACAAGGATAGATGCTGACACTGGAGTATAATAAAATCACTTTAAATGGCAATACTCCTAACTGCAAACAAAGCACAGAAGGCAGAAGAGAGATAATGCACCCAGGCACAGGGATGGCATAAAACTGAATGGTGAGTATTCTTTCACTCTATTCCTTTATGTGACTTCAGATCTCTGGCAGTTTGGGGTGCATCCCTCTCCTGTTCTCTCTTTTGGAATCCTGTACAGATGGGACAACACAGGATGTGATTTCTGTATGGACACTTGCAGTGAGCTGGCCACAATCACACTCCAAGGATTTAAAATTCTATATTCAAAGAGAATGAGTTACGCAAATTATAATTATGAATAATTACATGAGTGAGCAGAGAGACACACATCACATCAGACAGATACTCAGGCAATTTAAAGAATAGCAGAATGTATGTGCAGCTTTTCCCTCTCTGCATCCATACCCAAACCACGTGGTGTTGTTAGCACGTTTCACATCTGAGGACACTGAGGGACCTTGTTTAGGGTCACACCAAACGCCAGAGTCATTGGGATGATGCAGTGCCAGGAGAGGAGCTCAAACTGAGCAGCAGCTCAATGGGCCTTGGAGCAGCAGGCAGGGCAAAGGGATCACATCCAAACCCTCTCACATGGATCCAGGGCAGTCTAACTCTGCCTGAATTATAGGGCAGTGAGCAAGCACCACCGTGCATTGCAGTTATTAAATTCACAGTTACAGAATAAAAACAGACTGCAATGTCTGTTATACTCAGGCATGTCAGGAGTGCTAAACTGCCGGGAACACCACAGTCCCAGCACCTGCTTTCTGAAGTTCTATTGGGTTATTCCTTCTGATACACTTCTGCTGCCAGGCCACTCTTAGGGTTGGCTGACAGGTTTCTGAATTTCTTTTAATATTGAAAGTCTACTTAGCACAAATTTTAGCAATTTTTTTTGCCTTAAACCTCCCACATTTTCATGTTAAGAAAACTGTGTACAATCTTATACTTCAACTGTTTTCCATTGTATGATGAACATTCTCCATCCCATGCACAGAACAAGACTTCTCTATAGCTTTTGCATTCCCTAACAACAAAATAGCAATTTGGATAGCTGTAGTACCTGTTGTCTGCTCAATCACTGACACAAAATGCTACTTCTCCAAGTATATCATCATGTTTTCACCTGAGAAATGTTGGTGAGATATATTTTTTGAACAGAACTTCTGCATGATAAAATACAAATTGTACAAAATACCCCAACGCCTGCACAGGGGTTGGAGAGTTCCTCTGGATTGCTACCTGCACATGGAAATAGGAGCTTTGATCTGATGGGTTTTTCCTTCTGCTTTCATTTTTTAGCACTGGGTCAGTGAATTGGCAGGGGATTTCAAAATTGTGACTGGCAAAATATAGAGAGGGAGCTGAGGGCCCTCAAAGGCTGCATTTTCAGCCTGAAGTATGGTACATTGGAACATTTTTAGAGGCTGACTGACCTTAGGAAGACAACTTTGGTGCAGTCACTCTCCCTGCCTCTCAGCATGTTCCTTATTTCCTTACACTTTTTGCAGAAAATATATTACATTTAAGACTGAAAGTTTTGGGTTTGTCTATTAAAAATCACGAGAGCCCATAAGGACTTCAAAACTGAAACTCGCGAGATTCAGACATTCTGCAGATTCTCCAAACTCACCTTCAACTGGATAATCTGGCGAGCAGCACAATAATCACCACAAATAAAATGTCAGAATTTAACTTTAAACATACAAACTTACTATGGAGCAATCAAACATCACAAAAATTCAAACATATTCAGGATGACAGATAATTTAAATGGCTTTGATTGATGTTTAGAGATATAATTTGGACTGTATCAAAGGCAGGTAATGACATTTTCTGTATTATTTAGTGTTACAGTTCCCTTTTTCAAGACTCCTTATATACTGTCCCCTGCCTTCAAACAAGCTGCTCTGTTTTCGTGTTAAGTGCTAATTGAGCTGCTGTCATAAATTGTTCACAGCAACCCATATTTTCATTATAAAGGCATTAAGAAAGAAATTGTTCTGGGTTCTTTGAGTGTGATTTGTGTACTTAACTCCTTTGGTTCCTGTGGTTGAAAATGCAAGCCTAAACAAATCATCTCAGGCAGAGCTTGTACTGAAAATTCTGGTACTGAATTACTGCACCTAGAAGGACATCAAATCAAATTTCACAGGAGTAAGAACAGCTGTAGCAAAACCTATTCTGTCCAGACTTCTTTACCATTTTTATCACCTTGTTATTCGACTTCTGCCTCTTATCCATGACAGTCTCTGCCAATGGTCTCAAGGTGCAACTTCCAAAACTTTGATTTCTTATGCAAGTAACGCACAGTCTCTAGCTCAGACTTGATAAATAGGACCTCTATTGCCTGTCAGTACTTCTGAATAATCTCATGTTCCATCTAATTTACATCAGACTGATTTTTTTCACAATTCAAATAAGACAGATGCTGGTAGTTTATGAATTATGATAGGATTGGGTTTTGGTCCCTTAGTGAAAGTTGCCTTGGAAAGAAATAGCATTTCTTGTCACCATGTCTGCTTTTTCTTATAAATGAGATGAATTGTCTACATTATCTACAAATTCAAGATACAGGGCATAAATGTTTGATAGCTGCTGTGTTTTACTGTCAACTGCTGGATTCTTATATTTAAACTCATCCAACAAGTATTTGTAGTGTCTAGCAAAATCTACAGTCAAGCAGAAGAGACTAAAGCAGTTACACATTTTTGAATGAGTTTTTCAACGAGAAACGCTTCTTTACACTCTTGTGGGAAAAATTACGTTGAAATTGCATCCATATGATATCCTCCCTCTGCTTTTTCCACATTTGAATTAGCTGCTACTGACAATAAAATCATGAAAACCATGACAGCACAAAGCTGACAGAGTTCTCTGCAGTTCCTCCCTGGAAATCTCTGTGCTGAGGAACTCTTTCCTGACGTGGCTTATCAAACCAGGGATAATGTTTTGCACTAACAATAGGCTTTTTAGAATCTGCCAAAATAGGCTTTACTCCTTTTCTTTAGGGTAATATCCACTAATAAACTTTGACACCTTTTTCAGGAACTGACTACAGATAGACCCTCACTGATTTTGGTTGATTAGCCAGCTACAGGGGAATGGCTGCATTTGTCTGAAGGATCAGAGCCTGATTTTTCAGGATAAAATCAGCAGATTGTAGAACAAGCCACCATTTTAAGGTGTTGCTTTGTCACAGAGCATTTGTGGAGGGTTATTTTCCCTGCTTAGGTGATTTCTGCCCTCAGTATATTTCAAATACTGCTTCTCACCAACCTGCGCCTTCCTTGCTGTGTGCCACAGCTATAGTAAATATTATTGGAAGTGTGTTTACTGTTGGGCCACAAATATTTACTTCTTGTTTTGCCACAAGAAGGAGGAAAGAGACGCGAGCTACCCAGGATGCCCAGGAGAAAGCATCAAAACTAAAGGAATAGGGATGAAACGGCCGCCTGTGAATTATGTTTGGAAGATGGGGCTGAAAACGTGTACGAAAGGCGAAATAAGAGGGTGAGGAGGCGGTGGCGGGGCCGAGCTGGGTGAAACAGAGGTGGGCCGAGGTGGGGAAACACAGATGGGGCAAACAGCGGTGGGCCAAGGTGGGGCAAACACGGGTGGGCCCAGGGGCTTCGCGGTGGGTTCCCCTCTGTGAGAGGAACGCGCACAGGGCACTCTCGTGTTTTGACTGGGCTCATTTCTTGCCCTTTTTTTCAGTTTTTACTCACAGCGGGAGCGGCGCGGTGAGGCCGCGGCGGATCCGCTCGGTCCATCCCTCCGCTCCGCGCCCCTCTCCGCCCTCAGCATCCCTCAGCCGGTCCCGCTCCACCGCTCCCTCAGCCCCGAGTCCCCGTCCCCTCACGCCCCTGAGGGTGGGGCTCGGCGCTGCCCCCTCCCTTCATCCCTCCCTCCCTCCTCCCCAGGAAAAGTGTCTGAGCGCGCCGTGGCCGCGGCCCCTCAGAAAGGCGGGGAAAGCGGCGGAGGGCGCTCGGGGCCAGCGCAGCCGGACAAGCGGCCGTGGGGACTCGCCAGCCGCGCCGCTTCACGCATCTTCCCTTCCCTTTGCTCACCCGCTTCCAAAGTTTTGCCGAGGGAGCGTCAGCGATGCCGGCCGGGGGAGCCACCATGGGCGCTGCCCGTGCGCGCC